>CM069456.1:45975735-46403876 GCA_035610835.1 Ophiura sarsii | reverse complement strand
GGAGAACTTTTTTTACACTTTTTTTTTAAAAATAAAAAAACAAAAAAACAAAAAAACAAATCCAAACAAATCCCCCCCCCCCCCAAAAAAAAAAAGTAGAAGAGTTTTTTAGCCCCAGCGCATAGACCTACGCGCCGTAGCTCATTTCACATACCAATGCGGGCGGGCTTCTGAGACAGACCTTCTTTGTTTGGCCTTACATCCATAGATTAAGATTTGTATATGGTTACATCTGACACGCATTATCACTACTGTGATCTGTTGTGTTTACGTAAGAGCACACTTATGACATTGCAATTTAACATTTTAATGTGATTTTTACGTGCTGGAACCTCACTCTTCAAACATATGTAAATTTCATAAAATATCTACTGAATATTTATGAATGATTACGGAGACGTAATTTGCCAACCAATTGCATATTCCAGGTAATTTATATTTTGATTTTACTAGAATAGCACTACTTGGTCAAGAACATTGGGTTTAGGTGTAGTTAATCAAATCATGTTTACACTCAATACTTTTGATTTCCTTGCTGATGTGAGAAGTAGAAATCTGAGTGATAGATAAAGCATTATTTTGATCTAATATATTTTGTTCTGACTCGATATATATATTGAATATTGTAAATTTACCTTGTGAACAACTCGTATTCGTTTGTGAAAATCCCGCACAGCAGTGCAAATAGTACTTCGTCGTCAGAAAATATTGAAGTCTGAAAAAATAAATCACATAAACTTGATGATCACGCAGACATTGTGTGTCATTTTAAAGATATTTAGACACGAGTTTAATTAGACACGGTTTAAAGCTAAAACAGTGTTTAGTATACGAGAATACGGCCCGCAAGCAATAGCCATGCATGTTCTGTGGGAAATTGTGGCGATGCGGATTTCCAAATATCAATTAGGCCTATGCTTTTTTTGATAGGTTTTGTGTAAAAAATTGTACAAAATTTGGAGACCTTGCAAGTATTCCCTCACAATTTGGAAGTAACATTGTTGGTGGCTAAGGGCATCGTGTCAATCTGATCAAGTATGATTTCAATGTACGATGAAATTGAAATGTTTAATTTGGCTTTCTGGATAGGCCTACATGTCTCTAGATACGCCACCAGAATAAAACAATATTTGATCATAATTACCTCGTTACCTGGCATGTACCTGCAGGACACACAGTGCTCACTCTAACTGTTCTGGTTTGCTTTACATCTATGCTGTAAACAAAGAAATAAGAAAACAACATGAAGAAAAAAATGAATTGTTTGAGAGGTATCTTGACAAATTGCAAGTGTTGAATAATTGTCCGCTTATCATTGGGAAAAAGTGAACCTAAGGTATGCACCAAATTACATGGTAATCCGTGACGACCCGGGATGCATATTTCGATTGGATACATAGCTGATCGATCTCCCAGTGCTCAGTGGTCATTACAAGGGAGGTATCCAAAAATCACGTAATTACGGTAGTTTTTTCAAGCCGGGTCACGTTACGTACGTAACGTGGTAACGTGAAAAGGATATCAAAACGAGCAAAAATCAGACAACAAAGTTTTACAATATTTCTTCTTTTTTACTACTTAGTATCACTTAGCATGCCCGAGGACAGAATAGTGGTAATAAATAATGTTAGTGAATTTAAATCCAAGTTGCATTTGTCCATGATTTGACACCGGACTTCCTAACGTTTTTCGATTTCATATGTAGTCATGTAGTGGTGTGCTTTAATAAATAGACCATGAATACAATAACTACTTTATAATCATGTCATTTTCTACCGTTGACTTTATAATATTATTGATATATTATTTAATGCCGACGCAGGTTCTCAGACCATGAATAGACCTACATGTACAGAGTGTGTCAAAAAAAGGTGTCCCATGATAGACATAAATAATTAAAAATGATTATTAATTATTACGAACTAATGTGTTGGTAAGCCCTATTAGTCCTACACTGCTCAAAAAAGATTGTCAAATTTCGCGGGATATGTTCATTAAGTGTTTTAAATCCTTGTAAAGATGATGTGTTCATCTTTACAATTATACCAAATTTGAAGCAATACCTTACTCCAGTGCTCAGCTACTTGCTTGAGAACATGGGGAGGCCACAATCTGAATGTGTCAAAAGGAACACTATTTCGTGCTAGAACATCTTAGTCGTCTGTTCAATCAAGGAGTTATAACTCCTTGGTCAATGTAAGTTCACTGAAGTGTTACATTAACCACTACAGTGTAGTGTGATGATCTATTGACTTTTTAGCACGAAATAGTGTTGATTTTGACACTTTCAGATTGCGACCTCCCTATGTACTCAAGCATGTGGCTGGGCACTGGAACAAGGGATTGCTTCAATTGGATATCATTGTAAAGATCAGCTTTACATGGATATATAACACTTAATGAACATATCCCGTGATATTTGAAAAAACTTGTGCTAGAAAAAACTTTTTTTGAGCAGTTTATATCAAATACACTAACATTTGCCGCGTAATTCCTGAGATATGATCAATTCAGTAACAAGAGTGCGAATTTCCCTTTGGCCACTTTTAAACTAGGATTATCCTTTCAACTGAAAAATCTCCCTTTGAGATTCCAATGATGATTTAAAATTTGTTATGGATAATATTTAATTATGAAAATATGTTTTTGTTAAATGGAATCAACTACCGACAGTTTAGAGAGATAGTTCGGCAGCTAGCACCCTTTTGATCAAGTGAACGAGGTAGCAACATCTGACCCAGGATCATTTATGACGTAACCTACTTTATGCAGATATTGATGTCTGCCGGCGCCCCCCCTGCTGCATGTAGCCCCTAGGGACCCCAGAAAGGGGCTGAAAAATGCGTTTGATCAATGGAACGAGACACCGACCCATTCCACTTTCAAATGAACAAGAACACCACACAGAGTATATAATGGTCCCTGCCAGACAAATGATCTAGTGCAAATGGCCCGCTAGACACCCGATAAGGCATCAGGGCCCCAAATATGTAGAAAAAATGAATGTGTAATTTTTTTGCTTCCATATCTTTTATGGTGTCACAATTCTGTCACAGAAATTTCTTGAGACAATTTCTCTTAAAAATATTGCTATAAATACTTTAGTCAAAATCTTAAATGGGTTGCCCTTATTCAGCTGTTATGACACATTGAAAATGGGCAAAATACCTCAATTTAAAAGAGTTGCCTGACCATGAAGTAGAAGAGTCTCCAAAAACTAGTTGGTTCATATGAAAGGACTGGTTAGATCAAATCAAATCAAATCATATCAAATCAAATCAAATCAAATAAAAAACCAACAAAAAACACCAAAACAAATACAAACTAATAAACACATAGAAAAACGCACATGGCTAAAATACTGAGACAAATATATAAGGGACATATAAGTAGCACCCATTCAAACCATTCATGTGCAGCGATACAGCATTGTTATAGTTGATGGTCAATCGATTATCATCATTCAGTGACATATTTGAGTTTTAGCGCCCTATTTAGAACATTAAAAGTTCCACATCCAGGACAGTTCTACTTGGAACTCTTTTTTTCTTTCTAAGAGTGTATACTCACCTCTTCGGGCCACAAACATTGGCTTCGTCAACACTACTCAATTCCGATAGGCAAGGTCCTATCATGGCTAGCAGCACACTACTGGCCAAAACAGAGACAAACAAAACATCACGCTGTCGATGGTTGCAAATAAATAACGAAAAAAGTCCGATGATCATGATGATAGACTTGTGTATCGTTAGGTCCTACTGAAGGTAGTTGTATAGCTTTCCCATTCACATGCATACATAGATATGAGCCTATGGCTGTAACCAACATTTTCTGTATCGTCATGTAGGCGTTTTTACTAAACCAGGCAAAAGGGCCTTTAGGTTTCGCAAAATGCAACTTCCTGGATTGATACATAGGCTAATCAGGGTCATGAGGAACTGGTTTAAAATAATGACATAAATAATAATAGCGACAAAGCACATACCACCTCAATTAAGAGCGCTAAAGCCACATAACAGTTAGAGCAAGACAAAAAGAAAGGACAATCGGTAAATAAATAATAATTAAAGAATTCCAAATACAAACAGAAATGGACCACGCACTGAAAACCTAAATTGGTCAGCCTGACTATAACTTTTAAGTTTTAAAAAGCTTTTAGCTTTACAAAGCTAATCCAGATGGCGCTCATTTTACTAGCTTTAGCCTTGTCCAGCATTGCTGGACTAGCTTTACGTTAGTCGCTCGACTAGCTTGATGTTGGTCCGTCCTAAGCTGGACTAGTTTAGGCTAGTCGCTCGACTAGCTTTAATTAAGTCCAGATGGTGTCAATTATGACTAATGTAATGTTAGTCCGGCTTTGCTCGACTAACGTAAGGTTAGTTCGGCTTTGCTCGACTAACGTAAGGTTAGTCCGGCTCAAACCATATAGTAGATCCCGCCTGACTCAAATTGTTCACGTTGCGTAGCAGTACTTGGTTTCGCCACGGGTGATTGCTCTGCTGTCTGTTCAATAGCACTCATATTGACCATGTTCTTGGTGGGGCTGCTGGCTACAGTGTTAGCTGTAGTAGTGGACTGGTCAGCCATGGCTGACCCGTTAGCGTTCGAGATGCCCGCTCTACTGTCGTTCTTTACAGTTAGCTTTTTCCTACTCCAAATCGTCATTCCAAACAAAATGTAGCATAAAATAGTCTACAGATGTTGGCAAACACTATGATTTACACAATATGGCCACACAATAAAATAACTACGGCAAATTACGTCTGGATTGGTTAGCAAAACCGGACCGGCGATGACGTACGTCTTATCTGCATGCCGCCATTGATATTTTATCTCAGTGCATGGACTAACCTAAAGCTAGTCCAGCCAGCTTGACTAACCTAAAGCAAGTCAAGCCAGCTTGTCTAATAAGCTAGTCCAGCCACAGACTAGTCCAGCAGAACAAATCAAGCTAGTCAGGCTGAGCCGGACTAACCTTAAGCTAATCAAGTCGGCCATAACCTATCCAGCAGGCTTGACAACCTGCTTGACAAGTTTAAGCTAGTCCAGCAGGCTTGACTAACCTGCTCGACTAGTTTAAAGTTAGTCCAGCCTGTGTCTGACTAGTTTAAGTTTTCAGTGCGGGGGAACATAATTAAAAAAAATCATCTTTGACATAAGGTGTGTTTTTAACAGTTTAATAAAAGACAGTTACACTTTTTGCATGGTAGTTTACATGGGACATACTAAAACAACATGTAACCATGTTAACCATTATCATGATTAAAAGAAATCAAACCAGCTGAGAGACACACGCCTTAAATTGATACATTTACGGCCGAGTGCACCAAAAACTTAATAGGGAGGTAAGCTACCTCCCAGGTAGTTATGCCCTAACTGTAGCGTAACTTACTAACGATGTAATTCTGAGAGCAAAACTAGCGAGTAACACCAGAATAGTAACTAGCGAGGTAAATAATCCACTTTAATCAGCATCGTCCCCTTACAAAATTAATTGTCACATGCGTCAAATGTGTGTAGGCCTACATGTATCAAACAGCAATCATATTGACAGGAATGGTGTTCCGTCAGTCGTCAGTCGCTACGTCAAGCGTTGATTTAAATAACATGAATAATGCAATATGTCATACCACGTCCAGTCAAGCAATGAAAGTCCTTGTAAATATGACGCCATTTTTTGTGTTCGAAAATTTCAAAGTTTGTTACCGTTCATTAAAAAATAATATAAAAGGCAACAAAAAAGTCAATCATCACCGCCGTGTTAAAGGTCATCAGAGGTCAAATCGTGTTAAAGGTCATCAGAGGTCAAATCGTGTTTTTATACAGTTCTTCGGAAATTTGAAAGAAAGACTCTCAAAATTTATTTTCAAGGTCATATGGACACATCTGGAGTTACCCGAGGTCAATTCAATTCACTTTGTCCGATTTAATTTCATGGAGAGGATTTGCAGATACATTTAAAAGGTCGTGCGAAGTGAAGTTTATCTGGGTTAAGAACTCCAGGTCGAAGATCTAGAGGTCAAAATATTTCTGCTAAGAATAAAGTCGAGCTGAGACTGAGCTAGAACACGGCATACATTATAGGCCTACAATCCATTTAATATGTGGCTATTTTTTTACCGTTATTTTTATCTCCGTATAGGCCTACGTGTATACACTACCATTGACAGGAAACCACCGGGAAGTTGGTTGAAACTTTGGGTCGTTGACTGGTAATATACTACCAAATAATTATGGCAATAAAACCTTGGATGGGCCACGGTTGATCAACCAATGAAGAACAAACAGTAACTCCAACAAATCAGGGATCATTCAGCGGTATAGTATGTTTTTAAAACCAAAAGTCGGGTATTTTGTTAAAAAGGGGGGTCATTCGGTTACAGTAAGCATGGTAAGAGACTCATATCTTGTCTAGCGTATACAGGTAATAATGCTCAACATCAAACGCATGGATCATGTCCCAAACACCACCATTTATGACATGACCAAGACTGAGCCTCTTATCCACCGTGTAAAAAGTCGCCAGCTGAGATTCCTTGGACATATTCTCCGTCTCCCTGATGAAGAGCTTGCTTAAATACCAACACATGGCCGAAGGAGACCTGGTCGTCCAAGTACATCATACTTTATCATGTTTATGTACATACAGCACTTACTTGGTGACAATGAAGGCATGATTCAAGAACGACTAATAGCCTCTCTTGCTACAGATCGCCTGCTCCGCAGCCGAAGGATGATGATGATGAAATAGTGTTGTTACGCTCTATTCCGTCGTGGATTTGATTAACGTTTAGCATCGTATCCATCGTAGGACCATCGTATCCATCGTATCCATCGTATCCATCGTATCCATCGTATCCATCGTATCCATCGTATCCATCGGCACGAAGAGTCATTATAACTGATCATCCCTGTCACACCGGGTTTATAGCAACAACAATGAAGTGATCAACCGAAATCAAAATCAAAACTCTAGACCTACATTATTATTGTAGTCTACATCAATGGACCTAGAATTGATTTAATTTGAATAATAGGGTTGAAACTATGCATAAAATGAGGTTGTGTGATGATCTACTTAACTTATTAGTAAATTTCAAACATTGCAGTGATTTAAGCAGGCGGGATTTGAGGGAACACTCTAAAGACTGTTTTTGAAGCTCCAATTCTACTCAAATATGACCATTTTGGAGTGAATTTCGAAAAGAATAAGGGTAGGCCTAGATATAACTGAGACTCTTTGGAGTGACTTTCTGCATACTCTTTTATGGTCCCCTCACATGCTTGAGCTGGGCGGCCCCTTACCGTGTGAAAAATGGGTGCGAACGGCGGCACACACGGTGGGCCGTTTTCCGTCCGTCGAACACGTTTAGGGGACTTTGCCGGCCACCGGAGTTTTGAGCATGTTCAAAACTCCTGGCGGGTGAGTAAAGGCGGCGGCGATCTATGAGAGTCCGGTATAAGGACGGTATAAAGACGGCACACCCGTTTCGCACCCGTTTCGCGCCCGTTGGCAGGACGGTGGTGGACGTAGACAATCTCAGCGATGGGCTGCGAACGGGCGCATGCCGAATGGTTAACCGTTCGCAGAACGGACCCTCACAAAAAGTGAATAAGTTAGGGGTAAGTTGGGGATACGTCGTTACGTTAAGATCATGCTGTGACATTTTGGAACACCTCGAGCCCGCGAAAAACTATTGAGCATGTTCAAAATGTCTCGACGTACTTAACGTGTGATTATTACGTTCTGCCTAAGTTCCCGATAGGTTCATGGTACGTTAGACATACGTTTACATACGCTGACATACGTTAGACATACGTTGACATACGCTGACATACGTTAGAGGTACGTTACTCGTAAGTTATAGGTTGGACCTATAGATTTATCCTTCTAGATATTTTAATAGTTATCATCTAGGCTGCGTTTACTTGAACTGGCAACACTTGTCCCGCCGTTTACGAAACTCACTTTCTGCAGCGGCATAAGTCACGTGTTCGTTGTACGCCGAGGATACGCTGAGGATACGTCGAACACGGCAGACATAGCTCGAAAAATAGCTCGAAAATTGTCAGAGTCCAAGAACCTTCAACTTCCCAACGAGTTGCAATATTTTGTTTTTTATCAATGCTAGATAGCTATTTTCAGCCGACGTACATCAACGTATACCAACTGACGAGTAACGTACCTCTAACGTATGTCAGCGTATGTCAACGTATGTCTAACGTACCACGAACGTACCGGGAACTTATGCAAAACGTATTAAGCACACGTTGAGTACGCCGAGAAATTTTGAACATGCAACAATCTTTCGCGGGCTCGACGTGTTCCAAATTACGACTCATAACTTTGTTGTTAATATTCAGTCAATCTTCACGTGTAATATTTCATCGTTAAGACGAGAATTTTATACACAATTCTATATTTCAATGTTTTCATGCTGGAGCGATAGTTTTGGAGTTAAGAACGTATTTATTAGCTCGTAAGTTCTATTTTTATTGTACTGTAGACCGTAATGACACGAGGGAAGAGCGGTGGAACTTCAGATTTTTTTCAACTAGCCAGTCGTGCAGGTAATTCACAGAATTTACCTGCCCGACAAAAAGTCCACCAGCCCAAGGCTTTTTCAGAATATGTTGTAGCAAACAATTAAGAGCAAGACTACTTTTAAATGATGATACAATTACATGTTTTTGTCTTTATTGTACGATGTTCCACTGTAAGTGTAACCCTAGCCCGTAACAGCTCCTCGTATTCATCATGTTCATCAATCCAATACTCTCTTTAATTTCCTATCAACCTATCTCCTCTATCATCATGACACAGTCATCTGATGATGAAATTAACCTGAACTTACTGTTACTTACACTTTGAGGTTCAAAAATGTTACCCGCCAGTCGGACGGATACCTTTGCATCTTCACCCGCCCGACACGAAAGTTACCCGCTATATATGGGCGGGCGGGCGGGTATTATTTTCATCCCTGCGAGGGAATGACAAACTTACACGAATGTACACCCACATTTCCAAAACGTCCTGGCACACATAGCTCTATTCGCTGATATATGGCAGGGCCTTATTCAGCGTGGTACCCTCTTTTGCATAAAACAAGCCACTACTAGGGGTGTGAGATGTGTTGTAGTATTATATCTTAAAAGAATTAATTTCAACCGTTTTTACAATAATTTCGCTGAATATAGTAGGCTACATTGCTACAATATGTCATCGATCCATTGACTACGGAAAATACAATATTATTTGTATCCCTTTTTATTTTGCTTATAATGCATTTTGTATAGACCAATATACAACGGTAAAAAGCCACAACATAGCTAAAACAATACCTTATAAGCCATCGTATACAATATACATGTAGACACTTTATTCGACACCGTAAATATATCTATAAGCCCTGTTAAGAGAAAGTTAAAGGGGCATTGAGAGATTGCCGAGAAAAATGAAATGAAATTTGGAAACAATTAGATAAGGTACGTAATATCATTGAAGCGTAATAAATGATTTATGGGAAAACGGTTGAATGAAGGCGATATAGTCTATTTGGCCATCACTAGAGAGTGACGTAACTGCGTATTCTACTAATTGCAGCACATAACGCGCGTGCCTACTCGCGGCGCTGGCGTATGCACACGAGCGTTTAAAGACGGAAGATACATTCGTGTACGTAAAAGCTGTGCCTGTTAAGTTACGTCACTGTCCTGAGGAAGCCAAATAGAGTAAAGATACAAATTTGGTTGAAATTATTTATGTGGTGAGGTGGTGCTGATAATTTTGATGTGGTCTATTAACATTACAATTACCAAATCGTGACATTTTACATGATAGACGGCGAATTAAGGTATACGGTTTCAGATCAATGTGGTTTCAGCAGATGTTACGAATGTAAAAAACACCTGATCTCCAGATAAATTGAGGGCGCACTCCTATACGTATCTCTCATACCCCTTTAATGGAGGGTTCGTTACATTATATTGTGGAGTATTTTCATACATTAGTCACACTCCCTCCTAAGGCCAAAAAAAAAAAGTTGACTTGCCCTTTCAGGGTCAAAGTCAGGGTCGGACGGTCGGATATTTTTGTTATGTGCTTCTTTCAATTTTTTTTTTTTTTTTTGAAAAATAAAAAATAAAAAAATAAAATAGCGACCCTAGATTTCCGAAAATTAGGGTCGGTCGGAAAGGGCAAGTCAACTTCTTCTTTTTTTGTGTCTAATGTGCCGATCAGTTATTCATGTAATAGAAAGGCTACAGAAATAAAACTATTACCGTATCTCAGCTGAATACTAAAATTACATGTACATTTACGTGGGAACAAATTAACAATGATATCACAATGATATAATAATGGTACACCGAGAGAACTGCTGATATGTGTAAGCTTATTCCGGCTCCCTGGTTGATCAAGACGAAATAAGAGGTAAATCGATATAGGGGAAATCTTGGGTATTAGGCCTGTTAATGTAAACATTATTAGTATTTACAACAATCAAGACAACATACTATTTACGAGTATAAGGACAAGGCATGGTAGCCCTAAATAGAAAAAATATCAACCAGACTTTAATAAAAGGGCTTATATCTCAAAAAGATCATCGTTGGCTTTGTACATCTAATTATGTGACATCACATAATACAGCCTAAAAGAGAATTGTGACAAATGATCGAAACTGAAAGAAATTGTCTTTTGTTGAACATGTTATTCATCAGCTAGTATTCCCTACACGTTGGTTCACGAGGTTTTATTTAATTACAATAGAACGGAAACGTTACAATAAAGACATATTTGAATTTTTCACACCAGGTTTTATTAATTTGTTTCACTTTCTCTGTATAACTTTATGCACATTTTTTTCTGGACATTATCTTAGTGGTCCGGATATTTGTAAGTTATTGTATGTTTACAAATATTCGAAATTTTCACATCTGCCCAGGTTTTATTAATTTGTTTCACTTTCTCTGTATTACACTTTATATACACATTTCTCTGGACATTATTATAATTTATTGTGTCATCCATTAGAGAAGCGCAACTCGGCTGGGTTTTTTTATGGGAAGTACAGCTCAATATCAAATGATTTTGTTTCGTAGTTTCTGTGAGAAAAAAAGTGCATTCCTGCTTGTAAACAAACAATAACTGTCAAATGTACAGGCCAAGAAGGAAAGAACGAACGCTTTTAACACTTTCCACGCGGCAGGCGTCTGCAGACGACATTAAAAAATATCACAAAATGTTTCAAAAATGTCATAATTATAGAATTCCATCACCATATTTGGAATCACCATAAGAAATACATTGAAATAAGTACAAACATGCCTAGTATTGGTTCAGTAATCTTTGAGATACACTTTGAAAGTTGGGAAAGGTTTCTGAAAAATTGTTTTGTGTAGGGTAAAACTGATAGCCGCGTGGAAAGTGTCAATAACGCCTTTACTGTATTTGGTAATCGACAGCGTGGCCCAGAAAACCTGCAACTTATTTTGGAGTTCTGGTTTATGTTTTTCACTACAGATTATGACCATGTTTAATCATTCTAAAAATCTTAGAGTATTCTTCATTTTTTTCTCAATATACCTTGATAAGTGACATTGAAATGAAATTCAGATGTTGCATGGTCAGTACTACTTCTACTACTACTAATGATAATAATATTCAGCATTTATATTGCGCCTTTTCACCAAGATCAAAGTGTTGTTGCCTATTATTATTATAATTACGCTGCTTTCAGGATATCGTCACAATCATTTCGCTTCAACAAGGATGGCTATGGCCAATGCGCTCACTCCCCATTAGCACATAGATTGTAATATTGTAGTTGTACTTAAATTATGTTGAAATTGAAATACGACTGTTTATTGAGATGTGAGGCACTGCGACGGTTACCCTTCAAATCGATTGAACTTGTTTTAGTCGTAGTACTTTTCTTTGACATCGCGAGTAATCTTAATACAGATTTAACATTCTTGTCAATTTATTCGTATGTAAATATTGTGAAGATTCGATCCATTGTTTCCAGAATGTATGAACATGATATCATTCCATGGTGTAAACGTGAAACTAGAGTTTTGTTATGATTAGTTAGTCAGGTGTGAATCACGAGCCAGGTGCAGTTGTTCCCTTTTGACAATTGCTGTTGCTACCTCATTCATCATAACAAATTTGAAGCTTTGCTCTTTATTTAACTCGGTAACGTATTATTATTATAGGGATTTATGTAGCGCATTTTCAAATTGCAAATGGGATGGATAAAGGCCTATAAAACAATGCAACGTCCAGGCAATTCAACTCCAAGTTGCGACATACAAACAAACAATGGACAGATATGCTTCGTTATGCTAGCATCAACAGTATAGTCGAGAGTAAAGCTTCAAGTGTCTAGTTTCATAATCCGTTCGACCCAAATTAAGGAAATATTGCGTTGTGTATTTAGGGAAGATATTACGAAAAAAGAGGTAACATTTTCGAGCAGTTTCAATGGGAAATGGTGCGTATACAAAGTGTTGTTGGGGGAGATGCGGGCTAGTTTTCATTATGAAAATTTCACTCGTTAAACTATGTTTTTGAAGTTATTAGGAATCTTATTACATTGTAACTCGGAATATCTTTATGATTATGATTTATGATCAGAAATGTAAATCTGCAAGAAAATCTGCTTTCAAAAAACAAAAGGATAGAGGGCGTCTCCTGGAAAAGATCGCACAATATGCCTTTAACATCGGAAGTGGGGCGATACACTTTTGGAATCCTAGTGCTCAGTTTTTTAACTAAATTTAAAATGTTGATCCCTGTTTGGCGGCCATTCTGTATTTCGCCCCCCCCCCCCCCCCACCCCCCCTCAAACATAATACATATAAATGATAGCCAATAGCATCATTATGTTTTTGTGGTTAAATTTGCAAGTTTTTTAACCAGGGTTATTTTGGGTATTGGATCGATGGAAAGGAAAACATAACAATGATCAGTTATATTATTTCCTCTAGAACAAGTAGCATTTGCAGTGGGAGTAAAATTTACATTTTGACCTCTTAGTGTCTCCTTTCTGACCTTCATTAAATTATTCAGATATATTCACTGCAAAATCACGAGATAATAATAGGCTATCCAGACACTCATCATGCACATAGTTTTCACAGTTTACTCATCATATTGATAACAATTTCAACTTCCAAGCGTTTACAAAGCAGACGACACGACAATGACGAGAAATGAGCAGACGATGATGACCGGGGTTACAATATTTGAAGTTTGGATGCTAGTCTGCCCGCCATTTCCAGCGAATCGTGGATCTGTTGAAATTAAAATGGGGAAAAATGAATAAGAATTTATAAGTTTTACTAACAGTCGTTATATTTAGACATATCTCGATTTACGATGGCGTTAGGCCAACTTTTAATTGACTAGCCGAAGCATGGATAATACCAAATATTGGTTTTAGAATTCTGATTCCATTTCAACTGGTGCAGTTGCATGATGGTAAACCTTGCAAACGACTTACTTTGGTTGCGAATTATATTGAATAAGCCTGTTTGTGACATACCGCAGTACACTAGTCAGATTGTTTTAATGACTTTGCCAAATTCTTCAGTCTCGACAGGTTATGCCGCACATATACAGGGTAATCCTAAAAAATTGTGCACATGTTTGCGCAACTTGTTGACCATGAAGTCCTAAAGTTTGGTGAAATATATTTATACACACGGAAAGGAGAAGGGGGGGGGGGGGGCATCTTAACTCAACTTTTCTGCCAACTCCAGCGCATTTTTTCTCAAAGATCATTATTATTGATGTACGCACATATCGCGCGAGAATAATAAAATAAAATTCAATGGTACCAAAATAAAGCCAATATCGGAAGAGCACCTAGAATTCAGTCACGTTAACACATAAGAATTTTCCGAACTTGCGAAATTCTCTTTATAATTCTGACAAAATATTGTCATATTTGCCTAAGATGTATGCTTTATAACGTAAACGCTTTTAACAGCTTGTAAAAGTAAACCATTTATATTATAACGTAGTTTTCTATTATGGCTAGAATGGCCTAAATAACGTTTTTGGTCCTTATTTTAAACATAATTATGTGACGTGTTCTACCGAAACCAGACACAATTGGGCAAGATATCAAAATTGAGCTAGTAATTGATTATTAAAGTAGAGATCTTCAGCTTTACAGTGGTACCTCTCTCTTTTTTTAATCAGACTTCCCAAAGCGGAGTTACATCATTTTCAAGTTCATCTTTGACGGTCTTTATGAAAACTCCAAACTGAGATATCGCCCTTTAAAGTTACTAGAACTAGGCTTTTTACTAGAACTAGGCTTTTTAAATCACTGAAACATACATTTAGGGTGATTTATTAATCTGTATCTTTCACAATATTGCTAAGAGTAAAAGCAAGATATACCAACAGGTGTGGGGAAACAGGTAATAACAAGGGAGAATAACGCGATAAAATAACAAAAAAACAAAAAAACACGGAAATGCACTGGGACAAGCAATGAAAATTGCTGTGCAATAAAACAACAAAGATATATCTGAGACTACTCAGGATATATAATAACAATAAAGACCGACGTTTCAAGTGGATATACCACCCTTCATCAGGGACAAAATATAAAAAACAAAAGTGTTAAGAACTATAAATAAGATAATGAAGGCCAATTCCACCGTTACGGACGTTACAGATACATGCAACTTGCAACTTTTAATTGAATAGCACATCTGTTTGGTGATAAGATAACACTTTATTTCTTAGTATGCTAGTAGTAAACACTCTAATGTTCAATATAATGAAGCAATTTTGTTTTAGCTTTCTTAGTTAATTAGCAACAAAAATTAGAAACGAGCGTTACGGACGTTACCTTGAAAGGAAGTGCCTTTTTGACTATGGTACATATCCTTAAATCTCTGTTCAGTTCCCTGTTTTATTTTTTTCTGTCAACTATATTGAGCAAGCCCTGACTCCATTCTATGTTAACATGAAAAGCAAGTTTGAAATTAGTACTCCCGTATCGTCCAACGCTGTTGATTTTAGTGTTACGGACGTTACATTTTGAAGCGTTACGGACGTTACCGGTATTAAAATCAATAATAAAACAAGATTTATAATATCAAAATGGGACATTTTGTCCCTAATTTGTCATAAAATCCATGTGTTTTTCTTGTGTTACTTTGATGTTAGGGACCGTTCATTATTTATGGTGGAGGGGGGGGGGGGAGTCATGTAACTTTCATATGTTAAAATAGGGGGTTATGTAACTTTTTATTCTTGAACAGGGGGGGGGGGGCTTCGCGCATATTTTTTTAAAACCTATCGACTTCAAAAACTTTACTATCAGACGACTTCTGGACAGCAAATCGACGATATGGTGGAAAAAACATCTATATAATCATCAACGGTCGAGACATTAGAGCCACTGGGTGTATAATGTTACAAAATCCAATTTCAGGGTGCACTACACTAAATGGGGGTATCCCCTACCCTTAAAAAGACTTGACAGTAATACAATTGCGTAAATGCCTATGATTTTTGATTAATTGTGATTGATGGGACATCACTTCATGCACCCTGACTATAAACTGTGAATATCATCTAGGTAAATGTTGAGAGATCTTTCAAATTTGTGCTTTTTACTGGAAACATTGGCGATTACGGCAACATTTCCAAGCTCATCAGAGAGGTACATGTAGTCAACTCCATGGGCATATTTTTGAAAATCGAGCAGGTCAACCTACCTATTTTTTTCACTTTTTGGTAATTTCGTAATTTAGTGGTCTAAAACAAGAGTTTTATATCGGTGTTTTTGTGCATATCCTTATGGAGCTCTATTTAGTGGTGTGACCCCTTCATGATTTAAAAATGTGATTTGTTGCATGCTTTTCACCTCATTTCTGCTTTGCACCAATGCTCACAAAAGTAGAACGTTTCACTGGATTATACGTTTCTGCTCAGAATGTTTTAACTTGTTCGGCTTATAAAGACTCACAAAACCATCCAAAATGTATAAATATGAGAAAAAAAAATTCCAACTCGCTACGCTCGCCATTACTAATTTCACACAATAAAAAGAAGGGGCATCATAAAATTATTGGCTGTTCAGATAGGGCACAAACAAAATTGGAGAACGTAGGTTATGCATGAACAAAATTCCAAAGTTAAAGACAGCCCCTTAAGTATGTGACAAGTTGATTTTTTTTTCGAGGAAGGGGGGGGGGGGGGGTTGTGTATAAAGCTACTGGTTAGCAGGGGGTCATGTAATTTTCAGTTTCAGCTGTAGGGGGGGTTAGGTAATTTTAACATACGAGTCTCGAATTTGTCCCCCCCCCCCCTCCACCATAAATAATGAACGGTCCCTTAGTTGGTTAAAGTTGTAAAATAATGGAAGGGGTAGTCTGAAAACATCTATTTATGTTTTATGGCATATTTACTACAGAGTATGCTAATTTTTTTCATTCACACAAAGCTTGTTTGTGTTTTAGGTATCTATATTAAAGGTTATTAACACTACCCACTCTAACACTATCAAGTATATCTCTACCACTGAAAATGGAAGAAAAAAAATCTTATGAAAAACACTTGTTTTTCGTCACTTTAGAGGGCAAAAGTTTTCATACACAAAAGATGTAACTGTCACAGAACTGTTTAACATATTTTAAACAATGCTTATCAGAAACTACTCTGGAAGTTTCAAGTTCATAGCATAATATGTGGCAAGACAACACAGTATCAAAGAATTACATAGTGTTACACTCCTGACTTGTCAACTTTGCAAATGTCAACAGTACTTTTTCCTCAATTGGGCTACACTGACTATGTAGCAGTGCACAAGTCTAAACCATTGTTGAAGAAGTCAAATTAGACCACATTTTTGACAAATTAATATTTTCAGTGTTACAGCTCACAAAGGTGTGTCATTTAGAAGCTCTTGAGTAAAAGCTGTAACGTCCGTAACGATTTATGTAACGTCCGTAACGATTTATGTAATGTCCGTAACGCTCGTTAAGGTATTTCTAATTATAGATTTATTTATTTTTTTGCTCAATGATTGAACCCATCACAAACTAACAGTGAATGTGTGATGTTATTAAAATCAGCCAATTAGTTTTCTCCCAGAGGGAAAAAAAGATAAAAAATGTTACGGACGTTACGCGATCCAATGGAAAAAATGAACTTAAAAATGATAACTCGCATTGCGCCTTTCGCAAGTGATATCACTTTTTTGCTTTTTACTTTCATTGGAAGCTTTATTTAGAATAACTAAATCACAAATAGCATTTAAAAAGCAATACTTTATATTACAAAAATAATACACTTTCTTAACTAGCTTTTTTCAAGCCAAATTAAAAAAGCATTTTCCTTTTTGCGCACCTATTTTCAAACGATGATGTAATGACCAAAACGAACAAATTGAGGTGAGATCATATCAGACTTGATAAATAGAGATATACCCCTTACCAACAATAGAGGAGAAAAACTTGTAAAACCAATTTGAAATTTTGGCTGTTTTTCACATTTGGCATGGAATTGGCCTGAACTAGACAAGTCCACCACTGTAAATATAGCACAATGCCAGTAATAGATGTTACCTACTAGGCATCCAAGTTAACACTGAAACAAACTAGCAAGTTCACTGTAGAATACAGATCCATGTTGCTAGGCAAACTAACAAAACATGTACAATAAATCAATAGACAACACATCATGCATATGCATGAGCGATGTTAAGAAGACAATAGACAGGAAGTAGCTGGACAATGGATGAATATAAGCGACAGAAATAGTAAATTAACTAGGCCTATGGATGAACTGAGTGGGGGCATAAATAATATAAATTAATAATAAATAAATAGAAGAAGAAAAAACCCCAAATTTCACAATATTGTTATAAACACTCTGAAGATTAATTAGGAACTCAAATTCCCCCCAAAAACATCCCCAATTATGTTTTGGACTATATTACTCAGTTTGGAGCTCTACCCAATTCCGTCTGGTTTCGGTGGAACACGTCACATATTCAATTTTAATACCTTTAATGTTAGCGGTGATACTTTCGATCACCGCTTTTTCGCAGTTTTCGCCGAAGAATCCAGTCGGACATTTGCATGTGTCATCTGTGAAATGACATGTACCCCTATTTAGGCATGTGCAATTCCCTCTGCAGTTGACGCCATACTTTCCTTTCTCACATTGCTCGGTGCAGTTGATTCCTTTGTAACCAGTCAAACATTCACAGGTTCCAATCACCGAATTGCATCGGTTCGACTCACAGACGCATGTTTCGGTGCAGTTTTCACCAAACCGATCGGGTTCACAAGCTGTTTTATAGAAAATGTACAGACACAGTCGTTAATTATTGACACTGGTTTATTTTGGTAATCGTCGCAGTTCGTGTCATTTTGATGGTGAGATTTCTTCCCGGAAAAATACTTTGTATTACTCATTGTGCGTTATTGGAAACAGCAAGGCATGTATCGATTGAAATTAGTAATTAGTACTTGAGTGACATTCATAGATTAAGATTTTCTGTGATCTGTTGTTTTTACGTAGGAGCACAACTATGACATTGCAATTGAACATCTTACGTGATTTTTACGACTCTTAATTGAACAAACAAAATGTAAATTTCCAAAATATCTACTAAATATATATGAATGATTACGGAGACGTAATTTGTCAACCAAGTGCATATTTCGGGTTCTTGGTAAATATTTAACATTTTGATTTTGCTAGAATAGCATAAACTTGGTCAAGAACGTTAGGTTTATGTGTAGTTTACCATGTAACAATCTGTACTGTTTGATTTCCTTGTTAATGTGAGAAATAAATATTTGAGTGATACATGTAGCAATATTTTGATATAATGGATTTTATTCTTACTCGATATACATAAGAATATTGTCAATACTACCTCGTGAACAACTCGTATTCGTTTGTGAAAATCCCGCACAGCAGTAAAAATAGTCTTCCGTCATCTGATAATATTGAAGACTGAATAAGAAATAAATTCACATACACTTGAAAACAGCAATGATCATACAGACATCCTGCGTCGTTCAAAAGATATTTAGACACGAGTTTCCCGCAATATGTGGTATGCATGCTAGTATTAACTATGTGGATGCGTGTCCAAATGCTCTTTTTTGCTAGTTTTTTTTTTGAAATTAGGCCTAGTACAAAAGTCGGAGACTTTGCATTTCCCCCACACATTTTGGAAGTAACATTTTGGTGGCTAAGGGCATATACATGGTAATCCTGCCAATCTATTCGTGTATGATTTCAATATACGATGATAAATGAAATGTTTGATCTGGCTTCTAAATTCAGGATAGGCCTACATGTCTCTAGATAGGCCACTAGAATAAAACAATATTTGATCATAATTACCTCGTTACCTGGCATGTACCTGCAGGACAAACAATGCTCGTTTTAACTGTTCTCGATTGCCGTACATCTCTCCTGTAAAAAAAATGGAAAACCACATGAAGAAAAAAATGAATCGTTTGAGAGGTATCTTGACAAGTTGCAGGTGTTGAATAATCAGCTTATTAGGAAAAAGTAAACCAAAGGGTGCTCAGTGGGCATTACAAGGGAGGTATCAGACGCGTCCAAAAAATCACGCCATTACACTGTTAGAAATATCCGTAAATTTACGGCCTCCGTAAAGTGAAATATGCCGTATTTTCTGCGTAATCATACGGATTTTTCCGTTAATGCAAATACTAATTATGCTAATTAGCGTGATTACAATCAGCCACATTGGCCCAAACACCTGCACATAATATAGTACATCTAAGTAAACACTGTTATTCCACCAACAACCATGTAAAGATGTCAAAACTCATGTAAATGTTCTATTTATTTTACGGAATGAAAAATATTGTCTGGAAATTTTGCTGCCGGAACCAAAAAGTCAGTCCGTAAAATGGCAGCAAAATTTCCAGAAATTTCACAATTTAAGCATAATTTTGATATATGTAAAAAAGAATAAAAATATGGTTACAAGTTTGCTAACACCCGCAGTGAGAATCTGCGAACCCGCGATCCTTAACAACGAATCCATACAGAGCGAGAAGGTGTGCGCATTGAACGGCACAAACGCGTAGTGCATAAGACACTTTCAATACACAGCGCGTATTTTAGGTTCTTGCTTTCTGATTGGTTCGGCACTACTAAGAGTGTATGAATACTAGTTAAGGGGTTCTGTTTCACATTGATGCAATCACTTATTTAGGATGCTTTTTGGAAGTCGTTTGGCGCGCCTGATTACTACAAAACTGAGCACCTCGGGATCGATCTATTATAAGGGGTACTACAGGATATCCCAAAATGACTAGTACCCATCGATGCCCAAAGTTCATTAATTATTTTCATCATTAAATCAATGAGATTAGATACGTTGTGTTTTCATCATATTATTTGATATACTGTACCCTTTCACTAGCATTTTAGATTATAAATATCGGACTTATTTAAGTATAGTTACACTCCATTGTGTAAAACATGGTGATTTCACCTTTTTGGCAAAGTGCAAACAATGTGTGTAAACAGCTTGTTTGAAAGAAACTTCTTTTACCCTTGAAATTGAATTAAAGCAGGGACAATCGATTGTATGTCCCTGATTAAAGTGAAGAATTATTAATGATTTGATCAACCATAACTAATAACAGTTATAACAGAAAGAAACACAAGATTGTATGATAAGGATAATTGATGAGCTACTGTGCATTCGTCTGGCGCTCGAGGGCTGGTGCACTCATGCAAGGCCTCGAGCGATTATCAAGACGAATGCACTGTTTGCGAATCAATTATCTATCATGCACTGTTTGCGAATCAATTATCTATCGTACCAGAACCTGCTCTAAAATGTTAAAATTGAGATTAAAAAACATCATTTCTAACGAAAATATTAGTTAAATTTCCGTATGTTAGAAACACCACTTATGATGTGTAGTTTCAATTAGCCTGTATACGATTTAGGTTGTGAGCTGTCAAAACTGGGATCAATGACCGAGTGGAAAACATATCGACAAACTTGACTTGGAAGTTCGATATGCATGACCACGGATAAAACTGGTATTAAGTAGGGCCTACGGATGTAATCCATTAAGTATAATAGGTCAAACATAATGTTGTACACATGCGTGACCAAAAAAACGCGTAAAAAGGGGTGTTTTTTCAGTGTTGGACGCGTCACGCGCGTGACGCGTTAAGGGTATCAAAAACGCTGATTTTCAAGAAAAAGGGTGGCTTAAAATCCCGGCTTAAAATACAGGTCGAACGTGTTTAGGGTAACTTATTTGTTCCCCGTTAAATAGACAAAACTTGTTTAGGGGTCTTATTCTGGCAAGAACTTGTTTAGGGGTCAAAATTTGCAAGGAAAGCGCGCTAAAAACTTGTCTAGGAGTAATTTTGCTTGCAGGGTAAAACTTGTTTAGGGGGTGTCTGGAAAAAATTTGGTCACGCATGTGTACACCATTATGTTTGACTGCCCCCCCCCCCCGGGGTAATGTAATTCAAGGTGAGCATGAATGTAATCGTTTGATTGTTTGTTTGTTGGATTTTTGTTTTTGTTTTTTAGTCTGTTTGTTAGTAGGCCTATATTAATGTTTGTATATTGGTTAGTTGATGGGTGCGGGGTTTTTTTTTTTGGGGGGGGGGTATTTTGAATGTTAGATTAACATATTGACACAATGATTTCACTGTGATAGATTTCTTACTATTACCGTTGTGTTTAGTTAATACTTGAAAAAGGGAAAAGGTAAATTAATTTAGTTGACACGGCTAATAAATGCTATACCTCTTACAAAAACATTTAACTTTATGTTCATTTGAACTAGAATCTTTAATTTTTCTCTCAAAATTGCAAAGTTCAACTTTGTATATCATTAACGAACCGGTGTCATTTGTTATTAAAATCTAACGAAATATTCCACAATTGTCATAAGATATAGGGTTTAATAGCACAAATATTTCCATTTCAGGCTCGACAAAACGTTTGAAAACCGCATCAGCAACACAATCTACAGCATAGTTCCGTGTCATCGGCATCAGCAAGACCTAAAATTCAAAAAGAGAATCCAAGAGCAGCTCAGCGACAACCACAGAACGTTGTTATTCCGCAGCAGCAAGGAGGGCAAGTACCTCTTCAGCAGAAGTACACTTTCCACAATTTCACCGTTCATATATATAACTAAAAAGTAATAATACTGATAAAGTAGATCCATAATTAAATGCACACGCACACCATTTTAATAAAGAAAATTAATTAATGACTGTGTATTAAATATAGCCACATTTAACATTGCTGCATACTATAATGTTAGTGTCGGATCTCTTCAATGCAATTCAAGAAAGTAAAGGATGGAAATCAGTATAGTCTGTATTAAACTGTTTATGTGTAATTTAAAGGAATGTAATTTGAATATGCAGGGTGTACAAAAAAAACCAGGACTCTCTTTCAGCAAGGATTAAATTAATCCCTATTGAAACCACTGAACCATGACCAATTTGATTTCATTGTCAAGTACAACTTATAAAGTTAAAATCTGAAAAAGGGGGAAATCCATCAATTACGGAAAGTGTGACTAACTAGGCAAGTCACTGTGTAGGCTAAAAGGGAAATCATTTGTATTCTTCTCATGCTGATTTTTTTTATCATGCGTATGGTAAAAATTGAAGTTGACTTTACAAATCCCACGAGTATAAATGTCCTTCTCTGTCAATGATTGGTGGTATAAACAAACTACTGACATGATTGGTGCTTTCCTACCACAACTTTCCTACGTACATGCTAAGGCTTTCTCATGAGAACAATAAGCAAAATTGAACATTGCACAGAAATATTCATGCATCATATTAATGAATTATGTAGCTATTAATTATTTGTGCCAGAATTAAGGGGAATACCAAACTAATATTTGCTATTGTTTATAGATAGATGATTTACAATATTTTTGAATGCAAAGTATTGAAATGTAAACCATGTCATTTTTTAATTTGTATGTGTAAACCCCATTGTACAGACTAGTAAATGACAGGGTTTATGCAAATTATTCTAGCGGTCTTATTCTTCATTGGATTAATCTCAGATTTTCAGAAGATATGATCATTATTAATTGGGCTTTGCACTGACGGTGAGTTGGGCATGGTCCAGTGGTTTTGAAAAAGTTTTTTAAGAAAAAGCGCCATGTAAAAGTCCTATTTTTTTGATATACCCTATATCACTACATGATTTTGGATCGATAATTATTTGTCTATCATTGTGATTGCGAGACTGCTTCTATACTATACCATTTGCTTTGATGGTTTATAAAATACCGGTTTGTTTCAAAATGTTACAATTAAGAATTTTAAGATGACGATAATTTAGGCACAGTTTGTGAATTAATAGAAAGATACGTCTTTCTCATGGTATAAGGCCAAATAAAAAAACACATAGTTTCTCGTCCTATCTTTTGAAAATAAGGAGGAATGAGGGCACTTTTGTAACCCCCCCCAACCCCCCCCCCCCCCCAAAAAAAAACAACAATGCGAAATCATCATGGTATTGCCTGATTGGTTGTGTAACTTGAGGAGGACAAGGCCTTTGTAAAATCTTTTTATTTCATAGTTTTGGGGGATTGGTTAACACAAAACCTGTTTTAAAATGCTCATTGGATTAACGTAAATCTATTGCTAAGATGTCAGCTGTTTAAATATTTTTGAAAAAAGTTATGGTAGAAATAACGAAAATAAAGATACATTACATAATTCCTGAAAAGGGATGCGCAGGGGACGATAAACTACTCTATTTTTCACTTGGCCTAACTAATGTATTTAAATAACATGGTTCGAGTTTGATGTACTATGTTTAAATCGTGTGAAATACAATTATACAGAACACAAAACATCGTATCATTGTCATTTTGTAAAAGGGATTGATAATCTGTCATTCCATTGAGGTGTTAGATGCCATGATCATTCATAGTGTACTTTAATCGTATAAGTTAACCGATTAAAATGCAATTGAACGACTACCTAAAAAGTACTACTTGACAACTTGACAACAGTAACTGGTGCGTTAATCCTTAGTATTCATCAATCTTGACCTGTTAACTCCTTAACTATATGAATCGGTGTTTCTATTTCCACAGCTTTATTGGTCATATCAATGCCCATTGTTTGTTAACGTCGATATCTACGAAAGCACTACCGGAAGTCTCAATCGTGCAATGTCAACATAATCGGTTGCCCCTCGCAACGTGCATTATATGACAAAGCTTTTAGATAATGCATGGGTCAACATTAGAAAGGGTAGCGATTATGTTGACCTTGCACGATTGAGACTTCCGGCAGTGCATTCGTAGATATAATCGACGTTAACAACAATGGATAATGAACAATGGAATGAGCTCTAGAAGTGTATTTAGTAGATAAGAGATTAGAAGAATGCATGTGTTTCTTTCAAACAAGCTGTAATAACACAATTTTTTAGCACTTTGTCAAAAAGGCGAAATCACCATGTCTTACATTATGGAGTATATCTTGAGTTTGACAAATCCGATATCCATGTTATGAAATTCTAATGAAAGGGCACGGGGCACAGTACGACAAAAATGATGAAAAAACAACGGACCTAATGAACACAATTAATGAACTTTGGGCATCGATGGGTACTTATCATTTTGGGACAGCCTGTATGAGGAACAACGTCGTTGATTTTACTGAGGTTCCACTGTATGTGGGTATAGGTAATGCCAGCCCTTCCTGATTTCCCGGAAAACTTCCTAACAATATATTGATATTGCCCTGGTAAAATGCAAATTGCAAAAGCTTCCTTTTTTGTTTGGTTTTTACCAGTCATATAATCAGAAACTTGTGGCACAGGAATGAGGAATATGTTAAAAATACAAAGTACCGTTCTTTGTATTTTTAACTCCTTCCTCATTCCTGTGCTAAATGTTTATGTCCTGATTATAAGATTATAATGATTTTGGTGGCTCTGGATTTTTTCTCTCCGCGTAGTTTGCTGAAAATGTGAATATGGGAACGGAACGTTTTTTTAATTAAGTGTTGCTAATCATGGTTTATTTTTGTTTCTTGCTGGCATGTTTGGTACAAGATTGTGCCTAAAAGATCCATCTAATTGTCATCTAGACTGCTTGGTCAAAAAATAATCGAAAGTTACTCTATGGGACTTTCTTTAGTTGAACACTTTATGTCAAATATACATATTGTAACGCGGGCTGAGCGGGAGCCAGGCTAGGGGAAGGTACCTTGTAGAAACTCGTAATAAACACACGTGGTAGCGTCCGTATCTTTTCTCTTTAGTATATAGTTTATTTATAATGAAAGGGCCAATTATTAATATTCAAATACTGTTACAACGTATTACTAGAATCAGTAACTGTCACTGCTAAAATGCACAGCTAAGCCTACATAGGCCTCACCGGATAAGTCATAGGCATACACCGCTGGTTACCACCCGGAGTTGTCCCGTGAAATAGTCGCCAGTTACCGGCTCGGACTAATGCCACTCGAACTCCACAGTGCGCCTATGCTCCTATCCGATGACTCCCCTTGTAGTTTAGCTGCAGATTCAGGACCGGCTCTATCAGAATGACTCAAGAAAGAATAATGCCGAACTATGGTTCGGTTCCCCTATTTATACTATTTTGTACCATGGCATCGGCGTGCAAACTGCCACGTATACACTTCTGGCTCATGACATCCACGTGCAATTCTGCCACGTGTACACTTTTGATGTGCACCCGTGTCATGTCTGTCACATGGCTATCACATGTATCTTTTGTATCATTCAAGGTTTATCGATTAAATGCACATGTTATAGCATGGCCTGAACATGGAGATCCCTGGTGCCAGTACCGAATGGTACGACCTTGGATTATACCTATTTATAGAACACGGAGCTATTTATAGAATACGGAGATTTGGTCAAAACATCACGGCCTTGAAATGATTCAATGCATATGACTATGCAATATATTTGGTATTCTCTGAACGGAATATGGCCTGAATTATACCTAAATTAATACTCATTTAATGCTCATAATTAATTAATATATAGCCAAATAGCAGGGTCGTTACAATATCATTATTATCAATAATAACTCCTTACTTTGAACAAGTTTTTTACTTTAGGGGTCGTCCAAAATTATCACAATTTTCACATGTACAGAGTGTACGTAACTGTCTACTTCCTCCCCCTCGAGTTACGTACGCAATAAATGGCGAAAATGTCATGACTTGATAAATAAATTCCGCCTCTCAAGATCACCTTTAAGTTTATACGTACGCTAAGGGTATATTTTTTACCACCCCCCCCCCCCTCCCCCTATTACGTACGCTTTGCACGTATCTGTAAATGGCGAAAATTATGGACGACCGTTTAAGTCTCTAGATTTTGGTCCCTTTTCCCTAAAAGTAACCTTTCATAATTTCAGCTTCGATTCCCAAAAATGCTATTGTGGATCATATAATCTTAGATTTTCAAAAAGAAAATTAATGAACAATTATATAATTATAATTTACACAAGAAAACACTCAATAAAATACTAAACTATTTTGTCACAAAGTAGCATTATGTTCCAGTTACCTGTATAGTTTGAGCACAAGTATGAGATTTCTTTCTGACAGGTTGAACTGGCCATGACGCAAGTATTTGCGTGTAAACATGGTGTGAATGGTGTAAACACCCTAGACCAACTGTCTGGACGACCCAAAAGGCAGTCAACACTCTGGCGATGTGCCTTGGCGCATGTGTCGATCTTTAGCCCCATTTGGGCTAATTTTAAAACTAAATTCGGCTCTATATAGTAACTTCTCTCGAAATTTGAACTTTTGATTTGACTAAATCTGAAATAACACTAGTTTTTTAAACAAATTGAAGTTCAAACATCGAATTTCTTTACACGCGAATTTTGGGCTCTAAGTTCGACCCAAGAATTGTTCAATCCAACACATTGACCGCATGCTGGGGGTGGGGGTTCGCCTTGAGGATGGCCAATGCATATTGCCACATGACTTGATAACGTTGCACACGTGGTGACTTTCAGCCACATTTGGGCTAGTTTTAAAACTAAAATCTGCTCCAGGGATTTTGAATATTTGATTTTACCAAATCTGAATAGAACTAGTTTCTATGACAAATTGAAGTTAAATGTTTGAATTTCTTATCACAACAACTTTCAAAAGTAAGACTTTGGGCTTCTAGTCCACCCAGAAAATTATCCAATTTTAATTAAATCTAACTATGGGTAAAATGTTAACATTTTTTCAGTAACTTTTAGCTAACTTCGTTAATATCTAATGGATTTCACTAGTTCGACCAGCAAACAATATGAACAATATTCATATGAACACTGAAAAACGAAAATCAGCAATAAAAACTGTAATAATTATGTTTCTAAAGACCCCCACTAGTACCAATTCCTTCCTACCATGGGCCAAAATAGGATACCAAAACTGGCGCCGCAGGCCTTGGGCAGTGCTTGGCCAGCGAGCCTAGTACTAGTAGCCGCGCTAGGAAATACACATGCGTGGTGTAATAAATCAAATAAATCGGCCAAAGAAAGTCAAGATATATTATCCCTGATTAAGCTTGGAATCGGGGGTAACAAGTAGGCTAACATATACAGGCAATGGAACCGTAATGGACAATTGCTTGGAACTTAAAATGTACACAATGGGTCTAATGGTATGACAGACTTGAAAATAATGAAAACCTGCAATGTTTCTCTTTGATATCAATAATAAGTAGACTATAGGCTAGGCCTACTCATGACTTTCGTCACAATGGCACAATCAACTAGATTAGAATGAAAATTACTAATGTTATTATTATTACTATTGTTAATCATTACCATCATCATTATTATAACAATCATGTGGCGTCTAGACTACTACATAAATAAAATCAAGGATAAGTGGGTGTTTTGTTTGAAGCTATGTGTGTTTCTAGACCAGTCGCATCAAAGAGTAATTTGGCCAAACACGAGTTTTACTAATAATGTTAACTTAGAGTATCATAATTACCTAGTAGGCAAACGCACAATTACATATTTGTCACGATATTACCCCTTAAGGGTATTGTCTTAAGCATTGAATGTACATTTTAACGATTTGTTGCTCTTTTCTGAGCCAATGTGGGGCAAAATATGAATTTTGACAACTCGTTGACCTACATGAGAGTGTTAAACTCGAAATAAAGCTTTGAACTTGAAAATGAGATAATTAACTCTTTAACTGAGAGGCAAGTTACTTGATATAGACCTAAGAGGGAGTATTCTTGCACGTGAGGGACTTCTAGCCAAGGGTAACGTAAACAAACAAACAAACAAACAAACGTGACCCTCTATCTATAAAATAGCAAATTAAACCCATTGCCATTTGACTCTAAATTTGGAGCTTTAGAGCCATTTTCTGGGATATTTCTCGAGAAAACCATGTCAATATCTTGATATTAACGTCCAACATTGATATAAATGGTGTTTCGAATGTAAATCAAGGCGTATATAAGCAATTTGAACCCATCTTCAACTTCAAAACTCGGTTTTATTGGAAATGGCAATTGTGCGTTAAAGGGCGCACCACACCAAAAAACTTTCTCATTGAAATACGTGTAAAAGTGCCATATTTCAAGACACCTTTTCTACCATCCGGTTACATTTATTGCATACTTTTCAGCTATGACCATTTTCAGTAACATCTCAACTTTAATTTAAGCCTGGTTTCATTAGGGGTTATTAACCTAAATTTTCCGCTACAGAGACCTGCACACAGCGCCCTCACTTTTTCACGTTTTCTGGTATGTATGTTCACCATTTAGGCATGTGCTTACGCACTGGGCACTATTTAGGTCGATAAATTAAAAATATCGTATTTTATCATTGTAGGTGCAACGGATAGGTCCCATTCGTTCATTTAAATACAAAATACCATCCCCGGAGAATGAAAATAGTAATCCCAAAAACCTTCACAAACCAGTTACAGGTCTGGAACCGGTAAGAAACGGCAAGAAAACCCAATAGAAACAAAAAGGCGATTAATCTTACCATTTGTGCCGTGAACCGTGTCACGCTGGGTTATACACATTGTGAAGAAATATTTTTTTCAGATGGGGTGGCATTGTTTGGTATTACAAAAGGTCAAATGTCGTGGCCCATCGACTAGGATCGATAAACTTAGCGGTAACTTCTCGCGAGTAGAAACAGGGGGGATTAAAAACTTATCGGTTAATCTTAGCGTTTACTTTGCAGTGCCCCAATAGAAACACGCTCATAGATCAGCTCCACACAACATTTCAATAGAGATAATCCGGGAGATAATCATCCCTTCTATTGACGATCTATGATAAAATACTCACCTTCGTGGCCCACACACATTAGCGCCTTCCCTGCTTAACTCCGCTATTATACCTGGTACGATAAACACGACGATAATGATTACAAATGGGTTGATATAAGTAGCCATATTGAAAATCGACCACCACCACAGTTAGAGCGTAGCCTCCATAGACACTGTACTTAAGGCCTAAACAAAAAAAAGGTTTGTTTGGCGGAACATAGAAAAAAAAAGGTAGGTAGGTCGGATTTTTTTTAAAATCTATAAAATGTCCATGAAATTTTATATACCAGCACACATATACCATACAGACATAACAAATGGCACAAATACACATTTTCACTGGTTTTTTTCTTCTTTTTCTCACACACACAAAAAAAAAATATATATATATATATAAAAAAAAATAAAACAATGTTTAGGGTCGTCGGTCGGGTTACGCCAATCATACCTTTTTTGTTTAGGCCTAAGTGTGGCACTTCCTCTTGCTCGCGACATAAAACAAAACAAAATATGTTCATTGGATCTGATAATTATTATCAGACCAGGTTTTGTTAATTTGTTTCACTTTCTCTGTATAACTTATAATACAAATTTCTCTGGACATTATTATAGTTATTGTGTCATTTCAGAGAAACGCAACTCGGTTGTTTTTATTGGGAAAACTGTCAAATGTCACGGCGACTAAGAAGGAAAGAACGAACGCTTTAGCGCTTTTTCTATATTTGGTGATTAGCAGCGTGTCTCAGAAAACCTCACAAATCTCGTAGTTATTTAGAAAATTGTAATACGCGTGGGAATAACACTGGATTCAAAATAGCGCGTTAACTCAAATAAATAGGTAATGCTACAATTTAAACTGAACGGTGGGTATCGATTGGCCATATGACTATTCATCATAACGACAAGGAGTATATATAATAGGAGGGGACAACTAGCTCATTTGCATATTTGTCATTAATATGATTAACCTACCTTGACCTAGTCCTTGGTACCAAAATCTAGGATTTTGGTACTTACTCAAGGCACAGTGTTGAAGGGAACCAATTTAATAACCTACCATTTTCTTGACCAGACTTATTGCATAGTCTATTACAGCCGGGATTAAAGCAATTGAGTCTCCTGTGGATGTCAATAACTTCTTGTTCTATTCATCCATTTATTAAGTTTATTGATTCTTTTGTCATGTTTGTCCTATGCTGGGCATGCATGGATTAACATAGGCCTAATCCCAACTTATCTTTTCTGGCATTTCTGGAGCAATCAATAACTTCCGTTCATAAACATGATGCCTTCAAGATGAGATACAATGTATGCTAATGCTGATTATGCAATCGGCCACGGATTAGTTTTTTACAAGCATGGACTTATTTTATAGACTGATTAAGTCTGATTAAGTCTGTGTTTCAAGAGATGGTTAGCTTCCACCTTACACACTTGCCTGAGTAAGTACCAAAATCCTAGATTTTGGTACCAAGGACTACCTTGACCATATGAACTGCTGCGAGAGGTCATATGTAACGCCCTCTAAAGTGAGAAGGGACTTTTCTCTTGTTCTCATGCACAGCGTTGGCGATGAGCGACTGAGAAGTATACCAAAAGCGTACATAAACAGATCGATTCGAACCGAGGCCAAACGCAGTAATTTGAATAACATGAATAATGCACGTCACACGTCACACGTCCCACAATGTCTATAGTCGAGCAATGATTGTGGACCGTATAAATGAGTAACATGACGCCATTGTTTGTGTTCGAAAATGTCGACGTTTTTTACCGCTCTTTCAAAAATAGGGAGTATAATCACATTACAAACACATTTTGTGCGAGAGAAACACATAAATATGGCAAAAATGGCACGTTGATCTATGTGGCGTGCACATGTTGGCCATATCATTTGCAATCGGCAATCACGGGTTCGATCTCCATGTATTCCTTGTTATTCTTTTATTTTTTATTCATTTTAAACTTAATGGTGGATTAATGTAAAATCATTTTTATGTCAATTTTTATAAAATTATAAAGGCCCATGCGTTTTCTATTTATTCATCTATCATTTATCTCTTCATTTATTTAACTTTCTACATAAACAATTACATAAATTCATGAACATCGAATCGATTTCATGGTCGGACTATCTTTCGAATCAGAGTGCTCAATCCCAAACGGGAGAGCTATATAAAAATTCAAAGTTTAGTCCTTCCGAGAAAGGGAGTCGTTACTCTGAGTTTCATGCTTGCGCAATCGTCAGACGACATAAACAATTATATATATTATTATTATTGCTCGATAAATATTGCTTGATTTAACTTGAGATCAGTTTGATACATGATAGCAAAACTTGTTGTAAAACCATTTTATCAGTGTGCCCAAGTGTTTGTACATTCAGAGATGTCACTTTAAGCTTGTTATAGCTAATAATACATTTGTAGCAGCTATACAAGAAGTAAACACATTTCCAAAACAGGACATAGCCTACAACATGACAAATGAGACCGATACTAACGTTAAATGTAATACCATTGCCATGATTACCAATTTGGCTCTTTTCAGTGGTGTAACTAGGTTTTTCATATGGGGGGGGGGGGGGGGGGGGGGGGGGGGGGGGGGGAGCAAGATGAAAGTGAACCGACATTATTTTGGCGACGAAAGAAATTCGCGTGTAGCGCTCAAACATTTTGACTTTAGGTATTTTGGTGGTATGATTGAGGTATATTTCTGCTTTAAACAAGCTTCTACACAAATAATCCATTTTTTGGACACATGAGTGCGTAGTGTACGAATTTGTTTCCGTCTGTGTACGTCTGACCATCATAATTACATGATTCCTCTTGTCAAATGAACCGACAGTGCCAATCTTAATCGACAACAACCGACGATCGCCCCTCCCCCTCTGTGGTTATGCCACTGGCTCTTTTGGAAATCTGTACAACATATGCAAATATTTGGTGCCTTACAACTTCACTCAGGAAAGTCAGTTCTTATAGCAAAACAATTAGCTAGCTTTAATAAACGAATTGGGAGACGCAACATATTCATATGTCAAAATCTATGTGGAAAATGATAGACCGCGATCAAGTCTTGTACCTTTGAAGGGTGATTAGAGGTAATCCACGTATCGGCCCTATGGGGATCTAAAGTTTGTTTCAGTATATAAAAAGACCACAGCAAATATCTTAGTCTGTGCAACACACATGTTGATGGATACTCGTTTGAAAATAACCCGCCAATGTATAGGTGGTTTTTTTTAACAGAGTAACGCTTGTATTCAAAGGGTTGGCTTGTTGAAGGTCGTGCATTGAATTGATCTGAACAACGAATAATGTCGAGGCGAAAACCTTTTGTTACGGACACGCATGAGTAAAGTGGATTCCCTCTATTATGAACCAAGATTTTAACAATTTGGTATGCCTTTTAGCTTAATTGAAGCCCATTTGAATTTTCGGGCCCCTGTATGGCGGCCATTATGAAATTTGCACTATAAAAAAAGTTTTGTGTCACTTTTGAGAGGGTCATCTCTTAGGAGCTCATTTTCTTTTAAAATGGTTCTAGTTGACAAATTCACAAAGAAACAAAGGTAGGAAGAAAATGGTCAAGGAGTCAAATAGTATGACCCTACTCACGAAACCGTGCCTGGACTACAAAACTGCTCGGACCCATGTTGCATGCTTTGCCCCCACTTTGAAAAGATGGTATGTGTGCATTGCATTGTTGTGTATGTGATGTTTGTTTTTTAATTGGGCTTCAAATGTACCATGGCAATCCTCTCATTGGGCGACTTAGCCTGCTAATCTGGAAACACTTCAAATGATTATCATTTTATTAAGATGACTGAACAGAGCTGGCTGGACACATAGATTACGATCTTATGTTTTTACTAGGGGGGGTGGGGTACCGCGCCATTTTGTCCCGAAGCAATGGTTATGACGTCATATTTTTGTCGATTTTCAGAACTCTTGTATTGGATTTACGTGCAAAAAATATGCCCTTGGCATCATACTTTCCCAGGTGTGCAGTTCATTTTAAATTTCAGATGTTCTAAAATGGATGGTTTTCTAAACAATTCGAGAAAGAAAATCGAACTGCACACCTCTGAATTGCCAAAAAAATGCTTTAAACAAGTCCACTTTTTGTGCCTTTGAACAGAGTGTCTGTCGGGAATGTAGAATTACTAGCGCATTAACCCATGACCCCGGTGCATGTTCGCTGTGTATAACAGATCGTAACATGAATAATGCAACACGTTTCAGTCAAGCAATGATTGGGTAAGGGTATGGACTTACTGGGTTGATGTGTGGTAGAGCATGACATTGTATTCAGTGAGATCATTTGCATACGTGGGACTTCTACACCATACCGCTACCAATGTTTTTGGACCGTATAAATGACGGAATTTCTTGTGTTCGAAAATTTCAACGTTTTTACCTTTCTTTCAAAAATAAGGAGTATCATCACATTACAAACATTATTTGTGCGAGAGAAACACACAAATTTGGCAAAAATGGCACAATAAAAATCCGTTCGTTATAAATAAAATAAATATGACTAAATCATAAACTATCACAATTATAGTCATCGGTCTCTGTGGCGTGCGTACGTTGGACGTGTGACGTGTCGTTGGCAATCGGCAATCACGGGTTCGAGTCCCGGAAATTGCTTGTTATCCTTTTATTTTTAACTTGATGGTAGATTAATGTAACATCATTGTTATGTCAATTTTTATAAATTATAAAGACCACCCATGCGTTTATAGTTGTCTTTTTATTTATTTATCTATCATTTTACTCTTGATTTATTTAACTTTGTATCTAAACAATTAAAATGCGTAAACAATTATATTATTGCTCGATAAATAAGTGATTTAAATTGAGTTCAGTTTGATACTGATAGCAAAACTTGTTGTAAAATCATTTTACTAATGTGTCCATCAATTTCTCCTTTGCACACTTTGTTTATACATTCAGAGATGTCACTTTTAGCTTTTTATAGCTAGGCTAATAATATACAATTGTAAGCAAGGTCGCACCTCTTTGATTTTAGGCTGGTAACACAACCCCATAGTGCATTTCGTTAAAACAGTGTAAATATTTTTTTCAACTGTACGTATCACGTGACAACCACGATCGTTTTCGCAAAATATCGCAAAATGGCGCAGCCCCCCCCCCCCTATGTTTTTACTATACTTATACGCACTGCCCTCAGTAGTCGAGAAATGGTAATAATTTTGCCGTTGATTGCCACATCCGGGTAATTTGAGTGTAACGCTATGGGAAAACATACAATTTCTTGGTGGCCTTTTTATGAAAAAATGCCGGACATTTCATCCATAAAATGCATAACACTTTGAAGAGTGGGACTAAGGCTACCGGCTGGCATACTTTGGGGATACCATACCTTTTAAAAGGCCAGTCAGTAAGGTGGGGAACACCGATGTCATGCGAAATACGTGAAACTTCGTACTTGCAGATGACATTTCTCAAAGAGAGTAGTTTTAATCACAGAATAAGTCAAGGTAGTTGATAAAATGTGTTTCAAGCTTTCCATTGATATCAAATATGTGGTATTTACCAGCCAAATAATGTGTTAAAAAAGTAAAAAAAGGTATACCTTTAGATTTGACCTTTAGTAAAAGGGATGTACAGTCTCATAGTAATCTTATAGGTACATGTACTTTTCCATGCATTCTTTCTTTACTACATTATAATATGGCATGTACCATAGGAATAGTAGATACAGAAGGGATGATCCATGATTAAAGCACTAATCACATTGCCGATCTTTAACATGATTGTTATTTAAATTCTATTCTAGAGACCAGTCGCCTATTGCTTTACACGTTATGCATAAGTCGGTTGAATTTCGCGGGTTCGTTTTATTTGTCCTCCACAAACTTTGTTCACTCTGTGTATGAACATTGGTACGTGACGTGACCTTACTAAAGTAACATAGAGCACAATGACGTATTTTATATGGTCAATGCCCTGATTGTGCTAAACAAATGTTGTGGATGAATAAATTCAACTAACTATGTCCTTGGTGTTAATGGTCCTTTTGTCCAACGGGCACAACCCGAAATCGATCGCACAATGGTATTTCCTTTTCGCGTTCGTCACAATATTATCCACAGTTCATTGCGGTGGTTATATGTAGAGTAAATCCTTCCCGTATTCACTATTTAACCACGTTATTTTTTAAACCTATTAAATGTCGGCGATATATAGGGATGTGGAGATCCAGTTTAGTTTTATAGCATCATGGTTGCCCTCAAGAGTTTATTTTCGAAGACGATTACAAATGTATTTATTGTTCAGCCGTACGGTGTCATACGGTCAACATATATGCCGCAAACTGTAGCTAAAAGTATTGTACCGGCGTTCAAGTTCAACAATATGTGCGACGGTGTGCGACTTCATGACAATTAGCGAAAAACTACTTATTTTTAATTAGGCTATTGTTATGCCCTGGCGGTCCAAAATATGGGTGCTTCCCGCCTGCAAACAGTTGTGCTTACAATGTTTCGCTGTGCTTTAGGAGACATTTATGGCAACACTCTTGCGACATAATGAGGGGATTAACAGGGACATACTTGGTTTGAATGCAGCCAAACAACCTTCTATAGCATGTATAGGCACTATCTAAGTTTAGTATTTACAGAATCTTACAGAATCAATAACTCTGTGCGCAAATTATTAATATAGAGCTGAACTCTGGCTGACACTCGTTGTTATGTCGTTGGTAAGTAGTTATATAACATTGGGGTCAATCCAATTTCTTGGACACATCCAGAATGGGCGATAGAGGGCATGGGTCACACCTTATACTTCTAATGTATGTGTGGAAAATGGACCTTTTACAGTCCATTTAAAAAAAAAATCCTGTTCTTTGGGTGCTCAAACACACATGCAGTGACTCAATTGCCATCTTCAGAGGGTAATTATAGTGTGCCTGTTTAGAAAAGATGAATGATTATCATTCTAATACTGGGGTTATATAGCTTGATATTCACAAGCTCCTTAAAACTACCTCTGAAAAAAAAGTTTAGAAATAAATACAAAATTGAAAATTGGAGAAAAAAATGGGATTTTTATTATTTGTACACATTTTTATTTTCCAATTTGTTTAGAAATTTTTATTTTTTATTTTAAACTTTTTTCAGTTGTAGTTTAAAAGAAGCTGTGGATTTCAAGCTATATAATCCTATTATAAAGTGATAATCATTCTTTCTTCCATTACAGGCACACTACCTTCTGAAGTCAGTGCTTGGGGTGTTTGAGCACTAAGTGTGTATTGGATCGATATAAAGGAAAGTTCTCAAATCATAATGACAATAATCAGTTATATTATTTCCTCTAGAATAAGTAGCATTTGCAGTGGGAGTAACATTTACATTTGACCTCTAATGACTCCTTTCTGACTTTTATCAAATTATTCAGATATGTTCAATGCACAATTATGAGATAGCAATACGCTATCAAGACACTCATCATGCACATAGTTTTCACAGTTTACTCATCATATCGATAACAATTTCAACTTCCAAACGTTTACAAAGCAGACGACACGACAATTACGAGAAATGAGCAGACGACAGTGACCAGGATGATAACAATATTTGAAGCTTGGATGCTAGTCTGCCCGCCATTTCCAGCGAATAGTGAATCTGTTGTAATTGAGATAGGGAGAAATGAATAAAAATAAAAATATTTTACTAACAGTCGTTACATTTTGACATCTCACGATTTACTATGGCATTAGGCCAACTTTTAATTCACTAGCCGAAACATGGATAACACCAAATATTGGTTTTAAAATCCCGATTTCATTTCAGCTGGTGCAGGTAAATAAATAACTTCGAACTGACCTTAATCACAGCGAAAATATTCCCATGCGCATCATCTGCGCATATATCTTACGCGCACATCTTCTGCGCCGCATGAACGGCAATATTTTTAGAATATTGGTCGCATCCGGGAACTTTGGTTGCACATTATTCAATACACAGTTATATTGCACAGTTAAAAAGCCTGATATACATAATAATGCACAATTTTGTGCTTGCTGGACACACTGACTACCTGAGACTAGTATAATATATTAATGTAGTCTCAGCTGACTACTGAATTTTACAGATTTACACAATGGCATTATCGGAATACTAGAGATTACAACATACATTTAGTTTGACCATTTAGTTTGCTTTCTCTATAAAAAAAAAATATTAAAAAAATTGAACTTAAAATAAACGTCCAAAAACCATGTTTGCTAAGTTACAAAACATTATTGCTAGCTTCAACGGCACCCGTCCTCTACCATCGATTCGCGGTATTAGCCAAGTTCGAAGCTGAAATTATCTGCCATTAAAACTCAGAATGAAGCGGTTCCATATCGTGGGTGATGCTGTCAGGTCAGATCAGTCTCACTTAATAGACTTCGCAGTGTTTAATATGAACGCACTATATTATAATACCTTTAACAGTAGTAGCGGTGGTACTTTCGACGACCACATTTTCGCAGTTTTCGCCGAAGAACCCAGTCGGACATTTGCACTTGCCATCTGTCAAATTACAGATACCATCATTTTGGCATGTGCAATTCCCTCTGCAGCTGATGCCATACATTCCTTTCTCACATTGCTCGGTGCAGTTGCCTCCTTTGTAACCAGGCAAACATTCACAGATTCCAGTCACCGGATTGCATCGGTTCGATTCACAGACGCATGTTTCAGTGCAGTTTTCACCAAACCGATCGGGTTCACAAGCTGTTTTTATAGAAAATGTACACAGACAGTCGTTTAATTGACACTGGTATATTTTGGTAATCGTCGCAGTTCATGTCATTTTGATGGTGAGATTTCTTCCCGGAAAATTACTTTGTATTATTCATTGTGCGTTATTGGATACAGTAAGGCATGTATCGATTTAAATTAGACATTATGACTTGAGTTACATCCATGAATTAAATTTTTATATGGTTACATCTGACACGCACTATCACTACTGTGATCTGTTGTGTTTTCGTAGGAGCGCAATTATGACATTGCAATTTAACATTTTACGTGATTTTTACGTGCTGAAACCTCACTCTTAATTGAACAAACAAAATGTAAATTTCAAAAATATCTACTGAATATTTATAAATGATTACGGAGACGTAATTTGCCAACCAAGTGCATATTCCAAGTATTTTATATTTTTATTTTGCTTAGAATAACACTACTTGGTCAAGAATATTGGGTTTAGGTGTAGTTAATCAAATCATGTTTACACTCAAAACTTGTAATTTCCTTGTTGATGTGAGAAGTAAAAACCTGAGTGATACATGTAGCAATATTTTAATCTAATATATTTTGTTCTGATTCGGTATAATTATATAAAGAATATTGTCAATTTACCTTGTGAACAACTCGCATTCGTTTGTGAAAATCCCGCACAGCAGTGCAAATAGTACTTCGTCGTCAGAAAATATTGAAGTCTGAAAAAATAAATCACATAAACCTGATGATCATGCAAACATCTGCGTCATTTTAAAGATATTGAGACACGAGTTTGATTAGACACGGTTTAAAGCTAAACCGTGTTTAGTATACGAGAATACGGCCCGCTAGCAATAGCCTATGCATGTTCTGTGGGAAGTTGTGGCGATGCGGGTTTCCAAATATCAATTATGCTTTTTTTGCTAGGTTTTTTTTAAAAACTGATACAAAATTTGGAGACCTTGCAAGTTTTCCCGCACAATTTGAAAGTAACATTGTTGGTGGCTAAAGGGCATCGTGTCAATCTGATCAAGTTTGATTTCAATGTATATATACGATGAAAATTGAAATGTTTAGATATCTCTAGATACGCCATCAGAATAAAACAATATTGATGACAATTACCTCGTTACCTGGCATGTACCTTCAGGACAAACAGTGCTCACTCTAACTGTTCTGGTTTGCACTACATCTATGCTGTAAACAAAGAAATAAGAAAACAACATGAAGAAGAAAAACATGAACCGTTTAAGAGGTATCTTGACAAATTGAAAGTGTTGAATAATTGTCCGCTCATTGGGACAAAGTGAACCTATAGTCCAAAGAAGATTTCTTGATGCACCCCAGGATTCTTTACTTTCATCACATGACCACTGATTTCTGTCACCAGTGTCAATTGGTTCCCATCGACATTACAGTGCAAGGAAATGCTTATAAAGTTGTTAAACGAGGGTCTTTAAGAAAATCCTGTTGCAAGTAATATTATCGATGTGTCTTTAATACAGTCCTCTCTTGATTTTCTTATAGACCCTATATTTTTATAAATACAAGTCTTAGTTGGGATTCAACTTCTTTCATATTTGTGACCAAGTTTACCCTATCTGCACCATGTGTACTGTCATCGGTCAGACGACTTCCAGCTGTTAATTACTTAACACATATGTATGGCACTGTTTGTTTTGGTGATAAGCCCTGCTGGTACTGTAGGAGCGCTAAGCATGATGTGGTACATCACGTAATCTTGCCTATAGTCGATCCATCTGAGACCGATCTTCCAATCACGTTTCCCAGCCGTTCCATTGACTGGGAGAGGAGGCAATTTTCTGACGAAAATATCGATAGAATCTATGGAATCAGTTTGAATGATAAATAGCCATAATAGAAAATAATTATGTTTTACACATACACTTATCATTAATATCCAGGTTGTACCATGATATTATGTTTAATTACCATACCCAACTGCGGATGAGTACCTACTCAATTTCTAATAATATTGACCGATGCTTATACCATTTTGCCAGTCTGTTTGCATGGTTTGTGAAATATGTTTATAGTTTCTGGCTGCGTATCGCTTGATGTTAGCACAAATAATTTCATCCGGATTTAAACCGCAGGGATATTGTGGTAGTCTGATTATTTCATGTCCATTATCTTTTGCAAGTCGTCAGTTTTGAAATTCCGTGATTTGTGTCAGTACTTCTTAATGACATCATACTTTTAAAAAGATGCTAAAAACTCACCTGTTTCCATCAGAGTAATTTGTTTTTCATCACTTTACATGGCCTATTGGCTCTATTATTGCCCGTTTTTATATTAATGTATCTATATTCTTGGTATTTGTATTTTATACTTGTTGTATTTTTATAATACTTTAACTGTGTATATACTTTGATTGTATCTTTTTAATATTTTATAATGTTGTTATTTGTATTGTGTACGGCGCTTTGATCTTTTTTTTTGAAAAGCGCCTTATAAATGCTCTGTAATAATAAATAAATAATAATAATAAAGTTGAGGAATCTTCAATGAATGTTAATGTTAAGTTAGTCATTCCTGCCTTTCAGCCTTTAATTAAACTACTTGATGTTGGTATTTCGCTCTCAACGCTACTTAGTATAATATATATATGATGAGTTTGAGGAATGTTTGGAAAGGTTTTTACTTGATACTTTTACTAAAAATGACAAGATGGTAAATAAAATATTAGTGTGGGCTCCTAATTTGTGATAAATCTTCTAAGTTCGCCAGTTTCGATCGTTTTCAGCTTTGTGTTTTTATTCATATGCCGAAATCACAGGTGACGATTTCACAGCCTTTTGATTTCAAATAATACGCAAATGGTTCGATATTTGGCTCTCTTTGAATGGTACACGAAACATAGCTGCTGCGTGCATGCGTGTGATGAGAATAATATGCATTGGAGCAGTATTGTGTATATTATTGCATAAGGCAGCTTAATTGTTTCAATTCACATTATAGGTGAGGTTCGACCGGAGGTTGGAATAAAATGGGATCCTTCGACGACAACTGGCGAATATACGCCAGAAGACCGTACATCTTATTTTTGCTCATCACCCCTGCCCATCCAAGCACCAAAGATCGCTCTTCGATGAATTCACTATAAGGTATCATAAGCTGCGTTCAGACAGGCGTAAATTCGTTCAGAGTTAGATCGGAGTAAGGTCGGATTAACGATTGTCCATGTTAAACTTCAGAGTAGTGATCGTGTGGACGGCACCCGTGTTAACTAATCCGACCTTACTCCGACCCGATTTAATCCTGAGATTTCTCAGGAGTAACGCGCTTTACACGAGCTGCAGTTCGGATTAGTACGCCCGTGTGGATGCACTTAACACGATCTCTGGCGTAAACCTTCGCCAATGAGGTGACGATGCCACAAACGCATCCGATGCTGCTCATCCCTATCAGATCGTCTGCCTTGAAAAAATACCGCTGTTGCTATCACTCAACATAGGCATTAAATCTTGTATACCACCATCCGAAAAGAGGCGAAAAATTAGTAACAAAAAGATAAATTTCGATCTTGAATTCATGTTTACAAGCGCGCGATAAATAAACCTAGCTGAAATAATCGAATAAAGGAACCGACAATTTGGAAATAACGAAATAAATCGTATCGTAAACTGGAAACCAATGCTTAGCACCAGGCTGCCGAAAACGGGATTCGAAATAATCAGAACTCCGATATTTACCGATATTTACTCCCAAGCCCCCTGCGATGGTCGTGTTAACTTTGTCGAAAAACTTCGGAGTAACGTTGTAGTAAGTACCGTGTGGACAACTGTCCGGAGTAGAGGAAATATTTGTGGAATATTGATTGCTGCAGGGTCTAAATTTACGCCGATCACTTATGCCTGTCTGAACATGCCTTTGAAGGTATGCACCAAATTACATGGTAATCCATGACAACCCGTGATGCATATTTCGATTTGATACATAGCTGATCGATCTCCCAGGGTGCTCAGTGGTCATTGGGTATCAGGCGCGTCTAAAAATCACGTAATTACGGTAGTTTATCAAGCCGGGTCACGTTACGTGGTAATGTGAAAAAGATATCAAAACAAGCAAAAATCAGACAACAAAGTTTTACAATATTTCTCCTTTTTTACTATTTAGTATCAATTAGCATGCTAAAGGACATAATAGTGGTTTGAAATAAATTAATGGAATTTGATTCCGTGTTGCATTTGTCAATGATTTGACACCGGACTTCCTAACGTCTTTCGATTTCATATGTAGTCATGTAGTGGTGTGCTTTAAGGGGGAAGTAGGGGTTGAGAGCACATTTTACTAAAACTATTTTTTCTCCAATATTAAAGGTACTGTTAATGTTAATTGGGTATGTACTTAAACCTTAAGTGTTGTAGGTTAAAAAAATATCGCTACTTGGTCGGTCATGTGACCCGTTGCTATTGAAACGGTGGCCTTCTTGGATCATCTTTTTTGCTACAAGGACACTTTGCGCGCAAGATATCTCAAAAACTATTTATTGTAGAGTATTGAGACAAAGAACAAATGAAAGCTGATTGATAAGGCTATAGAATGAAGTAGGATCTAAGCAATTGGACACTATTAACTAGGGTAACGGAGATGTAAAATATTAGTTCTCATAGGTTTAGAGTCTCCATTCTACTTCATTTTAAAGCTCATCTTATTAACAGTATTCTGGCCTGGCCAAATTTGACGGTCCTAGCCCCTTTAGTTTTCCAGATGTCCTGCGCGCACGGTCGCAAAATGGTCGAAATTAGTTACGGAGATATCGTCAGTTAAAGGTCGGGTCATTAGTAAATACGAATAATTAATACACATTAAATGTAATTAATCGTCATTTTTTGTATCAAATTAACTAAATTTGATTTAAAAAGGAAGTTTTCACTTATTTAAGGCATCTTAGAACACAAAATGCATTAATTATTGGAGTAATCAAATAAATATGATATTTTTGACCAGAAATGAGATACTATATAGTACTAAAACAATAGAATACATAAGAATTAAATACATGCGTTAATATACGAAAATTTCGACTTCGCGACGAACTTTGCAGAGGAATATCCGATTTTGTTCATTTTTGAAGCAAAAGAAAGCCAATTCTCTGGGCTGTGATTTAAAGCCAAAAAACCAAAATCTATAATATAAAACCTCTCAACACCTACTCCCCCCTCAATAAATAGACCATGAATACAATAACTACTTCATAATCATGGCATTTTCTACCGCTGACTTTATATTATTGATATTATTTAATGCCGACGCAGCTTCTCTGACCATGAAAATAGTGTTGATTTTGGCACTTTCAGATTGCGACCTCCCTATGTTCTCAAGCATGTGGCTGAGCACTGGACCAAGGGATTGCTTCAAATTGGATATCATTGTAAAGATGAACACATCAGCTTTACATGGATATATAACACTTAATGAACATATCCCGCGATATTTAAAAAACTTGTGCTAAATAAAATATTCCAACACTTTTTTGAGCAGTTTATATCAAATACACTAACATTTGCCGCGTAATTCCTGAGATATGATCAATTCAGTAACAAGAGTGCGAATTTCCCTTTGGCCACTTTTGAACTAGGATTATCCTTTCAACTGAAAAATCTCCCTTTGAGATTCCAATGATGATTTCTTGGATACATCAATGAATTGTTGAAAAGTACATCTAATATTCACATGTGTTATCTGTTATGGATAATATTTATGAAAATATGTTTTTGTTTTTTAAATGGAATCAACTACCGACAGTTTATAGATATAGTACGGCAGCTAGCACCCTTTTGATCAAGTGAACGAGCTAGCAACATCCGACCACAGGATCATTTATTTATGACGTAACCTACCTGCAGATATGGATGTCTGCTGCATGTAGCCCCTAGGGACCCCAGAAAAGGGCTGACAAATGCGTTTGATCAATGGAACAAGATACCACCCCATTCCACTTTCAAATAAACAAGTACATCACACAGAGTATAGAATGGACCCTGCCAGACAAATTATCTGCTGCAAAGGGCCCGGCAGACACCTGATAGGGCCCCAAATATGTGGAAAAAATGAATGTGTAATTTGTTTGCTTCCATATCTTTTATGGTGTCACAATTTTGTCACAGACATTTCTTGAGACAATTTTTCTTAAAAATGTTGCTATAAATACTTAGTCAAAATCTTAAATGGGTTGCCGAATTCAGCTGTCATGACACATTGAAAATGGGCAAAATACCTCAATTTAAAAGAGTTGCCTGACCATGAAGTAGAGGAGTCTCCAAAAACTAGTTGGTTCATATGAAAGGTTAGATAAAATAAAATAAAATAAAATAAAATAAAATAAAATAAAATAAAATAAAATAAAATTTAAAAAAATAAAAATAAAAAAAAATAAATAAAAAAAAAATAAATAAATAAATAAATAAAAAAATAAAAAAATAAAAAAATAAATAAAAAAAACGTGGCTAAAATACTGAGACAAATATATAAGGGACATACGAGGGGCAGTCAATAAATAATGAAAGTGATCATGGTATGGGATGCATGAGTGATTCTATTGAGGGATAATGTGATCAATAAAAAGTATGAACCTTTCGTCTTTCAAACAATACACTTTTGGACTGTTAGATACCTTTGGTTACGTAACGTCATTAACATAAACACAATAGGTTTCAGACACTGACTGAAATCTGTCAATTATTTGGCTGGATATGTAATATGTTGAATATGGGTTGATTGATACATTTGCGTATATCTCGGCAATGCAAGCATAAAAACAGATAGCACTTGGCACATAGTTAGAACACACACAAATCTCTGTTTGACACTCTTTTTTCGATCTGAATTCCTTAATTCAAACAAGAAGGGACCATCTCAAATACGCTTTTATTAAGCAAAATCCGCAATAATATACCTTTGAAAACAACAAAGGATAAATAACAATGGAGGGATTATAATTGAGTTAATTGTTGTGGGATGTAAAGCAATAACAGTGGGGATTTCAAAAGGAGCTGCTCATAAAATTTCCTCAAACCATTGAAATTATATGACGATTACTTTAACAACACATATCCAGTAGCTCTAAATGTAACAGTAATAAGAGAGGTTGTGGCAGCCATCTTCGATTTATACATTCGTGTATATCTTCATTTTGACTATCACAATAATTATACACATTGATTTAAGCATTTTTCATTATGTCTGATTAGAATTTGTAGGCACAGTAAACTTTTATCTGGTAAATTTCATGATTTTAGCAATTTTTGGCCCAGTTCAAAATGATCTGCCGTCTGCGCATGAGCATATTTTGTGCAGATTTCATGTGAATAATTTCAGATTATTAGTTAATTATCATATAGAATCTCCCAAACTGATAAATTGCTTGAACTGTTCCTAAATTGTTTGATTTTCCGCAATATTAGTGATTCACTGACTGGGAATTTTTCAATGAAAATTCGCTATTTGAAATACTGATATTTGAATACTTTTTATTCAATTGCCTCTCCTTACTTTTTCCTCTCATACTACATATATCAAATTACACAGGGATTAAAGTTATTGTCTTTTGTATCATACTTACGCGGGGAAAAATGGGATTTACCTGCTTCTGGTGTCATGTTATGTAATCTTCTTACCACAAACAATTCAAATTTCCCGCCAAATAACTGATTTTCCAGTGTCCCAAGTGTACTTACTTTGAGACAATGCTATGACGTCATAGTTCACACTTAGAAATCTAAAACTGTATTGTGTGAAGACAAAGGTTCATACTTTGTAATGATCACATTATCCCTCAATAGAATCACTCATGCATCACTTTCATTATTTATTGACCGCCCCTCGTATAAGAAGCACCCATTCAAACCATTCACGTGCAGCGATCCAGGTTTGACACAGCATTGTTATAGTTAATGGTCAATCAATTATCATCATTCATTGTAATATTAAAGTTTTTAGCGCCCTATTTAGAACATTAAAAGTTCCACATACAGGACAAGAACATGGCATTTTTTTCTTTCTAAGAGTGTATACTCACCTCTTCGGGCCACAAACATTGACTTCGTCAACACTCAATTCCGAGAGGCAAGGTCCTAGTATGGCTAGTAGCAAACTACTGGCAAAAATAGAGGCAAACAAAACGTTACACTGTCGATTGTTGCAAATAAATAACAAATTAAGTCCGACGATCATGATGATATAGACTTATATATCGTTAGGTCCAACATGTACTGAAGGTAGTCAGTCGTAGATAGCTACACATACACACATATATTATAGATATAAGCCTGTAGCTGTCACTAAAAGTTTCGGTATCGTCATGTCGGCGTTTTTACTAAACCAGACAAAAAGGGCCTTTAGGTTTCGCAAAATACAACTTCCTGGATTGATAGTAGGCTATCAAGGGTCATGAGAAATGAACCGGTTTATAATAATAATGAAAATAATAAAAGCGACAAGGCACATACCCACTCAATAAGAGCACTCATCTCTTAGGAGCTCATTTTCTTTTAAAATGGTTCTAGTTGACAAATTCACAAAGAAACAAAGGTAGGAAGAAAATGGTCAAGGAGTCAAATAGTATGACCCTACTCACGAAACCGTGCCTGGACTACAAAACTGCTCGGACCCATGTTGCATGCTTTGCCCCCACTTTGAAAAGATGGTATGTGTGCATTGCATTGTTGTGTATGTGATGTTTGTTTTTTAATTGGGCTTCAAATGTACCATGGCAATCCTCTCATTGGGCGACTTAGCCTGCTAATCTGGAAACACTTCAAATGATTATCATTTTATTAAGATGACTGAACAGAGCTGGCTGGACACATAGATTACGATCTTATGTTTTTACTAGGGGGGGTGGGGTACCGCGCCATTTTGTCCCGAAGCAATGGTTATGACGTCATATTTTTGTCGATTTTCAGAACTCTTGTATTGGATTTACGTGCAAAAAATATGCCCTTGGCATCATACTTTCCCAGGTGTGCAGTTCATTTTAAATTTCAGATGTTCTAAAATGGATGGTTTTCTAAACAATTCGAGAAAGAAAATCGAACTGCACACCTCTGAATTGCCAAAAAAATGCTTTAAACAAGTCCACTTTTTGTGCCTTTGAACAGAGTGTCTGTCGGGAATGTAGAATTACTAGCGCATTAACCCATGACCCCGGTGCATGTTCGCTGTGTATAACAGATCGTAACATGAATAATGCAACACGTTTCAGTCAAGCAATGATTGGGTAAGGGTATGGACTTACTGGGTTGATGTGTGGTAGAGCATGACATTGTATTCAGTGAGATCATTTGCATACGTGGGACTTCTACACCATACCGCTACCAATGTTTTTGGACCGTATAAATGACGGAATTTCTTGTGTTCGAAAATTTCAACGTTTTTACCTTTCTTTCAAAAATAAGGAGTATCATCACATTACAAACATTATTTGTGCGAGAGAAACACACAAATTTGGCAAAAATGGCACAATAAAAATCCGTTCGTTATAAATAAAATAAATATGACTAAATCATAAACTATCACAATTATAGTCATCGGTCTCTGTGGCGTGCGTACGTTGGACGTGTGACGTGTCGTTGGCAATCGGCAATCACGGGTTCGAGTCCCGGAAATTGCTTGTTATCCTTTTATTTTTAACTTGATGGTAGATTAATGTAACATCATTGTTATGTCAATTTTTATAAATTATAAAGACCACCCATGCGTTTATAGTTGTCTTTTTATTTATTTATCTATCATTTTACTCTTGATTTATTTAACTTTGTATCTAAACAATTAAAATGCGTAAACAATTATATTATTGCTCGATAAATAAGTGATTTAAATTGAGTTCAGTTTGATACTGATAGCAAAACTTGTTGTAAAATCATTTTACTAATGTGTCCATCAATTTCTCCTTTGCACACTTTGTTTATACATTCAGAGATGTCACTTTTAGCTTTTTATAGCTAGGCTAATAATATACAATTGTAAGCAAGGTCGCACCTCTTTGATTTTAGGCTGGTAACACAACCCCATAGTGCATTTCGTTAAAACAGTGTAAATATTTTTTTCAACTGTACGTATCACGTGACAACCACGATCGTTTTCGCAAAATATCGCAAAATGGCGCAGCCCCCCCCCCCTATGTTTTTACTATACTTATACGCACTGCCCTCAGTAGTCGAGAAATGGTAATAATTTTGCCGTTGATTGCCACATCCGGGTAATTTGAGTGTAACGCTATGGGAAAACATACAATTTCTTGGTGGCCTTTTTATGAAAAAATGCCGGACATTTCATCCATAAAATGCATAACACTTTGAAGAGTGGGACTAAGGCTACCGGCTGGCATACTTTGGGGATACCATACCTTTTAAAAGGCCAGTCAGTAAGGTGGGGAACACCGATGTCATGCGAAATACGTGAAACTTCGTACTTGCAGATGACATTTCTCAAAGAGAGTAGTTTTAATCACAGAATAAGTCAAGGTAGTTGATAAAATGTGTTTCAAGCTTTCCATTGATATCAAATATGTGGTATTTACCAGCCAAATAATGTGTTAAAAAAGTAAAAAAAGGTATACCTTTAGATTTGACCTTTAGTAAAAGGGATGTACAGTCTCATAGTAATCTTATAGGTACATGTACTTTTCCATGCATTCTTTCTTTACTACATTATAATATGGCATGTACCATAGGAATAGTAGATACAGAAGGGATGATCCATGATTAAAGCACTAATCACATTGCCGATCTTTAACATGATTGTTATTTAAATTCTATTCTAGAGACCAGTCGCCTATTGCTTTACACGTTATGCATAAGTCGGTTGAATTTCGCGGGTTCGTTTTATTTGTCCTCCACAAACTTTGTTCACTCTGTGTATGAACATTGGTACGTGACGTGACCTTACTAAAGTAACATAGAGCACAATGACGTATTTTATATGGTCAATGCCCTGATTGTGCTAAACAAATGTTGTGGATGAATAAATTCAACTAACTATGTCCTTGGTGTTAATGGTCCTTTTGTCCAACGGGCACAACCCGAAATCGATCGCACAATGGTATTTCCTTTTCGCGTTCGTCACAATATTATCCACAGTTCATTGCGGTGGTTATATGTAGAGTAAATCCTTCCCGTATTCACTATTTAACCACGTTATTTTTTAAACCTATTAAATGTCGGCGATATATAGGGATGTGGAGATCCAGTTTAGTTTTATAGCATCATGGTTGCCCTCAAGAGTTTATTTTCGAAGACGATTACAAATGTATTTATTGTTCAGCCGTACGGTGTCATACGGTCAACATATATGCCGCAAACTGTAGCTAAAAGTATTGTACCGGCGTTCAAGTTCAACAATATGTGCGACGGTGTGCGACTTCATGACAATTAGCGAAAAACTACTTATTTTTAATTAGGCTATTGTTATGCCCTGGCGGTCCAAAATATGGGTGCTTCCCGCCTGCAAACAGTTGTGCTTACAATGTTTCGCTGTGCTTTAGGAGACATTTATGGCAACACTCTTGCGACATAATGAGGGGATTAACAGGGACATACTTGGTTTGAATGCAGCCAAACAACCTTCTATAGCATGTATAGGCACTATCTAAGTTTAGTATTTACAGAATCTTACAGAATCAATAACTCTGTGCGCAAATTATTAATATAGAGCTGAACTCTGGCTGACACTCGTTGTTATGTCGTTGGTAAGTAGTTATATAACATTGGGGTCAATCCAATTTCTTGGACACATCCAGAATGGGCGATAGAGGGCATGGGTCACACCTTATACTTCTAATGTATGTGTGGAAAATGGACCTTTTACAGTCCATTTTAAAAAAAAATCCTGTTCTTTGGGTGCTCAAACACACATGCAGTGACTCAATTGCCATCTTCAGAGGGTAATTATAGTGTGCCTGTTTAGAAAAGATGAATGATTATCATTCTAATACTGGGGTTATATAGCTTGATATTCACAAGCTCCTTAAAACTACCTCTGAAAAAAAAGTTTAGAAATAAATACAAAATTGAAAATTGGAGAAAAAAATGGGATTTTTATTATTTGTACACATTTTTATTTTCCAATTTGTTTAGAAATTTTTATTTTTTATTTTAAACTTTTTTCAGTTGTAGTTTAAAAGAAGCTGTGGATTTCAAGCTATATAATCCTATTATAAAGTGATAATCATTCTTTCTTCCATTACAGGCACACTACCTTCTGAAGTCAGTGCTTGGGGTGTTTGAGCACTAAGTGTGTATTGGATCGATATAAAGGAAAGTTCTCAAATCATAATGACAATAATCAGTTATATTATTTCCTCTAGAATAAGTAGCATTTGCAGTGGGAGTAACATTTACATTTGACCTCTAATGACTCCTTTCTGACTTTTATCAAATTATTCAGATATGTTCAATGCACAATTATGAGATAGCAATACGCTATCAAGACACTCATCATGCACATAGTTTTCACAGTTTACTCATCATATCGATAACAATTTCAACTTCCAAACGTTTACAAAGCAGACGACACGACAATTACGAGAAATGAGCAGACGACAGTGACCAGGATGATAACAATATTTGAAGCTTGGATGCTAGTCTGCCCGCCATTTCCAGCGAATAGTGAATCTGTTGTAATTGAGATAGGGAGAAATGAATAAAAATAAAAATATTTTACTAACAGTCGTTACATTTTGACATCTCACGATTTACTATGGCATTAGGCCAACTTTTAATTCACTAGCCGAAACATGGATAACACCAAATATTGGTTTTAAAATCCCGATTTCATTTCAGCTGGTGCAGGTAAATAAATAACTTCGAACTGACCTTAATCACAGCGAAAATATTCCCATGCGCATCATCTGCGCATATATCTTACGCGCACATCTTCTGCGCCGCATGAACGGCAATATTTTTAGAATATTGGTCGCATCCGGGAACTTTGGTTGCACATTATTCAATACACAGTTATATTGCACAGTTAAAAAGCCTGATATACATAATAATGCACAATTTTGTGCTTGCTGGACACACTGACTACCTGAGACTAGTATAATATATTAATGTAGTCTCAGCTGACTACTGAATTTTACAGATTTACACAATGGCATTATCGGAATACTAGAGATTACAACATACATTTAGTTTGACCATTTAGTTTGCTTTCTCTATAAAAAAAAAATATTAAAAAAATTGAACTTAAAATAAACGTCCAAAAACCATGTTTGCTAAGTTACAAAACATTATTGCTAGCTTCAACGGCACCCGTCCTCTACCATCGATTCGCGGTATTAGCCAAGTTCGAAGCTGAAATTATCTGCCATTAAAACTCAGAATGAAGCGGTTCCATATCGTGGGTGATGCTGTCAGGTCAGATCAGTCTCACTTAATAGACTTCGCAGTGTTTAATATGAACGCACTATATTATAATACCTTTAACAGTAGTAGCGGTGGTACTTTCGACGACCACATTTTCGCAGTTTTCGCCGAAGAACCCAGTCGGACATTTGCACTTGCCATCTGTCAAATTACAGATACCATCATTTTGGCATGTGCAATTCCCTCTGCAGCTGATGCCATACATTCCTTTCTCACATTGCTCGGTGCAGTTGCCTCCTTTGTAACCAGGCAAACATTCACAGATTCCAGTCACCGGATTGCATCGGTTCGATTCACAGACGCATGTTTCAGTGCAGTTTTCACCAAACCGATCGGGTTCACAAGCTGTTTTTATAGAAAATGTACACAGACAGTCGTTTAATTGACACTGGTATATTTTGGTAATCGTCGCAGTTCATGTCATTTTGATGGTGAGATTTCTTCCCGGAAAATTACTTTGTATTATTCATTGTGCGTTATTGGATACAGTAAGGCATGTATCGATTTAAATTAGACATTATGACTTGAGTTACATCCATGAATTAAATTTTTATATGGTTACATCTGACACGCACTATCACTACTGTGATCTGTTGTGTTTTCGTAGGAGCGCAATTATGACATTGCAATTTAACATTTTACGTGATTTTTACGTGCTGAAACCTCACTCTTAATTGAACAAACAAAATGTAAATTTCAAAAATATCTACTGAATATTTATAAATGATTACGGAGACGTAATTTGCCAACCAAGTGCATATTCCAAGTATTTTATATTTTTATTTTGCTTAGAATAACACTACTTGGTCAAGAATATTGGGTTTAGGTGTAGTTAATCAAATCATGTTTACACTCAAAACTTGTAATTTCCTTGTTGATGTGAGAAGTAAAAACCTGAGTGATACATGTAGCAATATTTTAATCTAATATATTTTGTTCTGATTCGGTATAATTATATAAAGAATATTGTCAATTTACCTTGTGAACAACTCGCATTCGTTTGTGAAAATCCCGCACAGCAGTGCAAATAGTACTTCGTCGTCAGAAAATATTGAAGTCTGAAAAAATAAATCACATAAACCTGATGATCATGCAAACATCTGCGTCATTTTAAAGATATTGAGACACGAGTTTGATTAGACACGGTTTAAAGCTAAACCGTGTTTAGTATACGAGAATACGGCCCGCTAGCAATAGCCTATGCATGTTCTGTGGGAAGTTGTGGCGATGCGGGTTTCCAAATATCAATTATGCTTTTTTTGCTAGGTTTTTTTTAAAAACTGATACAAAATTTGGAGACCTTGCAAGTTTTCCCGCACAATTTGAAAGTAACATTGTTGGTGGCTAAAGGGCATCGTGTCAATCTGATCAAGTTTGATTTCAATGTATATATACGATGAAAATTGAAATGTTTAGATATCTCTAGATACGCCATCAGAATAAAACAATATTGATGACAATTACCTCGTTACCTGGCATGTACCTTCAGGACAAACAGTGCTCACTCTAACTGTTCTGGTTTGCACTACATCTATGCTGTAAACAAAGAAATAAGAAAACAACATGAAGAAGAAAAACATGAACCGTTTAAGAGGTATCTTGACAAATTGAAAGTGTTGAATAATTGTCCGCTCATTGGGACAAAGTGAACCTATAGTCCAAAGAAGATTTCTTGATGCACCCCAGGATTCTTTACTTTCATCACATGACCACTGATTTCTGTCACCAGTGTCAATTGGTTCCCATCGACATTACAGTGCAAGGAAATGCTTATAAAGTTGTTAAACGAGGGTCTTTAAGAAAATCCTGTTGCAAGTAATATTATCGATGTGTCTTTAATACAGTCCTCTCTTGATTTTCTTATAGACCCTATATTTTTATAAATACAAGTCTTAGTTGGGATTCAACTTCTTTCATATTTGTGACCAAGTTTACCCTATCTGCACCATGTGTACTGTCATCGGTCAGACGACTTCCAGCTGTTAATTACTTAACACATATGTATGGCACTGTTTGTTTTGGTGATAAGCCCTGCTGGTACTGTAGGAGCGCTAAGCATGATGTGGTACATCACGTAATCTTGCCTATAGTCGATCCATCTGAGACCGATCTTCCAATCACGTTTCCCAGCCGTTCCATTGACTGGGAGAGGAGGCAATTTTCTGACGAAAATATCGATAGAATCTATGGAATCAGTTTGAATGATAAATAGCCATAATAGAAAATAATTATGTTTTACACATACACTTATCATTAATATCCAGGTTGTACCATGATATTATGTTTAATTACCATACCCAACTGCGGATGAGTACCTACTCAATTTCTAATAATATTGACCGATGCTTATACCATTTTGCCAGTCTGTTTGCATGGTTTGTGAAATATGTTTATAGTTTCTGGCTGCGTATCGCTTGATGTTAGCACAAATAATTTCATCCGGATTTAAACCGCAGGGATATTGTGGTAGTCTGATTATTTCATGTCCATTATCTTTTGCAAGTCGTCAGTTTTGAAATTCCGTGATTTGTGTCAGTACTTCTTAATGACATCATACTTTTAAAAAGATGCTAAAAACTCACCTGTTTCCATCAGAGTAATTTGTTTTTCATCACTTTACATGGCCTATTGGCTCTATTATTGCCCGTTTTTATATTAATGTATCTATATTCTTGGTATTTGTATTTTATACTTGTTGTATTTTTATAATACTTTAACTGTGTATATACTTTGATTGTATCTTTTTAATATTTTATAATGTTGTTATTTGTATTGTGTACGGCGCTTTGATCTTTTTTTTTGAAAAGCGCCTTATAAATGCTCTGTAATAATAAATAAATAATAATAATAAAGTTGAGGAATCTTCAATGAATGTTAATGTTAAGTTAGTCATTCCTGCCTTTCAGCCTTTAATTAAACTACTTGATGTTGGTATTTCGCTCTCAACGCTACTTAGTATAATATATATATGATGAGTTTGAGGAATGTTTGGAAAGGTTTTTACTTGATACTTTTACTAAAAATGACAAGATGGTAAATAAAATATTAGTGTGGGCTCCTAATTTGTGATAAATCTTCTAAGTTCGCCAGTTTCGATCGTTTTCAGCTTTGTGTTTTTATTCATATGCCGAAATCACAGGTGACGATTTCACAGCCTTTTGATTTCAAATAATACGCAAATGGTTCGATATTTGGCTCTCTTTGAATGGTACACGAAACATAGCTGCTGCGTGCATGCGTGTGATGAGAATAATATGCATTGGAGCAGTATTGTGTATATTATTGCATAAGGCAGCTTAATTGTTTCAATTCACATTATAGGTGAGGTTCGACCGGAGGTTGGAATAAAATGGGATCCTTCGACGACAACTGGCGAATATACGCCAGAAGACCGTACATCTTATTTTTGCTCATCACCCCTGCCCATCCAAGCACCAAAGATCGCTCTTCGATGAATTCACTATAAGGTATCATAAGCTGCGTTCAGACAGGCGTAAATTCGTTCAGAGTTAGATCGGAGTAAGGTCGGATTAACGATTGTCCATGTTAAACTTCAGAGTAGTGATCGTGTGGACGGCACCCGTGTTAACTAATCCGACCTTACTCCGACCCGATTTAATCCTGAGATTTCTCAGGAGTAACGCGCTTTACACGAGCTGCAGTTCGGATTAGTACGCCCGTGTGGATGCACTTAACACGATCTCTGGCGTAAACCTTCGCCAATGAGGTGACGATGCCACAAACGCATCCGATGCTGCTCATCCCTATCAGATCGTCTGCCTTGAAAAAATACCGCTGTTGCTATCACTCAACATAGGCATTAAATCTTGTATACCACCATCCGAAAAGAGGCGAAAAATTAGTAACAAAAAGATAAATTTCGATCTTGAATTCATGTTTACAAGCGCGCGATAAATAAACCTAGCTGAAATAATCGAATAAAGGAACCGACAATTTGGAAATAACGAAATAAATCGTATCGTAAACTGGAAACCAATGCTTAGCACCAGGCTGCCGAAAACGGGATTCGAAATAATCAGAACTCCGATATTTACCGATATTTACTCCCAAGCCCCCTGCGATGGTCGTGTTAACTTTGTCGAAAAACTTCGGAGTAACGTTGTAGTAAGTACCGTGTGGACAACTGTCCGGAGTAGAGGAAATATTTGTGGAATATTGATTGCTGCAGGGTCTAAATTTACGCCGATCACTTATGCCTGTCTGAACATGCCTTTGAAGGTATGCACCAAATTACATGGTAATCCATGACAACCCGTGATGCATATTTCGATTTGATACATAGCTGATCGATCTCCCAGGGTGCTCAGTGGTCATTGGGTATCAGGCGCGTCTAAAAATCACGTAATTACGGTAGTTTATCAAGCCGGGTCACGTTACGTGGTAATGTGAAAAAGATATCAAAACAAGCAAAAATCAGACAACAAAGTTTTACAATATTTCTCCTTTTTTACTATTTAGTATCAATTAGCATGCTAAAGGACATAATAGTGGTTTGAAATAAATTAATGGAATTTGATTCCGTGTTGCATTTGTCAATGATTTGACACCGGACTTCCTAACGTCTTTCGATTTCATATGTAGTCATGTAGTGGTGTGCTTTAAGGGGGAAGTAGGGGTTGAGAGCACATTTTACTAAAACTATTTTTTCTCCAATATTAAAGGTACTGTTAATGTTAATTGGGTATGTACTTAAACCTTAAGTGTTGTAGGTTAAAAAAATATCGCTACTTGGTCGGTCATGTGACCCGTTGCTATTGAAACGGTGGCCTTCTTGGATCATCTTTTTTGCTACAAGGACACTTTGCGCGCAAGATATCTCAAAAACTATTTATTGTAGAGTATTGAGACAAAGAACAAATGAAAGCTGATTGATAAGGCTATAGAATGAAGTAGGATCTAAGCAATTGGACACTATTAACTAGGGTAACGGAGATGTAAAATATTAGTTCTCATAGGTTTAGAGTCTCCATTCTACTTCATTTTAAAGCTCATCTTATTAACAGTATTCTGGCCTGGCCAAATTTGACGGTCCTAGCCCCTTTAGTTTTCCAGATGTCCTGCGCGCACGGTCGCAAAATGGTCGAAATTAGTTACGGAGATATCGTCAGTTAAAGGTCGGGTCATTAGTAAATACGAATAATTAATACACATTAAATGTAATTAATCGTCATTTTTTGTATCAAATTAACTAAATTTGATTTAAAAAGGAAGTTTTCACTTATTTAAGGCATCTTAGAACACAAAATGCATTAATTATTGGAGTAATCAAATAAATATGATATTTTTGACCAGAAATGAGATACTATATAGTACTAAAACAATAGAATACATAAGAATTAAATACATGCGTTAATATACGAAAATTTCGACTTCGCGACGAACTTTGCAGAGGAATATCCGATTTTGTTCATTTTTGAAGCAAAAGAAAGCCAATTCTCTGGGCTGTGATTTAAAGCCAAAAAACCAAAATCTATAATATAAAACCTCTCAACACCTACTCCCCCCTCAATAAATAGACCATGAATACAATAACTACTTCATAATCATGGCATTTTCTACCGCTGACTTTATATTATTGATATTATTTAATGCCGACGCAGCTTCTCTGACCATGAAAATAGTGTTGATTTTGGCACTTTCAGATTGCGACCTCCCTATGTTCTCAAGCATGTGGCTGAGCACTGGACCAAGGGATTGCTTCAAATTGGATATCATTGTAAAGATGAACACATCAGCTTTACATGGATATATAACACTTAATGAACATATCCCGCGATATTTAAAAAACTTGTGCTAAATAAAATATTCCAACACTTTTTTGAGCAGTTTATATCAAATACACTAACATTTGCCGCGTAATTCCTGAGATATGATCAATTCAGTAACAAGAGTGCGAATTTCCTTTGGCCACTTTTGAACTAGGATTATCCTTTCAACTGAAAAATCTCCCTTTGAGATTCCAATGATGATTTCTTGGATACATCAATGAATTGTTGAAAAGTACATCTAATATTCACATGTGTTATCTGTTATGGATAATATTTATGAAAATATGTTTTTGTTTTTTAAATGGAATCAACTACCGACAGTTTATAGATATAGTACGGCAGCTAGCACCCTTTTGATCAAGTGAACGAGCTAGCAACATCCGACCACAGGATCATTTATTTATGACGTAACCTACCTGCAGATATGGATGTCTGCTGCATGTAGCCCCTAGGGACCCCAGAAAAGGGCTGACAAATGCGTTTGATCAATGGAACAAGATACCACCCCATTCCACTTTCAAATAAACAAGTACATCACACAGAGTATAGAATGGACCCTGCCAGACAAATTATCTGCTGCAAAGGGCCCGGCAGACACCTGATAGGGCCCCAAATATGTGGAAAAAATGAATGTGTAATTTGTTTGCTTCCATATCTTTTATGGTGTCACAATTTTGTCACAGACATTTCTTGAGACAATTTTTCTTAAAAATGTTGCTATAAATACTTAGTCAAAATCTTAAATGGGTTGCCGAATTCAGCTGTCATGACACATTGAAAATGGGCAAAATACCTCAATTTAAAAGAGTTGCCTGACCATGAAGTAGAGGAGTCTCCAAAAACTAGTTGGTTCATATGAAAGGTTAGATAAAATAAAATAAAATAAAATAAAATAAAATAAAATAAAATAAAATAAAATAAAATAAAAAAAAATAAAAATAAAAAAAAATAAATAAAATAAAATTAAAAAAATAAAAAAATAAAAAAATAAAAAAATAAAAAAATAAATAAAAAAAACGTGGCTAAAATACTGAGACAAATATATAAGGGACATACGAGGGGCAGTCAATAAATAATGAAAGTGATCATGGTATGGGATGCATGAGTGATTCTATTGAGGGATAATGTGATCAATAAAAAGTATGAACCTTTCGTCTTTCAAACAATACACTTTTGGACTGTTAGATACCTTTGGTTACGTAACGTCATTAACATAAACACAATAGGTTTCAGACACTGACTGAAATCTGTCAATTATTTGGCTGGATATGTAATATGTTGAATATGGGTTGATTGATACATTTGCGTATATCTCGGCAATGCAAGCATAAAAACAGATAGCACTTGGCACATAGTTAGAACACACACAAATCTCTGTTTGACACTCTTTTTTCGATCTGAATTCCTTAATTCAAACAAGAAGGGACCATCTCAAATACGCTTTTATTAAGCAAAATCCGCAATAATATACCTTTGAAAACAACAAAGGATAAATAACAATGGAGGGATTATAATTGAGTTAATTGTTGTGGGATGTAAAGCAATAACAGTGGGGATTTCAAAAGGAGCTGCTCATAAAATTTCCTCAAACCATTGAAATTATATGACGATTACTTTAACAACACATATCCAGTAGCTCTAAATGTAACAGTAATAAGAGAGGTTGTGGCAGCCATCTTCGATTTATACATTCGTGTATATCTTCATTTTGACTATCACAATAATTATACACATTGATTTAAGCATTTTTCATTATGTCTGATTAGAATTTGTAGGCACAGTAAACTTTTATCTGGTAAATTTCATGATTTTAGCAATTTTTGGCCCAGTTCAAAATGATCTGCCGTCTGCGCATGAGCATATTTTGTGCAGATTTCATGTGAATAATTTCAGATTATTAGTTAATTATCATATAGAATCTCCCAAACTGATAAATTGCTTGAACTGTTCCTAAATTGTTTGATTTTCCGCAATATTAGTGATTCACTGACTGGGAATTTTTCAATGAAAATTCGCTATTTGAAATACTGATATTTGAATACTTTTTATTCAATTGCCTCTCCTTACTTTTTCCTCTCATACTACATATATCAAATTACACAGGGATTAAAGTTATTGTCTTTTGTATCATACTTACGCGGGGAAAAATGGGATTTACCTGCTTCTGGTGTCATGTTATGTAATCTTCTTACCACAAACAATTCAAATTTCCCGCCAAATAACTGATTTTCCAGTGTCCCAAGTGTACTTACTTTGAGACAATGCTATGACGTCATAGTTCACACTTAGAAATCTAAAACTGTATTGTGTGAAGACAAAGGTTCATACTTTGTAATGATCACATTATCCCTCAATAGAATCACTCATGCATCACTTTCATTATTTATTGACCGCCCCTCGTATAAGAAGCACCCATTCAAACCATTCACGTGCAGCGATCCAGGTTTGACACAGCATTGTTATAGTTAATGGTCAATCAATTATCATCATTCATTGTAATATTAAAGTTTTTAGCGCCCTATTTAGAACATTAAAAGTTCCACATACAGGACAAGAACATGGCATTTTTTTCTTTCTAAGAGTGTATACTCACCTCTTCGGGCCACAAACATTGACTTCGTCAACACTCAATTCCGAGAGGCAAGGTCCTAGTATGGCTAGTAGCAAACTACTGGCAAAAATAGAGGCAAACAAAACGTTACACTGTCGATTGTTGCAAATAAATAACAAATTAAGTCCGACGATCATGATGATATAGACTTATATATCGTTAGGTCCAACATGTACTGAAGGTAGTCAGTCGTAGATAGCTACACATACACACATATATTATAGATATAAGCCTGTAGCTGTCACTAAAAGTTTCGGTATCGTCATGTCGGCGTTTTTACTAAACCAGACAAAAAGGGCCTTTAGGTTTCGCAAAATACAACTTCCTGGATTGATAGTAGGCTATCAAGGGTCATGAGAAATGAACCGGTTTATAATAATAATGAAAATAATAAAAGCGACAAGGCACATACCCACTCAATAAGAGCACTCAAGGCACATAACATTTAGAACAACATAAAAAGAAAGGACAAACGGTAAATAAGGAAATTTGCCCAAAATATAGGTATTTTGAGCAAAATACTCGCTACCAAAAAGCGCCCAAAATGTGATTTTCTTGATTTTGGAGGTTACAAAAAAATCACATTTTTGGCACTTTTTGGTCGATTTTCAAAAAAGAAAAAACAAACAATTCCTAGGGAATTGCAAATTTAGTATGACAACATTTGACAAAATATATTTTGAGTTATCTTTGCAAAACCTATAATGGTTAACAAAAATGTTTTTTTTCTTCAAAATGGTCAATTTCACGTTCATGGTTGGATTCATTGAACCCTTTTCTTCAAGAAAATGAATACTTTTATATAGATTAAATGAAAAATGAAGGAGTCACAGCAGTTTTACGGAGGCTATGCTGAGGGTCCACATCCCCTTAATGAATTGACACTCTCCTACAATTTCAAGAACATAACTCAATTATATAAAGTGAAAAGATCATATTTGTATATACCTTCGTTTGTTTATAAATTAGATTTGAAGTTTACCTAAAAAATATACATTTCTCAATTTTCACGGAATGTGTGTGGGGCAGGTTTGTGCAGAATGACTTGTACTATGCCTACTAATAGCGAAAAGTATTTAATTTTATCATTATTATGTTTTGGATTCAATATTATCAACACTTGACTCTAAATAAAGGAAATGTCACTTTTTGATGTTTTCAGCTTATTTTACAACTTTGCCTCAGATGACCTTTGAACTTGATATGTGACCTTTGACCTCATTGACTTGTACTATGCCTACTCAAAGCGAGCCCAATAAATATTGGGCGAAAAGTATTTAATTTCATCATTATTATGTTTTGGATCCAATATTATCAACACTTGACTCATCAAAACATAAATAATGGTTTCAATTGGTCTTTCTAAATAAAGGAAATGTCACTTGTTGGTGTTTTCAGCTTATTTTACAACTTTGCCTCAGATGACCTTTGAACTTGAAATGTGACCTTTGACCTCATTAACTTTCCCATGTTGTATGTATGATAAAAGTTTGGCATAATATTGGATGAATCAAGGGCGACACAGTAAAAATTAGTTAAGTCCAATTTTTAAGAATTTGACTCTAATCAAAACTAGGACATTTTACGCTTGTTAAATAAAAAAACTCATGTACGATAATTTATGTAACATAGGATAGGCATCTAATTTTGAAAAATCCTATGAAGTAGACCGATACACGCTATAGCACCATATCAACACCTAGGCCTATCACCATGATCACACTATTTAAAATTCAAAGTACGTGAGGGGGGGGGGGGGGAGGGGGGGGGGGCTTTGCAGGTTTGCATCTGTGTTACAGAAGACACTGACTCATTTTGAATGGTAACTCGTGGGCCTAGAAGTAGTTAGGCCTGCTAATTCAAGTAAGTTTATTTATGGTGCATTTCCATCTAGAATTCCACTATGAATATTGTAAACATGCTATCAAAATATGTTGTAAATGACTAACTATATCACTGTTATTTGAATTTGTTTTTATTGGAATGTGTAAACATCATCGAGAGAATTTAGCTGTAAATAGGCCAGCACAAAAATCGGAAATAAAAATAAGAAGCTTTACTTTTAGGTCTAATAAATAGGCTATACATTCTCTCTCACTAACAAAAGACCAAAAATAAAAATGTTGTTAGCCAAAGAGTATTCACACTGTTTGCATTAATTAACCTTGTCCATGTTTATTGTATTTTTTCTTTTTATGAGTAATTTTGATGGACGTTCATCTCCACACAAATATTAGCTTAGGTGTCGGCCATCTTGTTTATTTACTGTTTTTACTTTTCAGTTCTGGATGTTTGGACTATTCCATTGAGTTAAATAAGGGGTTATGTTATAGTGACGATAGGGCTAATTGACTAATAAAGAAGACATGTTTTAGTATATCCTCTTATCAAAATGTATTAATCATCATATTGGTTTCTTTATAGAATACATCTTTACACATTATGGCAATTAGTTATCTGGCGTCAATTATATAAAGTTCTAACTAAAAATTACAGTTTAAAACCCTTCATATCTAGGCCTTTTTGTGCTAGCTATCACGATAGCTAGCTCTTATAGCCTGAATTCAAAATCAATATATCAAGTACGCGTTATTTATAATGACTTCGAGTCACTTGGTTCAGGAAACCGTGACCAAATCGGTATAATTATCGAACGGGTCCAGCCAAATGACACTCTCATACGGGTATATTGGTTGATCGAGAAGTGTGAAGCTTGTATACCATTCACCCGTGTCGATGGCTTTGATTGGACGAGAGATGTGTTGAGGATAGCGCCTGGGCCGGGCGAATTAGACCATAATGATTTAATTGGACGTGAGGTGTTTGTTTACAAGGGGAGTCCCTCCATGTCGAGAATTTGTCATTCATTGACTACACAGTTAAGCTATGGCGCCATGTAAACACTGAAGTGTTTGCACTGTCAACACAGTAACAGTGTTGCTAGAAAAATGTGCGCATTATTTAGAAAAGCTCAAATTAATCTGGGAGCTGGTTTGTTTGCACCATGGACTTATCAGACAGGACTGGGCAGGCTTCATTTCTCATAAATATAACGGTTAGACCTATTGTAAACATCCACCGTCAACAAAAGAATACTACTTGACGACATCTTTTAGAAATCGAACTCCTCAACATATATTGAAACCCATGGTCGTTAGTCGTTACCGCGGAGTTTGTTCGTTTTACGTAATGACTGCTCGCTGCCCAGAAGAGAGTGGAACTGTCCAATTTGTTGTAGGGGTGACGATTCACAGAAGCTGCTATCAGGGGCCGTATTTTGTTGGTATAAAACATCACAATATACTTGGTTATAACATGGACTTATTAGAAAGTCCATGGTTATAACTACCACAAATCTCGGAATACTGTGGATATATTATTTTAACTTTAATTTACTTACTGTTCAGTATGTTACCCCTCAAACAGAACCGCTGTCTGATAAGTCCATGCTCCAACAAATTGATTTTCCATTAGAAGGGCTCATCATAAAACTGTACCATGTTGCATGAAAATCAGCCCACAGTGAGAGAAATATTACATTTTTTTTAAAATTTTTGGAGTGAGTTTCATGTTGAAGGTTTAAAACTATATTAGGAGACATAGTAGTTAGATGCCTATATTTCTATTTGACACCTCCCTGCTTAAATACACAGTTTAAAAGAAAACCGCCTGCAGACAGCTTGATAGTTTGGAAAAACTTATTTTTCTAGACAAAATTTGGGCTCCTCATGGGAAAAAACCTTCTGTGCTGCCAGTTTCTGCTTCCTGAATAGTAATTAATACGGTGTTTAAGCTTCTTAAATGAAGATAATTAATCTTTTTGATACTTAAATACTTCTGATGTGTTGGCAACTTAAATATTCCTTGGAAGTAACTATTTAAAAATACTCTATCAGGAAATTTGTGTTAACAAGGTTCCACTTTTAGTAGAATAACACTTTCTAAATAAAGGGTTCATCAAAAGAAAGTATACCACTTTCTTTATGTCATTTTGAGTAACATTCAACTTTTTTTTTGACTAAACAGGCTAAATAGGCATTTAGGAATCTTTTAGGCATAATTTGATACCAAATTTGCCCCCTAACAACAAAGATAAACCATGAGTGGCACCATTTAAAGAAAATTGGTCTCTTTTTCGAAAGTCACATTTGTGACTGTTACTCAAAATGACATAAACAAAGTGGTATACTTTCTTTTGTTGAACCCTTTATGTATCATACTGCATATTCTACTAATTGCGGCACATAACACGCGCGTGCGTACTTTAAATGCTGCCTTGTATACACCAGGTTTGATGAGGATATTCTGGTCGTAAAAGCTGTAGGCCTATCTATTAAGTTACGTCACTGTCCAGAGGCCAAATGATGGATAGTACTGAGCTTATAAGTGAATTACAACCCAATCCGTGACGACTCAATCTAGATCCTTACCATGTAAATATATTCAACACAGTGGAACCATATCAAACAAAGTTGCCAGGCCTCACATTTTAATAAGTGTTAACAGAAGTTTGTGTCATTCGGTTATATTATAATAACATTATAAGTTTGGGACCTGAATAACACTTCGTGTTATCAGTACATTTGTGTTAAGAAGGTTCCACTGTAACAGAGTAAATTTTCTAAGTTTGTACTAATTCAATAGTTTGTTATTAAATAACTGTTAACTGTATTTATCAGTGATCATTTAGGTAGCATTTTGTGTAGCAACCGTTCCTTAAATATGATGACACTACTCTGGCTAAACCTGTTTGTTGTCTGCATGAAGAGTATGACCATTTCAATAATGCCTGTAACTTTGATATAACTACATTCGTGAAGGGTTCTAAACTATCATTATACATGTAATAGCCTACTATACACAATGCCAAGTTTGACAGAGAATTAATGAAAGGTTCGAACATGTCATAAAACTCAATCCCACGCAAATATCTGTAACCATACATTGATTCAGTTGATTGTACGCAACATTATGGTCCCTCCTTCTATTTGTACATGCCATTCATCACTCTCATCGTGAACATACATTACACTTGTTTCTAATAAAATTACACACAAAACAAGAAACCGTTTTGTGCTTCTTATGTAACTTGTTTTTGTATTTCTTGTTGATTGCCAGTAAATGTGTACAGCATCTTAGAGTCTCAATTAGAAATTGCACCATGACAACAACTAGAGGCTATTTACATGTTTCTAATTGACAACCCTGTGGTTACCTGAGACTATATTAGTCTCAGGTGGTTACATCATATGTAACTGTTCTACCGAAACCAAATGAATTGGGCAGAGCTCCAAACCGAGAAATAGCCCAAAACCTAATTGGGGTGAATTTTTAAGAATTTAATGCAAATATTTAATTTTTAGAGTGTTTATAACATTAATGTGAAAGTTTCAGATTGTCATTGTACGTACATCTTTAAAGGATGATATCTCAGTTTGGAGTTTTCATAAAGACTAACTGGAAAATGATATAACTCCGCTTTGGGAAATCCGATTAAAAAAAGAAGAGTACCATAATTAAGCGGAACATCACATCTCTACTACAATAATCAATTACAAACTCAATTTTGATATCTTGCCTAATTGTGTCTGATTTCGGTAGACCTCGTCACATATACGGACAACTATACTGCAAATTTGTCTTCATATTCATTACTTGATATCATGCCCAAATTTGCCAATACATCCACTGCCTGCTCTTGTGCCAATCTCTGATTACCCAATGTTATTATTCTACCAACTGCTTTCCTAAAAAATATTAAAGTCTTTCATTTGTACTAGCACCTCCCTTTTAAAGGTTTTTTTATTCATATTGGGGACATTCAATCAGAGAATCATGATTAAATGTAGGGTGCATTTTAGTGATAAGCTATTAAAAAAAGAAAGGGGGTGGTCATCGGCATGAAGAGTCATTATGCCTGATCATCCTTGTCATCATCGTAAGAAGTGCCCACCGGGTTAGCAACACCAATGAAGTGATATAACCCAAATCAAAATTAAAAACCTAGGCCAACATATTATTGTAGACTACATCAATAGACCTAGAATTGATTTAATATTAATAACATAATTGAAACTATGTATAAAATGAGGTTGTGTGATAATCTACTTTACTTTTGGAGTAAATTTCAAACATTGCATTGATTTGAGCGGGCGGGATTTGAGAGTCCGATGACAATGTAGTGATCAATACGGTATCAAATTTCCAAACACGTCGGCCACACGTTACCTCTACTCGCTACACTGTGACATGGTCTTGATCCAGTGATCACTTGATCACTGAAATCAGTGTTTTGGTTTACGACTTTTGTTAATATTCAGTCAATCTTCACGTGTAATATTTCATAGTAAAGACGATAATCTTATGGACAAATCTGCAATTTAATATTTTCATGCTAGAGTGGAGCGATAGTTTTGGAGTTAAGAACGTATTTATTATCTCGTAAGTTCCTTTTTTGTTATTGACCGTATGTCACAAACTTACACCAACATTGTACACCCACATTTCCAAAACGTCCGGGCACACGTTATGGGCCCCTCACATGTATCCGTGCGAGCTGGGTGGCCCCTTACCGTGTGAAACATGGGTGCGGACGGCGGTATACACGGTGGGCCGTTTCCCGTCCGTTGAACACGTTCAGGGGACTTTGCCGGCCATCGGAGTTTTGAACATGCTCAAAACTCCTGGCGGGTGAGTAAAAGCGGCGGCGAACGATGAGAGCCCGGTATGAGGACGGCGCACCCGTTTCGCGCCCGTTCGCAGGGCGGTGATGGACGGTGGTGGACGTCGACCATCTTAGCGACGGGCTGCGAACAGCCGCATGCAGCCTGGTAACCGTTCGCGGAACGGACTCTCAGCATGTTGTATTATAGATGTTGGTCGTACAAATTCTGGAATGCAAATGAAGCGGCGAGCTTGAGCGCTCAGCTTAAAAAGGGCGGTTTGATGATTTAATCAAGACGTTTCGGCCGGTACACAGGCGTTCCGACCGGTTAGGAGCCGGTATAGAGGTGGTATGCACACGGTGAGGACACGGTGAGAGGTAAGCTAGACCTGTATGAGGCCGGTGAGCCCGGTACCAGGCCGGTCAGAACCCGGTACAGACCTGGTGTAGAGCGGTATGGACCGAGGACCGGTGAGGAGGTGTTATGCACCCGGTGAGAACGGTAAGCTAGCTACGCATGAGGACGGTGAGCCCGGTACCAGGCCGGTGAGGATCCCGCATAGACCCGGTATATAACGATGGACCCGGTGACCACCAACAAAACTCAATGCACCCGTTGACATTTGTTACTGATTGTTTGGACTCTTTGATTTTCTATTAGACGGTATTAGGTGGCCGCCTACCATTACCACCCTGCGAACGGGCGCGAAACGGGTGTGCCGTCTTTATACCGTCCTTAAACCGGGCTCTCACCGTTTGCCGCCGCTTTTACTCACCCGGCAGGAGTTTTGAGCATGTTCAAACTTCCTGCCGGGCGCGTATGGCCGGCGATGTCCCCGGCAACGTGTTCAACGTATGGGAAACGGCCCATCGTGTGACATCACCGTGTGCCGCCGTCTGCACCAATTTGTCACACGGTAATGGGCCGGCCAGCTCACGGATACATGTGAGTACATGTATTTTACAGAGATTCCCGGAATGTGACCAAAGCGGCGAGCTTGAGCGCGCAGCTTATACAGGGCAGTTTGATGACGTTATCAAGGCGGTTCGGTCGGTACCCAAGCGTTTCGGCCGGTGAGGACCTGGTGAGGAAGTGGTATGAGCCCGGTTCCAGGCCGATAAGGACCCGATGTAGAACAGTATGAACCCGGTGACAAAACATAAATCAATGCGGCCGTTGACATTTTTTGCTTATTGTTCAACGTGTTGGACTCTGTTGTTTTTCTATAAGACGGTAAGGGGCCGCCCATCTCACACGGATACATGGGATTCCCCCCATAATGGAGACGTTATGAGACCGTCAACACGTAAACAGAATGTTACCCAGGTGTCATGTGGCAGGTACCGTGCAAACCCGTACGGTGTCACACTGCGAGCGCACGGTATAAGTCCGTTCCGCGGACGATTATCCAGCGGGATGCGCCAATTTTAGCTGGCAACCACTATCAAAATATGTACAAACAAACCCATCCTTTATTACACAAAAGTCGGGTAACCACAACTAAGTTTCCATCTTTTAGCAGCCCGTCGCTGAGATGGTCGACGTCCACCACTATCGATCACCGCTTTGCGAACGGGAGCGAAATGGGTGCGCCGTCCTCATAAGGTCCGTATACCGCGCTCTCACCGTTCGCCGCCGCTTTTACTCACACGGCAGGAATAACAAAAATCAATGCGGTCGTTGACATTTTTTGCTGATTGTTCACCGTGTTGGAATCTAATGTTTTTCTAGGAGACGGGAAGGGGCCGCCCGGCTCACACGGGGTACATGTGAAGGGCCCATAATAATGGACACTCTTGCTCGCGACATAAATCAAATTAAAATAAGTTCATTGGATCTTATATTTATTATCAAGAACTACTAGGGGTGTGAGATTTGTTGTATCAACCCGTTATTATATAAAATAATTTCGCTCAATATATAAAGTAGGCTACATTGCTACAATATGTCATCGATCCATCGCTCTATTGCCACTTCGTCCAATGCCATTTCGTCCATTAACCAGTTCGTCCAATGTCATTTCGTCCAATTCCATTTCGTCCATTATTCACTTGGTCCAATAACCACTTGGTCCAATAGCCACTTGGTCCAATGTCATTTCGTCCAATAGCCACTTCGTCCACTGTCACTTCGTCCAATAGCCACTTCGTCCAATAGCCATTTCGTCCATTCCCACTTCGTCCAATAGCCATTTCGGCCAGTACCATTTCGTCCAATGGCCATTTCGTCCATAGTCATTTCGTCCATAGCCATTTTGTCCAATAACCATTTCGTCCAATGGTCATTTCGTCCAATAACCATTTCGTCCAATAGCCATTTCGTCCAATAACCAATTCGTCCAATAGCCATTTCGTCCAATAACCAATTCGTCCAATAGCCATTTCGTCCAATAACCATTTCGTCCAATAACCATTTCGTCCAATAACCATTTCGTCCAATAGCCATTTCGTCCAATAACCATTTCGTCCAATAACCATTTCGTCCAATAGCCATTTCGTCCAATAACCATTTCGTCCAATAGCCATTTCGTCCAATAGCCAATAAATAGCCAATAAATCATTACGTGAGATAAATAATAATCATAACTAGTTACAAAAGAAGGACCTTTGAGTGGATGGACTACAGAAAATTACCATCAACTGATGATCTTAATATCCCAAGTTATTGCTGCAGCGGTGAATGGTGACGCCGGGCCCGAGTCAAGTACATAATTATAAGGAAATGAATATTCAGCGCATGTGCTAATAAAAGTTTAAATGTCCGCAACTAACCACACGATGGTTGGTATGGTATTTTTACCAAAGCGGGTGTGGGAAAGTAAGAGTTCTTGGGCATTATTTTATTGATGATATGGTCATGGGACTCATCAGGAGAGAAGGGCTGAGTAAAGTCTTTACATCAACCATAGCCTCCTTGAGAAGATGCATCAACACTGTTATATTCTTATTCATGCAGTAAATGTACACAAATAAATATTGCAGTCTCACTCAGCATGTTCAGAGAATTACTTGTAATCACACCCCGGAATCACACTTTATTTCTATTCTTAGTAACCATTGTAAACCGTTTGTAAACGTCTGATTTTGACCACGCACTATATTATAGAGTTCTGCCTCCACGTGGCTCGGACAGCCATGTCATAGGCCTAGTTCAAGTGTCTAGTTTCAGATGCCGGGCGACCTTCACGTTTATTTAGATACTACAAACACCTAATTTAGAAAGTGCCCCCGAAAAAGTCACAATCATAGCCCCCCGAAAATGAAATAACGGGTTGGGCGGAGGTTTCTCTAAATATAGCCCTCAAATGTTAACAGTTTTTCGAGGCGGTATAACCTACATGTGTCAATTACAATAATCGTTCGCCGCCTTGCGCTTCTAAGACGTCTATTAAGGAAGGGTACGCAGTTTTATGCCAAGCATTAGGGGAGAACGGGGTAAGTTGAGCCACTAGGTAAGTTGAGCCACCCCCTGTATTATGGAAACTATTGACATTCCTAATTTTACAATGCCCTCTATTGTTAGATGACATCACTCAAACCTCTCTGGTGACAACCTTGCATCGTGTGCACACATGGTAAGAAAATTGAGCTAGAAAGTTGATTTTGGACACATCTGAGTAAAATTTTGAAAAAAATGGTTTACATGGTTTCTTTCTTAGAAGTGCATAGATTGTATTGGTGCAACTTTGTGTGCTAAAAGGGTGACATGTGCACTTAAATTTAGTAACATGTTGAAAAAGGGAAGGGGGGCGGGTATTTTTTCATAAGTTGACCGTCGCGGGGTAAGATGAGCCATTTTTTACGGGGTAAGTTGAGCTTAGGAAATAGCCATGATAAAATAAAATGTGTCAACATTTATTACGAAAATTGTGGGGAAGTGTTTTAAAATTCCAGTTTGGATCAAAGTATTAATTATGAGTATATTTCACTTTAACCATGAATAAACCAACATTTCTGAAACTTATTTTCTGATTTCAAATGTTCCATTGATTATTGTGGTGGCTCAACTTACCCATAGTCCGGGGCAAGTTGAGCCACTTTGCCAACTTTTTTCAAGCATCTCCCATGAATAAACAATAGCAATTGGTTCAATTATTATGTTATACTAAGTAAGTCAACACTCTAAAGTTTTACTTGTAACACTTAGTTTCAAGGTCTGTCTTTTAATATCTGCACAATAGGGCAAAATTTGAAAAATGGCTCATCTTAGGCTTCCAAGACCTTATGTAAGCATTTGGATTGTGTAACAACTGGTATGAGCTGCGCGGATCTGATCTCGTGTACCGGAACGATCACGATGCCTGATCTCATTGTAAAGATGTTTTTTGTTTCATATTTGCTTCTTATTGTTATTTACTGTTTGCTTCTGATTGTTTGTTATTTGTTGGTTGCTTCTATGTTGTTTGGACGAAATGGCTATTGGACGAATTGGTTATTGGACGAAATGGTTATTGGACGAAATGGTTATTGGACGAAATGGATATTGGACGAAATGGTTATTGGACGAAATGACTATTGGACGAAATGGTTATTGGACGAAATGGTTATTGGACGAAATGGGTATTGGACGAATTGGTTATTGGACGAAATGGGTATTGGACGAATTGGTTATTGGACGAAATGGGTATTGGACGAATTGGTTATTGGACGAAATGGCTATTGGACGAAATGGCTATTGGACGAAATGGCTATGGACGAAATGGCTATTGGACAAAATGGGTATGGACGAAATGGTTATTGGACGAAATGGGTATTGGACGAAGTGGGAATGGACGGATTGGTTATTGGACGGAATGGCTATGGACGAAATGGCCATTGGACAAAATGGGTATGGACGAAATGGCTATGGACCAAGTGACTATTGGACCAAGTGGCTATTGGACTAATTGGCTATTGGACCAAGTGGCTATTGGACCAAGTGGCTATTGGACCAAGTGGATACTGGACGAAGTGGGAATGGACCAACTGGCATTGGACGAAATGGCTATGGACGAAATGGCTAATGGACGAACTGGCATTGGACGAAATGGCAATGGGCCGATCCGCTCGACTACTAAAACTAGCTCAACACAAAATCCCTATAATGCATTTTGTATAGGCCAATGTTAACATGCTGCAATATACAACGGTAAAAAGCCACAACATAGCTAAAACAATACCTTATAAGCCACCGTATATAATATACATGCAGACACTTAATTCGACACCGTATATTTAGCAACCCTGTTATCATGGTTATAGTGTTAATAGAAAGTTAAAGGCCTTTCCGGATCTCAAGTGTTTGCCCTGGGCAAAAGTCACATGACTCGCTACATACCCGAAACTCCGGGTACACATAATATAAACCCATGATGCAATACCGAAGTGAGACCGGCTACAAACAGCAAATATGAACGAAATCCATGTCTAGAAAAGTTTCGAAAAGTCAGTCTATTCATGTCAATGAAACCAGGGTTACAATATAAAGCAGCTTCGAATCATTTTTTGGGCGAGAACCCCATCTTAAAAACATACAAAAACTATAAATATAAAACATTTTAACTTCACGAAGGATATTTCAATGTATTTTTGATGTCATATTGTTATACAGTGCGCCATTGGCTCAATCAGACTTGTGATTGAAAGGCCTGTGAAACCTATTTTTCCGTTAGTATCATATAACATTTAGCAATGTTGGTTTTGTTTTAATCGTTCCCCCATAATCTTTGTGGATCCACACGAAACTTTTCACTTTATTTGGAATGATTTTCTGACAAATTCAATGAGCTTTTAATTTGAATGTAGGCCTACTTTTACTTGTTCAGCGTTGCGTAAATTGAATTATTGAGACCACAATAAGCTGTACACCCCAAGGCCAATTGTGCCATTATGAACAAGTCAATGGTCCTTGAATCGATATTCTTATTTTCCGTGTACATGTACGGTCATACTCATGTATTACATTATTATCTGTTTCAGCTTCGGAAATACCGGTCGTGAAATCATCATTTTGTATCTAAATTATGTGTGCGGTTCACGGGTTTCGCGGTTGCAATGCAAGGCGAATATCCAAAGCACCAGTTGGAAATTGGATTCAGACAAAAATGAGAATGACATCTGAAGCGTTTTATCAGCTGAGAAAACAATGTTTTGACATTAAAAATGAAAACCTCCGTTGTATTATGAATGAAAGACACATGATAGTATATTGTGTGGTCCAGTGGATCAGAAGCAAGTCTCACAATCATAGGTTTGTGAGTTCGAGCCCACTGCGGTCAACGTGTTTGTATCCGTGGGCAAGGTACTTAGTCTCAATTGTCTCGTGGTTCGGAAAGTCACGTAAAGCCGGTGGTCCCGTGTATTCAGACGCTTCACCCTGAACACGTTAAATAGTCACAGACCTTATCGTTAAGAGTAGGGGATCATCCCGGGCCTGTTACTTGTGCATTTAAGGTAGTCACAGTCGTTGTACTGATAGGACCCTGCGCCATAATAGGCTGCAACCGTGGTTCTGACTATCCTAGGAATAAATTGTAAAGCGCTTTGAGATATGGATGTATGTAAAAAGCGCTATATAAATGCCGTGTATTATTATTATTATTATTATATTGTTCTATGATACTAAGGGACCGTTCATTATTTATGCTGGAGGGGGGGGGGGGGGGGGGGGGTAAACTATAGGGGGGTCATGTAACTTTAATATGTTGAAATAGGGGGGTTATGTAACTTTTTATTTTTAAACAGGGGGGTTGTGTAACTTTTTTAAAACTATTATAGATGGTGGTGATTATAAGGTGATTTTAGAGGCTATTTTGGAGTATAAATGCAATTTTTTTTCTGCGCTTCTTGCATATTTTATTTAAACCTATCGACTTCAAAATCTGTTACTATGAGACGACTTCTGGACAGCAAATCTTTTCTGTGCCTCGGACGATATGGTGGAAAAACATCTATGTAATCATCAATGGTCGAGAAATTAGAGCCACAGGGTGCATAATGTAACAAAATCCAATTTTATGATTTAAAAAAATGTTATTTATTGCATGCTTTTCACCTCGTCTCAGCTTTGCACCAATGCTCACAAAAGTAGAACGTTTTAATTACACGTTTCTGCTCAGAATGCAGGCTAACTTGTTCGGGTTATAAAGACTCACAAAACCACCCAAAATGTATAACTACAGACTGTAACAAAAAAAGTTATACAATCGCAATTTTATTTTTAATTTATTGTTAAAATCATGCAATGTCAAAATCTTTTACACTCTGTGTTAAGTTCCGTTTTGGCTACCAGAATCATTTTATTTGGTCTTTTTAACTACTTGCGTTTAAAATTTATGACTAATCTACTAAGTCGTCTAGAAATCGGGTTGGGCCACTTTCACAATATCATACAAGCTTATATCTTGTATAAATTAAATGGTTAGGGTATCATGCAAGGAGCATAAGAGAACAATATAATTCTTTTTCAAATAGTTTTATTTCATTTGAATAAATAAATTCATAAAATAAATAAATAATATTGTAAAGACCTATTAACCTTCTTTGTAATACTTTTAACCACTTGAAATGAACCATTGTTGTCTAACAAGAGCGCTCTACTGCTATGTTCCTGGTTCGATTCCATTCATATTCATCCCAGTGGTTTTACCATTGATTAAACCAAAGTGGCCCAGGTGATTTCATGACTACTTTATACAATTGATCATATCTCTGCTTACCGATCATCGATTGTCATGAAACAAAGGTTATTCGAAAGCTAAGAAAATTCCCCTTGCATGCCAATAAAGCTCGAAACAGAAATTTTACGGGAGATATTTTTAATATTTTTTTCAAAACTGTATAACTTTTTTTGTTACAGCCTGTATGACACAATTACCGCTCGCTACGCTCGCCATTACTAATTTCACACAATAAAAAGAAGGGCCATCATAACATTATTGGCCGTTCAGATAGGGCACAAACAGAATTTGCCAACGTATCCATGAACAAAATTCCAATGGTAAAGACAGCCCCATAAGTATGTGACAAGTTGATTTTTTTCAGGGAGGGGGGGGGGGGGGGGGGGGGGGTTGTGTAAAAAGCTACTGGTTAGTAGGGGGGTCATGTAATTTTCAGAATCAGCTGTAGTGGGGGTTAGGTAATTTTAACATACGAGTCTCAAATGTGCCCCCCCCCTCCACCATAAATAATGAACGGTCCCTAAGGCCTAATCCTCCCAAACAAACGTATGACATAATTATGATACCAATAGGACATTCCTTATTTTAAGAATTTGGTGATGTTTGATGTTTTCATTTAATAGCTGTGAATTGTCGGATAATTTTAATTACAACTGTTTTGTTTGTTGGTTGTTGGTGTGTTTGTTAGTTTATTTGTTTGTTTACTACATGGTCGATCTGTATGGAGACACGTGGGATCTAATGGGATCTGACTCAAGCAAATTGCTCGGGACAGGTTGAAAAGACACGCAGGCTGAATTAAATTAAATTAAATCAAAAAGATTGTAGATAAGGGTGAGGTTATAGTGTTATACAGAGCGATCATATTTAAAATGCAACACGAAATACCAATTTCGTGATTTTCGACGCAGTTATGGTTTTGCCTAGTTTGATAAGCTATTAAATGAAATTATCGTCATCGATGTTTTCACGTTTTGTTTAAGATTCTGCCCTTCAAAGCAATGGTTATCTCTATTTCACGATAATTTGGCACGTGATTCGTACTCTTCATTTCAACGATAAATTAGGCCGCTTGTGGACGAATTCTAAACTTTGTTTCCATTACTGCATATAAAACCATGACATAACAGAGAAGATTTCAGTGACTTTTTGGAACCTTTTATTTACAAATTGGTAGTGTATGAAAAATAAATCAGCAAAAAAAGGAATAAAATGGAAAATAAAAGAGAGAGTTTCCCTCTTCGCGCAGGTGAAATACAAATGAAATTATAACAAACACAAATATTTGCACCAACAATAATTTGCTTCTGTTAACCAACAAGACGAAATGGATGTTACCAATATTGGTTTTATATAATTTAGTGGTACAATTGTCTCTGGCATGTCTGATGAAATGTCCATTCCGCTACATTTATCTTACAAGTATGAACAACAATATTTTCATAAAAAGTCATTGTGAGAAACAGTTGACAATCATTGACATATTTGATTACGGAGTGGATTGTACGTATGAGAACTTTCACATACCAAGCTCAAATAAATTGGGAAAGACAAACTTGTTTCCCAAATTGACAAATAATAGCCATGAAGATTTCAACAATGGACTGCTTATGTATCTAAAGGCTAATAATCGTTCGAGCCCGACAAATATTAATGGTAACCCAGGAATGCTTGATAATGTTATCCCACTTATATGTCCCATACACGGCTGGTGGAGGATTCTCGTGGGAAGTTCGACAGCATGTCGACCAATCAGGATCTGTCACAAACCAAGGTGTCGGGAAAAGCCCCATGCAAATAATATGAGGCGTCCTGTAGGCTTCTGAACTCTAGAAACCTGGCTACTCAAGCTGTGGGTCTTATTTGACAAATTCAACATATGCCATGGAAGGTTCGTCAGTTAAAAAATAGTTTGTAACGCAAAACAATTATATTTTAATGATATATTACCAATTAGTAGTATTTTTAACATAGCAAATATTTACACGACTCATAAATATTTGACTTTCAATGACAAATGGATGAATGACAAATTAAATGACAAATTAAAAGAATAATTTTACTCAATAATTCGTTAATTAATGTGAATGACAAATTAAAATCTTAATTTGTTATTTCATTGATAATTCGTCATTTAATTTGTTATTTCAATTGTCATTTGTTAATTTGTCATTAAAAGTTAAACATATTTCAGTCAAGGAAATGTTTGTTACGATGAAAATTAACTAGGAACACTCTAACTTGTTCTTTTAGCATCACAAATAAATGTGTACCATTACAGAATATTTCTTGAATCACAAACCTGCCATTTCTTATGACAAGTTTTTCATTTGTCAAATAAGACCACATTTTTGACGAATTAATACTCTCTGTGTATTGGGCAACGGGACCTCGAGGACCCATGCATCAAACAAGCTGCAATGGAACTATAGTTTGATCAGCTCCAAATTGGCAACGCCTGCTTCATATTCTTACAGCAGTGATGTACAGATGGACGCGAGCGCTCCTGAAGGCAACAAGCATCAGCAGCGAGGTTTACATAAACATACTGTTCATGCACACGAGGGCCGCGTGCGTGTGGCCAAAATCGCGTGTCTGTGACCTTGATACATACGCGTGCGTAAGAAGCTGCGCCTGATAAGTTACGCCACTGTCCAGGAAGCAAAATAGAGTATATAGCAAGGGTTTTCCCATTAATACCGGGACCATCACCAACTATTAATAATGTAATTCTGAATATCATTGGTAGATTTTTTTGGTTGACGGCGCCAGTGTGGTGATGGAAGATTACGGTGCCCATTTATTTACGTCATCAGTTGCAAAAAGATGTAATGTACACTTCAACCCTGCTTCAATCAATTGGGTCAAGTCCGGTAACCCTGACCAGTCGTGGAGAGCTGTAAGGTTCATTCATCAATTGATTTGTCCTCTAAAAGGGTTGACAATGTCATGGGATGTCCCTTACGAAAGTTGGGCGGAAGCCACTAGGGCGGTCAACATTAATACAGGGGTAAAATTCAAAAAATAGGTTTCGGAAAAGTATAGTTTGACCTATCTTCAATCTGATAAGCAAAAAGGTCAACGTTCACTACATAGGTCAAATGTGAAATAATGCTTCGATTTTGATGAAAATGATTTCAATCATTCATATTTGGTTTCATTATCAGGATAATTGGGTAGGCCTGTGCATTTATTTTCTGATCATATTTGGATGGACCTTATTGACCTTTGTCTATTTGGCAAAACCACTACCATGACTACTACAATGCTATAGAGGGAACATAACAGCAAACTGACCTAATGTGATGCCTAATGACGATAAAGACCTATATGTGGTAACCTTTGACCTTTTTCCTAATTAGATAGGAATACATGTGTACATCGGGTCTCCAAATCGCTTCCCCTGGCTCTCCTTTTTAAGGCTGGATTTTCATTAGTTTTGTAGAATACACCTCGTGTTGATCAATAATGATTTTAATTTTAGACCCCCACCCGACGTAGGCCTAATACTCGGATTATACCTCTTCACATGTGTAAACAAGACTTTGCCCAAGAATATTTCGCAAGTGTTTGATTACAAACGTGAATGTTACAACATTTTAATACACTCGGCGTAAAAATTCACATTTGTGATTTTTTTAGGGATAACACCCTCGGTCCTGCACACCATGGAGGCTAATGATTGTGCATTCCCTTAGCATGCGTATAACTCGAAAACGGTACGTCAAGATATTAAAGTCTGACTATATACTTTTTGGTTGGCGGGCCAAGCCCGCCAACTTTATAGCATCAGATTGCATATTCTTTGACATTTAGGTCTTTCTATATATAAAATTGTCTAAATTATTTTGTAGTCTTTGTAAATTACATGTACCTATGCAGTTTATTTTAACAGTCCTGCAGTCTGTGACGGAGTCAAAGCTATATTTGTTTAGCCTTGGTAATTCAATCAGAGAGATGTTATTAGACTCCCAACAGAGAGACATAATAGCTTATCTTGTTTGACTAAAGAGAAATCTCCGAACTGTCTGTCCTGGGGTTGTTTAATAAGTTGCGGATGTCATTATACCTAGATTGTTCTTCAGATGGTACCTCCCCCCCCCCCCTCCATGCACAAACATCAACTTTATTGGTTTCCTGTACTATTTTTAGACTGTTGTGTTTTGATTTGGGGTGTTTTGTTGTTGTTTGAAAGATACATACACCATATCCCTGGTATTTTGGTATGCAACAGAATGAACAGATGCTTCAGAAAATGGTTACAAAACATGATTCTTTCTCTTGGATCGCCCCCATTCCATTTCAATGGAATTTTTTCTATAATAAACAAATAAATTCTACTTCAACCATAGTTTTACTAACGAATATTGGCCATATTAAATTGAATATAATTATAATCAAATTAATTGAATATATATGACATATTTAAAACTTATTTACTTTTTATATTATTAATTATCTACATAATTATTCATTTATTTATTTAATCATTTTTTATTTATTAATGTTTTCTCATGTTTATTTGGTTTAATTTCTTTATTTTATAAGTAATTTTTAATATTTTAATTTTTAATATGCGTGTATTTATGTATTGATTCATTAGTTTATTGATTCATTTATTTTCGATTAAAAATTTAATTTTCGATTTATATTATTATTTATTAACAAAATTATTCAACTATTTATTTAAAAGTATTTAAAAAAAAACTCATTTATTTATTTCTACATTTATTTATGTATTGATCAAATAAATTGAATACATATGACATATATTTAAAACTATTTATCACTAAACTATGGCTGTAATTTATATTGCTTTCTAGTAATGCCATGCAAGAATCTTGCACAATTATCATCTATGCGCTTGCTTCTTCTGCCACATAATTTTAGCAACTAAAAGCCGTATTAACAAATGTTGCTATTTTTGCTCTTTCTATTTGCCTTATATCGCAATTTCCTTTTGACCGCCAACTTTCCATTTTAATGGAATTTTTATTAAGAATAATACAATTTTTTACAAAGACTGGACTTATTATCATTTATTAAAGGTGTGGCAACTATCTAGATTTCCACAGTTTTTGAATTTTACCCTGTTTTAAGATGATAGCCCCTTACATCTCCCGCCCATGCTTTTGCGAGGGACACTGTCGCATATACTTTTAATTAGATCTTTTAGATAAGATCATACCAACGGTGATCTAAACTTCGCTCCCCTAAAGCATGGTCACGAAATAATTGAATTTGACCACTATTTGACCACACTTACCATGCGTACTGACTATTTTGCCAGCCAAGCGGCGTAACCAGAGGGGGGGGGGGGGGGGGTATTGACTGTCTGTCGGTCGAGATTGGCACTGTCGGTGGTTCATTTGACAAGAGGAGTCATGGAATTATGATCTATCTATCTATAGATGGATAGAAAAAAATCTTATGGCTTGTTTGCTAAACATGATTATTAGTATTAAACTCATCACAAAAAGTATCGAGACAGTTGAGCCAATAATCATGATAATTTAAAGGCCCAAAAAGGTATGGATTAATCGAAGCAAATAACCCAGTGCATAATTTTGTTCTGCGTATTTGGACACCTCGATTGTTGAGATACAATGTTGCGGGGTAGAGTTATTGTCATTTCAATGGTCGTAGGCCCAGTTCCAAAAGTGACAATCATCCAAGAGGTATAACCATTGCCTTTCAAATGTCTAAAGCATTTCAGAATATTTAAACGAGAGCAGTAAGAGCCACTTATTCATTTGGTAAGGCTACGGCAGTTGAGATTCCTGGGTCACATCCTCCGGCTTCTAGAAGAAGAGCCTACCAAAAGCCTACCATTGAGAGTGTCTCAATCACTGATAATTGTGGTCGGAAGGGGGATACCAGGGATAGGGAGGATTCCATCGAGGCTGAGTGAGCTCTAACCATACTATTTTCCCCCAATACAATGTTGGCGGTTTAGTATCAAAATTACCTATAATTACCAGTTACAGGTCAGGTATGAGCTAATAAACCAATAGCAATCGGGTTAAATCAGCCCAGAAAAAGGCACGTGGCAAGTTGATAAACAAGGTCTTCTAAAAAACTGGGTGGACAAGTGTTTTTAGTGTCAAAAGGATGAGAAGACTTGGAATGGATCTGTTGAATTTTGTGGAAGTCGGCAAGAGGATCACTAAGACACTAGTGTGTTGTTTCTGGAAGGAAATCACCGAGACGTTATGTGAGCGATATGTGGCGAAGTTTATGGAGAAAAAAAATTGAAAGAAAAAAATCATAATTTATAATTTAATTTAAATTCCAATGTTGATTAATTACGAGAAAAACGTAATTTATGACAAATTCAAAAATGCAACAAAATAACTTGGATTTCCCGGGGCGCCAGGATAATTTTTATAATACTAAATAGTCAATCGTTTTGTAAAAATAAATCACGAACATCACAACACAACAGCCGAATCAAAAAAAGAAAAATCGTGATAATTTATATTCATTAAACAAAAAAAACAAAAAATATTAATAGATAAAAAAAAAGAGTAAACATTAAATTAAGTGCTCCAATCGTACCCCCCAAAAAAGTCTCGTTAATAAAACAAACTATTGATATTGTAATTATAACATCAAAAAGTACCAATGTATTATACAAAAAAAAAGTGGCTCCACGCGGATTTGACCCGGGGTTCTCCGCGTGATAGGCAATGATCTCAACCACTACACCACACATTCTCATTACTTTCAATGGAGTCACAATGAATATACATCATTCAGACTCTCACTCAATAAACTAAATCGAAAATTAAATGTGATATTTATTTATTATTTAAAGGCTACATTGTAAATTAGAGCACCATATTGTTAACGGGAATAGACACATTTAATATAAAATATAATAAAAATATTAATTTCGCACTGAATAACTGAATTTGGAGGTATTTTCGGTTTTATTACGACCAAACTGGTCTCTATGGTGGCCAAGTTAACTTGTCCACCAAAAAATAATCTCGCAACAAATATACATGTATCACTCCTCAACGATGGTGTCATTAATTCCAACTTGTATATATCATCATTACAGACATTATGATGAATACTTTCAGAAATTCAGGCCTGGAAATAGCACCCACTGCTCATAGCGGGTAACCTTTGCGTTCGTTGGGCGGGTGGCGATACAAGAAAACCCGCCTGACTGGCTGGTAAAATATTTCGAATTCACAGTGTGAGTTATACTAACTGGTGGAATTTCTGTCGGGCAGGTCTTTTTGTGAGTTACCTGCCCGATTGGCTGGTTGAAAAAAATCTGAAAAGTTCCAGCCCTAGAAATGATGAACTTGTAAATTGGACAACCCTTGAATCATTTGTATGATTGAGGAAAGGAAAAGAACAATTAGTCGTTTTGGAAAAAACTAGACAACATAGCCGATAGTATACACCGACCATAACACCGCGGTCCAATCACATGTGATTATCTTCGCAATAAAATTATTATAATTATGGGATGAAACAAGAACAAACAATCAAACACCCCAACCACCACCCCCCAACAAACAAACAAACGACAAACAAACCTTTGTATAGGTAAACAAGTTAAAACGGGTTCGCGTATAGTACTGTGCAAATTAGTTATGCAAAAGACAAAAAGTATAAGTTATAGATACAGTTTTGACATAAGAATTATTAATTCACAGCATTTAATGTGGGTTTTTATCAGGATCCTCAACTGATATAACAACCCGAAACCACAATAAAATTAAATGCCGCTAAAGAGTACTGCTTCCGTGTTATTAACCGCGAAATCAGTGAACCGCGCCATTTATTAAATTTTAAAATACAAACGATTCCATTTCAATTTTTTAAAAGTTTAGAACATAGCCGTATCAAGAATGTCTATTGAAAAAACATTAGCCGATTGCTTTCTTTACCAACAATTGGATTTGCTATCAATCGATTACAACACTTACAACATGTACAAACTGCAGTACGTGCGTGCGAGTGTCTGATAGTAATATTTACTGGTACCGGGAAGGTGGTAGGCCTAGTATACGGGCAGGCAAACTCATGTGAAATCATTAATAATTTTACATTCCAAATTAAAGTAAGAAAATATGGACAAATAATAAGTATCAGGATCGGGTTCATGATAGATAATATACGATCTCAACAAACAACTACTAAAAAAATCAAAATAATAATGGTTGCCCGCGGTAGGAGTCGAACCCGTGACGGCTAATTCAGAGCCATACGCTCTTCCACTGAGCTAGCCGAGGCGACGGTAAATAATCTGAAACAAATCTATATATTGTTGACCATAACCACTACCCGCTACATTCGAGGAATAAAATGCCTTAAATTTCGGTTATTATACATTTTTATCACTGGATGTTCTCGCCCAAAAGTTGATTTTATTTCGTAAAATAATTTAATTATGATTGAAATGTAATGAATAATCCTACTTTGGGAAATAATTCTAGACCATTTATTTTGTTCGTACGTGATCTCAACGCAAGGTTTGACAAACATATCACAGCCAGTATTATGTCACGTGATTTATCATACATAGCACCATGGGATTTTAGATGGACAGTGTCAACTCGGGTTCGTATCGTGTCATGTGACTTTTGCCCAGGGCAAACACTTGAGATCCGGAAAGGCCTTTAAAGGGGCATTTAATTTGACAGATTGCCGAGAAAAATGAAATTTGGAAAAAATGAATTGTTTCAATAGATAACATTGAAGTGTAATGATTTATGGGAAAACGGTTGAATGATAGCGCTAGATAAAAATGTGGTTAAAACAATTTATGTGGTGAGTGATGCCGATAATCTCGATGAGATCTACATCAGCATTTCCAAATCGTGACACTTTAGACGGCGAATTAGGGTAAACGGTTTCAGATCAATATTGTTTCAGATGTTACGTAAGTAAAACACCACATGATCTCCAGATAAATTTAGGACACACTCCCATCATATTTTATTGTGGAGTATTTTCATAAATTTTACATCAATATTCACACTCCTTCCTAATGTGCCGATCAGTTATTCATGAAATAGAAAGGCGACAGAAATAAAATTATTACCGTATCTGAATACTAAAATTACATGTACATTTACATGGGAACAGATTAACAATAATATCACAATGATACGAGGGGCATTCAATTTATTACCTGCAACCATTGAATATCTCTGAACCGTGACATGTGTCAATAAACTAAACTTATGATACCTATACTGTAAGTTTTACCACATTCTCACGGCAAATTTCAAACATGTGGGTAATTTTTATCATGTAATTTCAGTACTATAAACATCATGGTCTCTAGGCACTGAAAATTGACAAGAATCAGCATTATAAATCAAGCGCCAATATAAACACTGCGCTAACCAGTGCCCTGAGATCATGGTATTCAAAGTGCTGAAATGCAAGTACAAAAAATGACCTACGTGTTCGAAATTGTCTGTGAGAAAAGAGAAAGACTTACAGTTTAAGTATCATAAGTTTATTTTACTGACACGTGTCACGGTTCAGATATTTTCAATGGTTGCAGGTATTTATTGAATGCCCCTCGTACAATAATGATTACACCGAGAGAACTGCTGATATGTAGGCTTATTCTGGCTCCCTGGTTGATCAAGACGAAATAAGAGGTAAATCGAATTTATATATGGGAAATCTTAGGTATTAGGCCTGTTAATGTAAACATTATTAGTATTGCATTGCAAGTTCAACCTTTAGTATAATTAGCATGTCATTCTCCATATTTACAACAATCAAGACAACATACTAATTACGAGTATAAGGACAAGGCATGGTAGCCCTATATAGAAAAATATCAACCAGACTTAAAAGGGCTTATATCTCAAAAAGATCATCGTTGGCTCTGTACATACATCACATGTATACAGCCTAATAGAGAATTGAGACAAATAATCGAAACTGAAAGAAATTGTTTTTTGTTGAACTTATTATTCATGAGCTAGTAGTCCCTACACGCCCATTCATCCATTCATTTAATTACAATATAACTGAAACGTTACAATAAAGACATAATTTATTTTAATTTTTCACACCAGGTTTTATTAATTTGTTTCACTTTCTCTGTATAACTTTATGCACATTTTTCTGGACATTATCTTAGTGGTCCGGACATTTGTAAGTTATTGTATGTTTACAAATATTCGAAACTTTCACATCTGTCCAGGTTTTATTAATTTGTTTCACTTTCTCTGTATAACTTTATATACACATTTCTCTGGACATTATTATAGTTTTTGTTTCATCCATTGTTCAGAGAAGCGCAACTCGGCTGTTTTTTATAAGAAGTACAGCTCCAAGCTCAATATAACATGATTTTCTTTCGTAGTTTCTGTGAGAAAAAAGTGCATTCCTGCTTGTAAATAAACAATAACTGTCAAATGTCCAGGCCAAGAAGGAAAGAACGAACGCCTTTATTGTATTTGGTAATCGACAGCGTGGCCCAGAAAACCTGCAACTTATTTTGGAGGAGTTCAGGTTTATGTTTTCCACTACAGATTATGACCATGTTTAATCATTCTAAAAATCTTAGAATATTCTTCATTTTTTCCTCAATATTATACCTTGATAAGTGAAATTGAAATAAAGGCCTATAAAACAATGCAACGTCCAGGCAATAGCTAATTCAACTCCAAGTTGCGACATACAAACAAACAATGGACAGATATGCTTCGTTATGCTAGCATCAACAGTATAGTCGAGAGTAAAGCTTCAAGTGTCTAGTTTCATAATCCGTTCGACCCAAATTAAGGAAATATTGCGTTGTGTATTTAGGGAAGATATTAAGAAAAAAGAGGTAACATTTTCGAGCAGTTTCAATGGGAAATGGTGCGTATACAAAGTGTTGTTAGAGGAGATGCGGGCTAGTTTTCATTATGAAAATTTCACTCGTTATTAGGAATCTTATTACATTGTAACTCGGAATATCTTTATGATTTATGATCAGAAATGTAAATCTGCAAGAAAATCTGCTTTCAAAAAACAAAAGGATAGAGGGCGTCTCCTGGAAAAGATCGCACAATATGCCTTTAACATCGGAAGTGGGGCGATACACTTTTAGAATCCTAGTGCTCAGTTTTTTAACTAAATTTAAAATGTTGATCCTGTTTGGCGGCCATTCTGTATTTCGCCCCCCCCCCCCCCCCCCCCCTCAAACATAATACATATAAATGAAGGCAGCCAATAGCATCATTATGTTTTTGTGGTTAAATTTGCAAGTTTTTTAACCAGGGTTATTTTGGGTATTGGATCGCTGAAAGGAAAACATAACAATAAAGTTTTCTGAAGTGAATATAAAGAAAACCAAGTTGTTGACAGGAAATTGAGCATTGCCCGTTAACCCCGTCAGGGTTACTTCCGGTCACGAGGCACTTTTTTCCCGCCATCATTTTGTCTCGGGGTTCACACCGCACCATTTCGTGCATTCTGTCTTGCGACTGCAACCGCAACACACTTGCTCAGAGGAGTATAAAAATAATCAATTGTATCGCTCGATCTCGTTTTCTTCGCTTCACGGCGTCTCTTTCAATTATTTTACGGCTGTCGCCAAATGTTAAGTATTTTATACCAAATCGGTTGATCTTCAGCCGGTTTTGGTTCCGTACGAGGAAGAAAATGTACTCTTATTCGAAGTTCTGGATCATAGGCTGGCCGTCATATATATAGTACGAGCGATGCGCTGACTGCATCATCACCATAGCTAGTCGAGGGCAAACTACGGCAAGAATATCAGGGTTTCTATACCTGCCAATCCGACTCCTGAGGATACCGTGTAAATGTGGCAAGCTTGAAATCAGATAAATGTAGGTGAGAATAATTATGCTATGTTACAATCAATCAGGAGATAGCTATAATAGGTTGTTATCCTCGAAATAGTATTGGTTTTATTGCAATTTCCAATGAATATTCCAAACCTATTTGGCTACCGCTGGCGTCATATACGGCTAGTCAAAAATAATGGGCTATATAAATATCTTTGTATTGACGGTAGGGCTAAAATAATCGGGCTTGTTATCCTGGTTACATTTGTACCTCCTTTTCAATCGGGTTTAGATCTCATTATACAGATCTTATGGGTATGCCTATGTAATAAAGTTAAATTGATCGTTTCTCTGCAAGACCTATTCAGGTTCTATCTTGTATTGTAGGAAACTGACACGGTTACGTGGGTTAGGATATTAGGGTAGGTCTCGCTTTGCTGGGTTTACAAATCCGTTATCCTTACAATAGCATGATTAAGCCGATAAGTGGATTTTTGGAAGGTTTAACAATCAGAATCGATTGGATACGCCAGCCACCTTTCATTGAATACCTGGTGTGTCTGGATCGGTGTATTGAACTGGTCCGGGTAAATCAGTCGGATGATTCTTTCCACTGTTTCAAAAGTGTATGTCCATACAAGTAAATAAAATAAATAAAATTAAAATAATACGTGATATAGCGGGTATGGTATTTTAATTTATAAAGGCTGTACTCCGGCTAGACGTTTGGGAAATGCTATTTTCAGTGGTTCCTTTTGTCCTTCGGTACGCTAGGAGGTTTAATAATTAGGTTTCGGTTTATTTTACTCCCAAATATTTTAAGGTTAATTTGGTGAGCATATAGGGGCATCTTTTATCGGTGCTTTCAATAAATCCCGCATATAATATAGGACGGTTTTGATCTAGCAAGGTCCGTTTTAATAATAGAGGGCGCTATTTGTATTACGGGCGTTGCATAGCGGCTTTCATCTGGGACGCTCTTCGGGAGGGATTTATGTGGCTCGCTCGCCTGTCTGTGTGGATTTGTCTACAGCTTTCACCAGAAAACCTAACATCGTAAATAACAGTTAGTGTTCCAGCGTTTGAGGGTAAATATGTAGAAGTTAACCTTGTTTTCAACGGCGGGGGTAAATTATGATTGCTGCCGGGTCTGTTAAAGTTTTGATGTTTACGCATGACATTTTTTATGCAATGAGTTTCCTCTGCCTTTTCAACCTACTCAACTGATAAATAATCAGTCAATCTTTCGCGAGAGTGGGTAAGCTTTTGCTCACGGTGTATAGTCTTTGGTTTGCTGTTACTCATGAGGGCATAAATAAGATTTAAAAATATAGAATTAAAGATCAAAAGCAATTGTCCCTTTCTGCATAATATCACTGTTCTCCCGGTGTGCATACATTATATAACACTTGTAAGTAAATGGTATATTTTGCTGTTTTGCTGCTGTTTGTTTGCTTGTTTATCACTTGCAGATAATTGTTTTGAAGCTATCCATCAATGTGTTGCCACACACGTTACGGGTCCAGTCACCGTCATCTTACTTACCCATGCACCATTTCTTCAAATATTCAACCAGCATCGAGATTTCAAGGTTTATCGTATTCCAGTCAAAGTGCTGTCATCTTAAATCAAAATACTAAATGGGAGCAAGGTATAAAGTCTGAAGTAGCTGGTCTATTATACAACTCGCAGCCATGGTAATACGCTGGTTTAACCATTACAACTCGCAGCCATGGTAATACGCTGGTTTAACCATTTATGCCTTCGAATGCACAGTGATAGTCAAACGCAATAATCCACAGCCTCATCAAGCCAGGCACACCAAAACATCGTGCTTTCGTTTAGCAGCAGTAATGTGCAGTAATTTGTCATAACATAAGTCGATGCATATTTAAATGACGAGGCTAACATGTCTTCGTTGACCATGCATCTATAAACATTTTCTGATCAGAAGGGACATACTAAAGTGTTCAGCAGATAAAATGGTCAGGTGCACAAATATTAGAATCTGCTTCCAACGTATGATTGCTATCCGGATTCAAGGCCTACGCCTTTGCGTCAGTCAACATAGAGGGCCTGTTTTCATCTGCAATCCAGTCAGTAATAGGCTAGTTTACACTAGCCCTAATTCAGGTACCGTGGTGGATTTTCTATTACAGTCCATATGTTTACATTAATTGAATATTAATTATTACTGTCTTTGTACTTGTAGTGTCGTTATAGTCCGTCGGCTAATTGGACATGACCTTCTCCATCATTGATATTAAAATTACTATTTATTACAAATAGAGTTGTTGCTCATCAATAACGGTAATTTAAAAAGAGATAATTTAAATAATAGTAATAATAATCCTAATAATAATAAAAATAATCCAAATAGTGGAATAAGGCGAATTTTCTTTGACAAAAATTCGCCTTAACGTCATTTTAAACCATTCATATCAACGAGCAAAAAACGGAATAAAACGCATTGTTCTCTGTCGCCTTAATGACGGTTTTAGGCGTATAATAATAATAGGGGGAACGAAAAGACATGATGGAAAAATACAAATACAAATAAATTTGCAAATAAGTTAGGTTATGTATGATGTCTCTTCATATTGGAGGGGATAAATGTTAAGTATCATAATTATTTGGTTATATTTAATCTTAGTCGGTTAGTCCATTCACTGGAATATTAATCAGTATGTCCTCACCGGTATGGTATGTATTAGAATTATTACATAATAAAGCATTTATAATTTTGGAGTTGGCTAACACGTAGACCTACAATGTATGCACCTTACTATTGTTACATCTTGGTTTATCCATAGATTATAATCTAGGCGGGGATGGATAAGTGTGTGCTAAACATAGATCAGCTTCACACATCATTTCAATAGAGATAATCCGGGAGATAATCATCCCTGTATTGACGATCATGGTTTAAAAGAACACTTGGTGCTTGACGCTACACACTCCGACACACGGGGGTTTACGAGGTGTATAGGGTGTTATAAATAAATTCAATCCTAAATACGGTATTACATAATGTTATCCCGTTGAAGGTTTTAAAAATCACAAAACGGTTGTTACGCTATAAGCGCATGTATAATGGCTGGATTGAATTATAATAAGGTCATATTATTTTACATGTATTAAAGTATTCGTTAGGCACCTTGCGCCTTGCAATTAGTGGTCAATTGATCAGCTATCAGCGTTTACAGGTCGGTGGTTCGTTCCTCAGTATTACAGGTTTCCATAAAACTGGCGAGAGCCTAGCAGTCTTTAGTTGGACATGTACTAAACCGTTAAAGGGGTAGTTAGTAGGGACTCGTACTCCACTACTATCATTACTCATGCCAGGAAATATAATGTTGATAGTGCATAAAATAAATATAACAAATAAATAAATAAAATTGCACATTTGAGACAAGACATCTCGGTATAGTCATTCTAGCACATAATCGGGCTTAATCCGGCGACATCCACATGTCAATTGGTTTAAAAAAAATCATTTTCAACAAGTTCAATTCTACTGTACATGAACCATGAATCTAAACCTGTAAAAGGGTAGTTAGTGGGTATCGTACTCCACTACTATCATCTCTCATGCCAGGACATAATATAATGTTAATAGTGCATAAACTAAATATAAATAATAAATACAATTGCACACTTGAGACAAGATATTTCGGTATAGTCCTTCTAGCACCGCTGTCAAATTGTTAGATTGGACGAAACAGTGTAAATACCATTGAATGGGATCTTTTAAGATTTGTTTGGTCAGTTTTATCAACAGCATATAGAGGGGAAAAAAAAGAAAAAAAAAGAAGGAAAAAATCGATTGGTTTAGTCAATAAGACATCCAGGATTATTCTAGCTTTAATAGTCTGAATTTGTCTGAATTTATTATGAAGTTGTGGCTTTTCTGCCTTCCAACCAGTGATAGATATTAGTCCGTAATCAGGGGGGGGGAGGGGGGGGGGGAGGGGGGTCTTTTTCTGTTGGGGCAAAGTCCCTGATGAGTCCTTTGTTGGGTGCTTTTGCTTATGTGGGTCGTTTTTAAGGCCTCAAATTGGTGTATTTTCATCAGAAAATTGGAAATAAGTAATGAATTAATCTCATTGGTGTTTATAAAAATGTATTGGTACAGTCATTGTATTAAAGTGTACCTATCTGCCTTTGCGTCTTTGCGTAGACATAGACTTGGACTTTTTCAAATTGTACTACATTTAGCTACAAATTAAAATTGAAAAGGAAATGTCATATTTAAGAATTTGATAGCTTAATAACAGTTCCTTTCCGGACTCATTCAAATATTGTCTTAACCGTCCATCCACATGGCGGAACCGAAAGGTCGCTGGAATAAATTTGCTAAAATTTAATAATTAATCTCATTGAAATGAGAACAGTGAGAGGTATAGATAGACATAGTAATAATTATACCGATCTGCTTTGTGTGGTCTTAATTGTATCATCAAACTCGCACTAATTCCAAATTAAAATAAATATGTCAGGTTTTAGAATTTGAACAACTTTCAGATTTTTGGCATCCGATATTCACATATCGGGCTTAATCCGGCGACATCCACATGTCAATTGGTTTACAAATTATTTTCAACAAGTTCAATTCTACTGTACATGAATCCCTCTCGTAGGGAACTAAAATATCAAACTTGTCAAGTTTGTATTTGTTGTGTTTGGAAAATTAATATTAATGTTGTGTGCGATCACATGACTGACCATGGGTCATGGTGAATAAATTTGATGTGGTTTCGGTTGCAGTTACAAGCTACCACTACCATTTGTTGTGTCATGTCTCAAGTTCATCTGTCAACAATGATCAGTTATATTATTTCCACTAGAACAAGTAGCATTTGCAGTGGGAGTAAAATTTACATTTTGACCTCTTAGTGTCTCCTTTCTGACCTTCATTAAATTATTCAGATATATTCACTGCAAAATCACGAGATAATAATAGGCTATCCAGACACTCATCATGCACATAGTTTTCACAGTTTACTCATCATATTGATAACAATTTCAACTTCCAAGCGTTTACAAAGCAGACGACACGACAATGACGAGAAATGAGCAGACGATGATGACCGGGGTTACAATATTTGAAGTTTGGATGCTAGTCTGCCCGCCATTTCCAGCGAATCGTGGATCTGTTGAAATTAAAATGGGGAAAAATTAATAAGAATTTATAAGTTTTACTAACAGTCGTTATATTTAGACATATCTCGATTTACGATGGCGTTAGGCCAACTTTTAATTGACTAGCCGAAGCATGGATAATACCAAATATTGGTTTTAGAATTCTGATTCCATTTCAACTGGTGCAGTGGCATGATGGTAAACCTTGCAAACGACTTACTTTGGTTGCGAATTATATTGAATAAGCCTGTTTGTGACATACCGCAGTACACTAGTCAGATTGTTTAAATGACTTTGCCAAATTCTTCAGTCTCGACAGGTTATGCCGCACATATACAGGGTAATCCTAAAAAATTGTGCACATGTTTGCGCAACTTGTTGACCATGAAGTCCTAAAGTTTGGTGAAATATATTTATACACACGGAAAGGAGAAGGGGGGGGGGGGGGGGGGGGGGCATCTTAACTCAACTTTTCTGCCAACTCCAGCGCATTTTTTCTCAAAGATCATTATTATTGATGTACGCACATATCGCGCGAGAATAATAAAATAAAATTCAATGGTACCAAAATAAAGCCAATATCGGAAGAGCACCTAGAATTCAGTCACGTTAACACATAAGAATTTTCCGAACTTGCGAAATTCTCTTTATAATTCTGACAAAATATTGTCATATTTGCCTAAGATGTATGCTTTATAACGTAAACGCTTTTAACAGCTTGTAAAAGTAAACCATTTATATTATAACGTAGTTTTCTATTATGGCTAGAATGGCCTAAATAACGTTTTTGGTCCTTATTTTAAACATAATTATGTGACGTGTTCTACCGAAACCAGACACAATTGGGCAAGATATCAAAATTGAGCTAGTAATTGATTATTAAAGTAGAGATCTTCAGCTTTACAGTGGTACCTCTCTCTTTTTTTAATCAGACTTCCCAAAGCGGAGTTACATCATTTTCAAGTTCATCTTTGACGGTCTTTATGAAAACTCCAAACTGAGATATCGCCCTTTAAAGTTACTAGAACTAGGCTTTTTACTAGAACTAGGCTTTTTAAATCACTGAAACATACATTTAGGGTGATTTATTAATCTGTATCTTTCACAATATTGCTAAGAGTAAAAGCAAGATATACCAACAGGTGTGGGGAAACAGGTAATAACAAGGGAGAATAACGCGATAAAACAGATAAATAACAAAAAAACAAAAAAACACGGAAATGCACTGGGACAAGCAATGAAAACTGCTGTGCAATAAAACAACAAAGATATATCTGAGACTACTCAGGATATATGGTAACAATAAAGACCGACGTTTCAAGTGGATATACCACCCTTCATCAGGGACAAAATATAAAAAACAAAAGTGTTAAGAACTATAAATAAGATAATGAACTAGACAAGTCCACCACTGTAAATATAGCACAATGCCAGTAATAGATGTTACCTACTAGGCATCCAAGTTAACACTGAAACAAACTAGCAAGTTCACTGTAGAATACAGATCCATGTTGCTAGGCAAACTAACAAAACATGTACAATAAATCAATAGACAACACATCATGCATATGCATGAGCGATGTTAAGAAGACAATAGACAGGAAGTAGCTGGACAATGGATGAATATAAGCGACAGAAATAGTAAATTAACTAGGCCTGTGGATGAACTGAGTGGGGGCATAAATAATATAAATTAATAATAAATAAATAGAAGAAGAAAAAAAAACCAAATTTCACAATATTGTTATAAACACTCTGAAGATTAATTAGGAACTCAAATTCCCCAAAAAATCATCCCCAATTATGTTTTGGACTATTTCTCAGTTTGGAGCTCTGCCCAATTCCGTCTGGTTTCGGTAGAACACGTCACATATTCAATTTTAATACCTTTAATGTTAGCGGTGGTACTTTCGATCACCGCTTTTTCGCAGTTTTCGCCGAAGAATCCAGTCGGACATTTGCATGTATCATCTGTGAAAGGACATGTACCCCTATTTAGGCATGTGCAATTCCCTCTGCAGTTGACGCCATACTTTCCTTTCTCACATTGCTCGGTGCAGTTGATTCCTTTGTAACCAGTCAAACATTCACAGGTTCCAATCACCGAATTGCATCGGTTCGACTCACAGACGCATGTTTCGGTGCAGTTTTCACCAAACCGATCGGGTTCACAAGCTGTTTTATAGAAAATGTACAGACACAGTCGTTAATTATTGACACTGGTATATTTTGGTAATCGTCGCGGTTCATGTCATTTTGATGGTGAGATTTCTTCCCGGAAAATTGCTTTGTATTGTACATTGTGTGTTATTGGAAACAGTAAGGCATGTATCGATTGAAATTAGTAATTAGTACTTGAGTGACATTCATAGATTAAGATTTATTATCTGTGATCTGTTGTTTTTACGTAGGAGCACAATAATGACATTGCAATTGAACATCTTACGTGATTTTTACGACTCTTAATTTGAACAAACAAAATGTAAATTTCCAAAATATCTACTGAATATATATGAATGATTACGGAGACGTAATTTGTCAACCAAGTGCATATTTCGGGTTCTTGGTAAATATTTAACATTTTGATTTTGCTAGAATAGCACAACTTGGTCAAGAACGTTAGGTTTAGGTGTAGTTTACCATGTAACAATCTGTACTGTTTGATTTCCTTGTTAATGTGAGAAATAAATATTTGAGCGATACATGTAGCAATATTTTGATATAATGGATTTTATTCTTACTCGATATACATAAAGAATATTGTCAATACTACCTCGTGAACAACTCGTATTCGTTTGTGAAAATCCCGCACAGCAGTAAAAATAGTCTTCCGTCATCTGATAATATTGAAGACTGAATAAGAAATAAATTCACATACACTTGAAAACAGCAATGATCATACAGACATCCTGCGTCGTTCAAAAGATATTTAGACACGAGTTTCCCGCAATATGTGGTATGCATGCTAGTATTAACTATGTGGATGCGTGTCCAAATGCTCTTTTTTGCTAGATCTTTTTTGAAATTAGTACAAAAGTAGGAGACTTTGCATTTCCCCCACACATTTTGGAAGTAACATTTTGGTGGCTAAGGGCATTGAAATCATACACGAATAGATTGGCAGGATTACCATGTATATATACATGGTAATCCTGCCAATCTATTCGTGTATGATTTCAATATACGATGATAAATGAAATGTTTGATCTGGCTTCTAAATTCAGGATAGGCCTACATGTCTCTAGATAGGCCACTAGAATAAAACAATATTTTATCATAATTACCTCGTTACCTGGCATGTACCTGCAGGACAAACAATGCTCGTTTTAACTGTTCTCGATTGCCGTACATCTCTCCTGTAAAAAAATGGAAAACCACATGAAGAAAAAAATGAATCGTTTGAGAGGTATCTTGACAAGTTGCAGGTGTTGAATAATCAGCTTATCAGGAAAAAGTAAACCAAAGGGTGCTCAGTGGTCATTACAAGGGAGGTATCAGACGCGTCCAAAAAATCCCCGGGGGGGGGGGGGGGGCAGTCAAACATAATAGTGTACACATGCGTGACCAAAAAAACGCGTAAAAAGGGGTGTTTTTCAGTATTGGACGCGTCACGCGCGTCACGCGTTAAGGGTATCAAAAACGCTGATTTTCAAGAAAAAGGGTGGCTTGAAATACCGGTCGAACGTGTTTAGGGTAACTTGTTTTGTTCCCCGTTCCCAGAAGAATGTTATCCCCGTTTTTGAGATTTCTTTTGAGCGTCTCATTTCCAATTTGAGAACGCATGTGTGTCACTCGTTTCTAGCGTCATAATCGCCATAGCAAACCGAGATAGCAAAGACCGTCCCCAAGACCGTCGTTTTGTAGCGTTCACAATATGCGCTAGAGACTGCAACGGGCTGACATTTCAGCTGATAATTTTGACAGCGGTAGAATTCTGACCCGGGAATTCTGTTTAGGGGTCATATTCTGACAAGAACTTGTTTAGGGGTCAAAATTTGCAAGGAAAGCGCGCTAAAAACTTGTTTAGGGGGTAATTTTGCTTGCAGGGTAAAACTTGTTTAGGGGGTGTCTGGAAAAATTTTGGTCACGCATGTGTACACCATTATGTTTGACTGGCCCCCCCGGAAAAAATCACGCCATTATACGGTAGTTTTATCAAGTCGGGTCACGTTACGTACGTAACGTGGTAACGTGAATAGGTCCAAAACAATCAAAAATCATAAGAAAGGTATACTTTTCATACATTGCATGCAATGGTCTTATTTAGGATTCTTTTTCTACGTGGATTATAACTAATCGCGATATACGAGGGTCATTCAATAAGTTCTTCCTCCTACCGTATAATTTTATTATTATATAAGCCCGTCTTATGAAATATCACACAATTGTAGCTTTAATAGAACCTCAGCTACAAATTCATTTCAAATTGATCTGAGTACTGGTTGTACTCTTCTGGGGATGGAGTAAAAACAAATCTCACATTTAGTGTGACGGAAACGAATGAAAAACAGTAACATTTCGTCGAAGTGCTATTCATTTGGCCTATTGAAAGAAGCAAAACATACTAGCAGTCAATAATAACCGTTCTAAATGTGAGATATCTCTTTAACATACCATAAATAAAAGGTGACTGATTTCTTTGGAATGATTATGCCCTCTGATTAACCAGAACCAGATCAAGACAACCATAAGTTTACCCCTCCCCTAGAACACCCTGCGAAAGGCATATTTAATTGTCATAAGAACCAAGTAATTTTCAATATACCGGATTAAATAGAGGGATTACAAGTCTCCCAAAAAGATATTTTCTATCATTGACTACCTGATTGACTATTCTGCAGGTTGCACATAATGAAAACTCATTTATGTTAAAGATTTAACATACGAAGCATCACTGTGGCTTGATTTGTAACAACGAGAATTATACTGATTATCAGTATTACAGTATGCCAACGGCAAAGCAATACATTTGAGTTGATTTACACTAATTGCGAGCCTGCAAGAGTTAAACATTGCTTACAATCTTATTTATGCATGATAATACTATAATTTTATCAGATATCATTCATTGATTTCCATTTTCAGTATTCAAATCGTGCTCTAGCATTTGTTTGATAATGTTTAAGGAAAGGAAGAAAGGGTCTAAAATCTATCATACCTGATAAGAGGTTTAACCTATCATACTTACTTCAGGGTATCAGAATAATTTGACTAGTATTTATTGGAAATATTGATATTACTTGCTCAGGGTATTTAAAAAAATGTGTTGTTTCAAGAGAAATTAGACAAATCAATGCAATCGCTCTGACGTTGATGCGTGAATAATGGCACGACCCCGAAGGGAGAGTGCTATTGTGAGCATAACAACGTTAGCGCAAATTCATTGATTTTTCTATTTTTTCGAGAAACAAAACATACGCATGTATTGATATAATTCATACACAACACTATACAAATCAAAATTCACAATTGAAGCATAATTTTGATATACAGTATGTAAAAAAGAATAAAAACATGGTTACAAGTTTGCTAACACCCGCAGTGAGAATCTGCGAACCCGCGATTCATTAACAACGAATCAAAACAGAGCGAGAAGGTGTGCGCATTGAACGGCACAAACGCGTAGTGCATAAGACACTTTCAATGCACACCGCGTATTTTAGGTCCTTGCTTTCTGATTGGTTCGGCACTACTAAGAGTGTATGAATACTAGTTAAGGGGTTCTGTTTCACATTGATGCAATCACCTATTTAGGGTGCTTTTTGGAAGTCGTTTGGCACGCCTGATTACCACAAAACTGAGCACCTCGGGATCGATCTATTATAAGGGGTACTACAGGATATCCCAAAATGACTAGTACCCATCGATGCCCAAAGTTCATTAATAATTTTCATCATCAAATCAATAAGATTAGATCCGTTGTGTTTTCATCATAATATTTGATATACTGTACCCTTTCACTAGAATTTTAGATTATAAATATCGGACTTATTTAAGTATAGTTACACTCCATTGTGTAAAACATGGTGATTTCACCTTTTTGGCAAAGTTCAAACAATGTGTGTAAACAGCTTGTTTGAAAGAAACTTCTTTTACCCTTGAAATTGAATTAAAGTGAAGAATTATTAATGATTTGATCAACCACAACTAATAACAGTTACAACAGAAACAAATACAAGATTATATTAGTAGATAAGAGATTAGGAGAATACATGTGTTTCTTTCAAACAAGCTTTGATAAATCCGATATCCATGTTATAAAATTCTAATGAAAGGGCACGGTGCTGAGTATGACAAAAATGATGAAAAAATAACGGACCTAATCCCATTGATCAAATGAACTTTGGGCATCGATGGGTACTAATAATTTTGGGACAGCCTGTATGAGGGACAACGTCGTTGATTTTACTGAGGTTCCACTGTATGTGGGTGGTATGTACAGGTAATGCCAGCCCATCCTGATTTCGCGGAAAACTTCCTAACAATATATTGATATTGCCCTGGTAAAATGCAAAAGCTTCCTTTTTTGTTTGGTTTTAAAAGTCATATAATCAGAAACTTGTGGCACAGGAATGAGGAAGATGTTTAAAAATACAAAGTACCGTTCTTTGTATTTTTAACACCTTCCTCATTCCTGTGCTAAATGTTTATGTCCTGATTATTAGATTATAATTGTTTTGGTGGCTCGGGATTTTTTACTCTCCGCGTAGTTTGCTGAAAATGTGAATATGGGAACGGAACGTATTTTCATTAAGTGTTGCTAATCATGGTTTATTATTGTTTCTTGGTGGCATGTTTGGTACAAGATTGTGCCTAAAAGATCCATCTAATAATTGTCTATCTAGACTGCTTGTCCGACGGCAAACCCGTTAAACTGTTAACTTGTACTAAAAGGGTTGTCCATAATCTTCGCCATTTACAGATACGTGCAAAGCAATAATAATAATAATGTAATAATTATGTTTCTTAAGACCCCCACTAGTACCAATTCCTTCCTACCATGGGCCAAATCAGGATACCAAAATTGACGCCGCAGGGCCTTGGACAGTGCTTGGCAAGCGAGCCTAGTACTAGTAGCCGCGCTAGGAAATACACACGTGGTGCAATAAATCAAATAAATCGGCCAAAGAAAGTTAAGATATATTATCCCCGATAAAGCTTGGAATCGGGGGTAACAAGTAGGCTAAAATATACAGGCAATGGAACCGTAATGGACAATTGCTTGGAACTTAAAATGTACACAATGGGTCTAATGGTATGACAGACTTGAAAATAATGAAAACCTGCAATGTTTCCCTTTAATATCAATAATAATTTACCAATTTATTGTGAATTAATATTAATTAACCCGTTAAAATAAATAACCACCATTTATAATTTCCGGTAAATTAAGGACACTGATTCGTTGTTCCTTGCTTTTTGGTCTGGCAGAGTCGTTTTCCAAATTAATTGAAATACATACAACCTTTTGGTGATTGTGGATTCCACAGCAAGACTACGGAGACGGTTGATTGAAACTTCAAGTCTACTCAAATTTGACCATTTAGGAGAGAATTTCGAAAAGAATAAAAGGTCGATATTTAAGGTCGTGTGCCTTGAGTTGGGACCCTTTTGTGTGACATATGCTAAAAATGGAAAAATCACATGGATTTTGCTGAAAACATTTTTAGCATTAAAACTATACATAGGAGTACAAGGAAAGTATACATTTCCTAAAAGCATACACATTTCAAAATCTCACAAAGACAATATCAAGGTCATTATACAGGGTGGGTAGATGATATATAGGGTGCAAACATCAAGAAATGCACTAAAAATACAAAATTTTCACTGGTCATTTACATACCTTGAAGATAAAATTATAATTTATTAAGCTGCATAATTTAAACGTATACACTAGTATTACAAAGAAAAAATTTGCCACCTTTGTTTTTAGTTATGAAGGATACCTTATACAGGGTGGTCAAAATTTGTAACAATATATCAGTATGTGAACACGTATTTCTGAAATAAAGTTAACTGTTATCATAATCTAGTGTCATAATCAATTTTAAATTGACGTTTTGTAATAATATTGCACCAAACACAAACATATGACCAATAATTACCATATTATACAGGGTGTCACAAGCGAAATGCACATGTATGACCGAGTCCTCAATCCACGCGTTTCTTCACTTTTTGATTTTATTTTGATGAAAGCAATGATAATGAAATGAAAAAAAGACACATGAAATGATCATGTTACAATTAGAAATGTTGCATTTTTTGATATACATACTAAATTTAATATGGCCAATAACATCATACACAGGGTGTTACAAAATAAAGCACATGCGATCTAACGGAGCGCTTATTTTTGAAAACAATCTATTTTCTTCATTTTACTGACATATAAAATGTTTGAGCATGGGTAAAATCAATTAGTATTCGGTATCGGTAATTGTGCAAAATGCAATGTAAGTACTTTTGTCCGACAATGATCAACAGACTATTAACAATGACACCGATGGATTTAAGCCCCCACCCCTTCCCACATCTCACTACGCGCCGTAAATCTGTCAAAATTGATAAAGATGTCACAAATTCTGGACAAATTTCAAGATTGCGCGCATGAACACGCGGGCTTTTTGAACTCACTCGGCATGCATGCAGTAGAGCGTGCATGCATACCTTGTAATTTGTATGCTGTCATTTGTTTGGTGGTTATAGCAAAGTAAACATACCACACGTACATGGTATCACAATATTTATACTGTTTCACTCTATGAAGTGGTTAATTTATTTTAAGATTATGCACTAGTGTAAATTTTATCAGTATAAATAAATCAATCGGTATACTACTAATCGGTCATTAAGGTGCGATATTACATTTAGCTGCATTAGAAACCTAATAGCCACCAATAGCCTCAGCTATTGGGGATACTAGCTAATGACACTTGTAGCTGATATTGGATGATATTAGGTAATAAATGGGGATATTAGATATTAGCTATAGGTAATAAGATATTAGCTACTACAATTCACCCGTTAATGCCTTAGCTATTATCAGCTATAGCTAGCTAATATGGGATATTAGTATAGTACTCCAATACAGCTAGTATCAGCTATTAGATATTAGCTATAGCTATAAGATATTAGCTATTACAATGTGCTTATTGTATTAGCTAATATCAGCTACAAACCTACCTATAGCTGATACTAGCTATTACAACATTCTATTATCACAATCATATAAGCTATTGCCTTCTAATATAAGCTGATATCGGCTAACTAGAGCGCTAGCTAATATAAGCTACTACCCGCTAATGCGATATGATAGTTCGATTTCTTCTTTATTGTAAACATAGATATACCAGCTATTAGCTATTAGAACAATCTAATATACGCTATTGGAAGCTAATATAAGCTATTGGTAGCTAATATCAGCTATTGATAGCTAATATCGGGTTATGCGCTAATAGTTAGATTTTTATTTTATTATAAACCTAGCTATAGCTGATATAAGCTATTACAACAATCTATTATAAGCTACGGGTAGCTAATATAAGCTATTGGTAGCCAATATAAGCTATCGATACCTAATATTGGCTAATAGAATAATGGTACATAGATTCTTACTTTATTCTAAATCTAGCTATAGCTGATATTAGCTATTACAACCTTCTATTATAACAATCATATAAGCTATTGCTATCTAATATAAGCTGATATCGGCTAACTAGAGCGCTAGCTAATATAAGCTACTACCCGCTAATGCGATATGATAGTTCGATTTCTTCTTTATTGTAAACATAGATATACCAGCTATTAGCTATTAGAACAATCTAATATACGCTATTGGAAGCTAATATAAGCTATTGGTAGCTAATATCAGCTATTGATAGCTAATATCGGGTTATGCGCTAATAGTTAGATTTTTATTTTATTATAAACCTAGCTATAGCTGATATAAGCTATTACAACAATCTATTATAAGCTACGGGTAGCTAATATAAGCTATTGGTAGCCAATATAAGCTATCGATACCTAATATTGGCTAATAGAATAATGGTACATAGATTCTTACTTTATTCTAAATCTAGCTATAGCTGATATTAGCTATTACAACCTTCTATTATAACAATCATATAATCTATTGCTATCTAATATAAGCTGATATCGGCTAACTAGAGCGCTAGCTAATATAAGCTACTACCCGCTAATGCGATATGATAGTTCGATTTCTTCTTTATTGTAAACATAGATATACCAGCTATTAGCTATTAGAACAATCTAATATACGCTATTGGAAGCTAATATAAGCTATTGGTAGCTAATATCAGCTATTGATAGCTAATATCGGGTTATGCGCTAATAGTTAGATTTTTATTTTATTATAAACCTAGCTATAGCTGATATAAGCTATTACAACAATCTATTATAAGCTACGGGTAGCTAATATAAGCTATTGGTAGCCAATATAAGCTATCTATACCTAATATTGGCTAATAGAATAATGGTACATAGATTCTTACTTTATTCTAAATCTAGCTATAGCTGATATTAGCTATTACAACCTTCTATTATAACAATCATATAATCTATTGCTATCTAATATAAGCTGATATCGGCTAACTAGAGCGCTAGCTAATATAAGCGGCATATAAGCTACTACCCGCTAATGCGATATGATAGTTCGATTTCTTCTTTATTGTAAACATAGATATACCAGCTATTAGCTATTACAACAATCAAATATACGCTATTGGAAGCTAATATAAGCTATTGGTAGCTAATATAAGCTATTGGTAGCTAATATCAGCTATTGATGGCTAATATCTGGTTATGCGCTAATAGTTAGATTTTCATTTTATTATAAACCTAGCTATAGCTGATATAAGCTATTACAACAATCTATTATAAGCTACGGGTAGCTAATATAAGCTATTGGTAGCCAATATAAGCTATCGATACCTAATATTGGCTAATAGGATAATGGTACATAGATTCTTACTTTATTCTAAATCTAGCTATAGCTGATATTAGCTATTACAACCTTCTATTATAACAATCATATAAGCTATTGCTATCTAACATAAGCTGATATCGGCTTAATAGAGCGCTAGCTAATATAGCTAATATTCGCTAATGCGATATGGTAGTTCGATTTCGATTGGCAATCTACTCTAATACGACGACGGAAAAATCGGACCCCTTAGCTTACCGAAAAAAAGTGCAACAAAAATCCCAGTCGGTACCGGTCATCTCAATTATTAGTGTTTCTAAACTTGTAATAAAGCATGTTTCAAACTTGTATTATCGATGATAAACTATTTGTAATAAAATATTGTTCTTAGCTCAAAACTATAGTGTGTTTCATTTATTACATCAAAGTGATTCTTTACATCCTATGCTCTATAGGTGTGTTGGATATCCTACGCTCTATATACTACTCCCTTGACGCGACGAAAAACAGTGCTTTTCTATTGTCTGGGTATACAATATCGTCGCGTTAAGGTACTAGTATATAGGTGTGTTGGATACCGACACTCTATATACTACTCCCTTGACGCGACGAAAAACAGTGTGTCTCTATTGTCTGGGTATACGATATCGTCGCGTTAAGGTAGTAGTATATAGGAGCGTTGGATCGGGCGCTCTATATACTACTCCCTTGACGCGACGAACAACCGTGTTTCTCTATTGTCTGGGTATACAATATCGTCGCGTTAAGGGAGTAGTATATAGGTTTGATTACTTATTTATCATACTAAATGAATACACGGTCCGGAGGACGGAAAAGGGGATTTCTTTTGGGGGATATTATATCAGCAAAAGAGGGGCTTGGTATAGTTTTGGGGGGAAAGAAGGTTAAAAAAAGGAAGAAAGAGGCTATTTATTTCGTCTTATTTATTTTTAGATCTGCCGTCTTATTAATTTTGGGGGAAAACGTGTTATTTTTTTGTTTAACATGAAGTAAGAAAAACTTAACAAGTTTCTCCCCAAAATTAATAAGACGACATTTCCGGACATAAATACAATTTCTAAACGTTTTTTAAAATAAAAAGTACCGTCTTATTTATATTTATCCGCCGTTTTATTAATAATTTGAGGGGAAAACGTGTTAATTTTGTTAATAATTGTGACATTTTGGTGAGAAATTTGTGTTTTTTGTTCAATTTGAACTTTTTGCTTTTTTTTGGGTAAATGTTCGAATTATTCGCTTGTGGCATTTTGGTTCATTTTTATGTGACAAATATTTGTATCTAATAATGCGGGTATCAATCCACCCGCGGCTAAACTAAATCTCTACGAACGCACGTTGGCACAGTCGCGGCGCCTATTCGAACGAGTTCCCCACGCGCGCCGCGCCGGACCAAAACAAATCAGAGCTACCGGCGAGACATTGCGTCGTATAGGCCTAAATGAAATTTAAAAACATTCTTATTTACTATCTCATTATTTTTACGGAGTAAAGCTATGATCTTTCTATAATGCGGTTTATTCCGTGTAGAAGATCATTCCTATAAAAGCTACTTTCTATTTTTACGGAGTAAAGCTATGATCTTTCTATAATGCGGTTTATTCCGTGTAGAAGATCATTCCTATAAAAGCTACTTTCTATTTTTACGGAGTGAAGCTATGATCTTTCTATAATGCGGTTTATTCCGTGTAGAAGATCATTCCTATAAAAGCTACTTTCTATTTTTACGGAGTAAAGCTATGATCTTTCTATAATGCACTTCATTCCGTATAGAACATTCCTAACATTATAAAATTGAATTCTGATTATTTTACGGAGTAAAGCTAGGATTTGTCTTTAAATGCGGTTTATTCCATGAAGAAGATCATTCCTTAAATCAAGTTATACAATCTCGTTTTTAATTACTTTGACGGGGTAGGCCTAAAGCTATTTTTTATGATTTGGTTTATTCCCGTGTAGAAAGATCATTCCTAAAATTAAGTTATAAAATAAAGTCACTTTCTTATTATTTTTCACGGAGTAAAGCTAAATCTTTCTATATTATGCGGTTTATTCGCGTGTATAGATCATTCCTAATTATAAAAGCTACTTTCTAATTATGTTTACGGAGTAAAGCTATATGATTTATCTATAATGCGGTTTATTCCGCGCAGGAGAAGATAACATTCCTAAAATTATAAAATATACTTTCTCATTATTTTTACGGAGTAAAGCTATGATTTATCTATAATGCAGTTTATTCCGTGTAGAATTATAAAAGTTAGGCCTACTTTCTCATTATTTTTACGGAGTAAAGCTATGATTTATCTATATAACATATATAATGCGGTTTATTCCGTGTAAATCATTCCTAAAATTATAAAAGCTACTTTCTCATTCTTTTACGGAGTAGGCCTCCTAAAGCTATTGTATAATGCGGTTTATTCCGTGTAGAATATCATTTTTCAAATTTCTCATTCCGTTTATAGAAGGGCATTCCTAAAATTGCTCATTATTTTTACGGAGTAAAGCTATGATTTATCTATAATGCGGTTTATTCCGTGTAAATCATTCCTAAAATTATAAAAGCTATTCAATATTTACAGAGAAAAGGTATTCTAATAATGCGGTTTATTCCGCGTATAAAGATCATTCCTAAAATGATAACAGTTACTTTCTGGCATTATTTTTACGGAGTAAAGCTATGATTTATCTATGATGCGGTTTATTCCGTGTAGAATTAGATCATTCCTAAAATTATAAAAGCTATAGCTTTTACTTTCTCATTACTTTTACGGAGTAGGCCTAAAGCTATTCTATAATGCAGTTTATTCCGTGTAGCTTGATGATCATTCCTAAAATTATACAAGTAACTTTCTCATTATTTTAACTTAAAAAGTAGGGCCTAAAGCCTACGATTTTAATGATGCGCTTTATTCCGTTTTAAAGAAGATTTCAAAACTTAACAAGCTACTTCTGAGTTTGAGATGTTAACGCAACGGAAATGTCGGAGGCCGTCCGCACTGAGAAACGGCCGGGGAGAAACCCTAGTCGTCGGGTCTATCTTCACGGTTATATTCTCCCGTGGTCACATACAACACTGCACCCGTACCGCTGCGCCAATCAACAGTTCTTCAGGAATTGCGTCGCGTAATACAGAGCGCCGAGTAAATACATCCAGTAGCGGCCTACTTATTATAGGACGCTATGGTAAAATATATTCATCCGTCGCGTCAATACAGCGCGCTACAGCAACTTCAACGGCACACCTCATGGGCGCCGGGGTTTCTCGACCGCGGTTAAATACCCGGTGCAGTGCGCGCGGTCAGTGCCGTACTGCCCGCGGGAGAAAACTATTAGTCCCGCGGTGTGCCGTGTTTGACCACGGGAGAAAGTGACCCGGCAAAGTAAGGTCTTATGACTTCTACCGTTTGAAATTAGTATTTATTTACGGGAATGTCGTCTTATTAATTTTGGGGAGAAACTTTTTATTTTTCTTACTTCATGTTCAACCAAAAATAACATGTTTTCCCCCCAAATTAAGGCGACGGCAGGTCCAAAAATAAATAAAACGTTAGTTGTAAAGACAAATACTCACGTTTCCCCCCAAAATTAATAAGACGGCAGGTCTAAAAATAAATAAGACGAAAAATAGCCTCTTCCTTCCCTTTTTTAACCTTCTTTCCCCCCAAAACTATACCAAGCCCCTCTTTTGCTGCTATAATATCCCCCAAAAGAAATCCCCTTTTGCGTCCGTACCGGACCGTGTATTCATTTAGTATGATAAATAAGTAATCAAACCTATATACTACTCCCTTAACGCGACGAATTTGTATACCCAGACAATAGAGAAACACTGTTTTTCGTCGCGTCAAGGGAGTAGTATATAGAGCGTGTCGGGTATCCAACGCACCTACATACTACTACCTTAACGCGACGATATTGTATACCCAGACAATAGAGACACACTGTTTTTCGTCGCGTTAAGGGACTAGTAATATATAGAGCGCCCGAGGTATCCAACGCACCTATATACTAGTCCCTTAACGCGACGATATTGTATACCCAGACAATAGAAAGACACTGTTTTTCGTCGCGTCAAGGGAGTAGTATATAGAGCTAGAGGAGCATAGGACACACTTAACGTGGGACACACTACACTAAGAATTTAGGAATGCATACAAAAGACACACTATAATTGTAAAGTAATGGTTTTATTTTATTATTTTTAATAACACACATAGACACCAATATTATTGATCTCCCACAGTAGTACTGCTGTGAGAGATCGATAACATCATAACACTGATTTCGTCAACAAGTTTGCCACAACTTCGGTGCTTTTTTCCAGTAAGTTATGGGGTCCGGTCACTTCCGTCGTCCTATTAAGGTAGATTGCCGTTCGATTTCTTCTTTATTCTAGATATAAGCTATTACAACAATCTATTATAAGCTACGGGTAGCTAATATAAGCTATTGGTAGCCAATATAAGCTATCTATACCTAATATTGGCTAATAGAATAATGGTACATAGATTCTTACTTTATTCTAAATCTAGCTATAGCTGATATTAGCTATTACAACCTTCTATTATAACAATCATATAATCTATTGCTATCTAATATAAGCTGATATCGGCTAACTAGAGCGCTAGCTAATATAAGCGGCATATAAGCTACTACCCGCTAATGCGATATGATAGTTCGATTTCTTCTTTATTGTAAACATAGATATACCAGCTATTAGCTATTACAACAATCAAATATACGCTATTGGAAGCTAATATAAGCTATTGGTAGCTAATATAAGCTATTGGTAGCTAATATCAGCTATTGATGGCTAATATCTGGTTATGCGCTAATAGTTAGATTTTCATTTTATTATAAACCTAGCTATAGCTGATATAAGCTATTACAACAATCTATTATAAGCTACGGGTAGCTAATATAAGCTATTGGTAGCCAATATAAGCTATCGATACCTAATATTGGCTAATAGGATAATGGTACATAGATTCTTACTTTATTCTAAATCTAGCTATAGCTGATATTAGCTATTACAACCTTCTATTATAACAATCATATAAGCTATTGCTATCTAACATAAGCTGATATCGGCTTAATAGAGCGCTAGCTAATATAGCTAATATTCGCTAATGCGATATGGTAGTTCGATTTCGATTGGCAATCTACTCTAATACGACGACGGAAAAATCGGACCCCTTAGCTTACCGAAAAAAAGTGCAACAAAAATCCCAGTCGGTACCGGTCATCTCAATTATTAGTGTTTCTAAACTTGTAATAAAGCATGTTTCAAACTTGTATTATCGATGATAAACTATTTGTAATAAAATATTGTTCTTAGCTCAAAACTATAGTGTGTTTCATTTATTACATCAAAGTGATTCTTTACATCCTATGCTCTATAGGTGTGTTGGATATCCTACGCTCTATATACTACTCCCTTGACGCGACGAAAAACAGTGCTTTTCTATTGTCTGGGTATACAATATCGTCGCGTTAAGGTACTAGTATATAGGTGTGTTGGATACCGACACTCTATATACTACTCCCTTGACGCGACGAAAAACAGTGTGTCTCTATTGTCTGGGTATACGATATCGTCGCGTTAAGGTAGTAGTATATAGGAGCGTTGGATCGGGCGCTCTATATACTACTCCCTTGACGCGACGAACAACCGTGTTTCTCTATTGTCTGGGTATACAATATCGTCGCGTTAAGGGAGTAGTATATAGGTTTGATTACTTATTTATCATACTAAATGAATACACGGTCCGGAGGACGGAAAAGGGGATTTCTTTTGGGGGATATTATATCAGCAAAAGAGGGGCTTGGTATAGTTTTGGGGGGAAAGAAGGTTAAAAAAAGGAAGAAAGAGGCTATTTATTTCGTCTTATTTATTTTTAGATCTGCCGTCTTATTAATTTTGGGGGAAAACGTGTTATTTTTTTGTTTAACATGAAGTAAGAAAAACTTAACAAGTTTCTCCCCAAAATTAATAAGACGACATTTCCGGACATAAATACAATTTCTAAACGTTTTTTAAAATAAAAAGTACCGTCTTATTTATATTTATCCGCCGTTTTATTAATAATTTGAGGGGAAAACGTGTTAATTTTGTTAATAATTGTGACATTTTGGTGAGAAATTTGTGTTTTTTGTTCAATTTGAACTTTTTGCTTTTTTTTGGGTAAATGTTCGAATTATTCGCTTGTGGCATTTTGGTTCATTTTTATGTGACAAATATTTGTATCTAATAATGCGGGTATCAATCCACCCGCGGCTAAACTAAATCTCTACGAACGCACGTTGGCACAGTCGCGGCGCCTATTCGAACGAGTTCCCCACGCGCGCCGCGCCGGACCAAAACAAATCAGAGCTACCGGCGAGACATTGCGTCGTATAGGCCTAAATGAAATTTAAAAACATTCTTATTTACTATCTCATTATTTTTACGGAGTAAAGCTATGATCTTTCTATAATGCGGTTTATTCCGTGTAGAAGATCATTCCTATAAAAGCTACTTTCTATTTTTACGGAGTAAAGCTATGATCTTTCTATAATGCGGTTTATTCCGTGTAGAAGATCATTCCTATAAAAGCTACTTTCTATTTTTACGGAGTGAAGCTATGATCTTTCTATAATGCGGTTTATTCCGTGTAGAAGATCATTCCTATAAAAGCTACTTTCTATTTTTACGGAGTAAAGCTATGATCTTTCTATAATGCACTTCATTCCGTATAGAACATTCCTAACATTATAAAATTGAATTCTGATTATTTTACGGAGTAAAGCTAGGATTTGTCTTTAAATGCGGTTTATTCCATGAAGAAGATCATTCCTTAAATCAAGTTATACAATCTCGTTTTTAATTACTTTGACGGGGTAGGCCTAAAGCTATTTTTTATGATTTGGTTTATTCCCGTGTAGAAAGATCATTCCTAAAATTAAGTTATAAAATAAAGTCACTTTCTTATTATTTTTCACGGAGTAAAGCTAAATCTTTCTATATTATGCGGTTTATTCGCGTGTATAGATCATTCCTAATTATAAAAGCTACTTTCTAATTATGTTTACGGAGTAAAGCTATATGATTTATCTATAATGCGGTTTATTCCGCGCAGGAGAAGATAACATTCCTAAAATTATAAAATATACTTTCTCATTATTTTTACGGAGTAAAGCTATGATTTATCTATAATGCAGTTTATTCCGTGTAGAATTATAAAAGTTAGGCCTACTTTCTCATTATTTTTACGGAGTAAAGCTATGATTTATCTATATAACATATATAATGCGGTTTATTCCGTGTAAATCATTCCTAAAATTATAAAAGCTACTTTCTCATTCTTTTACGGAGTAGGCCTCCTAAAGCTATTGTATAATGCGGTTTATTCCGTGTAGAATATCATTTTTCAAATTTCTCATTCCGTTTATAGAAGGGCATTCCTAAAATTGCTCATTATTTTTACGGAGTAAAGCTATGATTTATCTATAATGCGGTTTATTCCGTGTAAATCATTCCTAAAATTATAAAAGCTATTCAATATTTACAGAGAAAAGGTATTCTAATAATGCGGTTTATTCCGCGTATAAAGATCATTCCTAAAATGATAACAGTTACTTTCTGGCATTATTTTTACGGAGTAAAGCTATGATTTATCTATGATGCGGTTTATTCCGTGTAGAATTAGATCATTCCTAAAATTATAAAAGCTATAGCTTTTACTTTCTCATTACTTTTACGGAGTAGGCCTAAAGCTATTCTATAATGCAGTTTATTCCGTGTAGCTTGATGATCATTCCTAAAATTATACAAGTAACTTTCTCATTATTTTAACTTAAAAAGTAGGGCCTAAAGCCTACGATTTTAATGATGCGCTTTATTCCGTTTTAAAGAAGATTTCAAAACTTAACAAGCTACTTCTGAGTTTGAGATGTTAACGCAACGGAAATGTCGGAGGCCGTCCGCACTGAGAAACGGCCGGGGAGAAACCCTAGTCGTCGGGTCTATCTTCACGGTTATATTCTCCCGTGGTCACATACAACACTGCACCCGTACCGCTGCGCCAATCAACAGTTCTTCAGGAATTGCGTCGCGTAATACAGAGCGCCGAGTAAATACATCCAGTAGCGGCCTACTTATTATAGGACGCTATGGTAAAATATATTCATCCGTCGCGTCAATACAGCGCGCTACAGCAACTTCAACGGCACACCTCATGGGCGCCGGGGTTTCTCGACCGCGGTTAAATACCCGGTGCAGTGCGCGCGGTCAGTGCCGTACTGCCCGCGGGAGAAAACTATTAGTCCCGCGGTGTGCCGTGTTTGACCACGGGAGAAAGTGACCCGGCAAAGTAAGGTCTTATGACTTCTACCGTTTGAAATTAGTATTTATTTACGGGAATGTCGTCTTATTAATTTTGGGGAGAAACTTTTTATTTTTCTTACTTCATGTTCAACCAAAAATAACATGTTTTCCCCCCAAATTAAGGCGACGGCAGGTCCAAAAATAAATAAAACGTTAGTTGTAAAGACAAATACTCACGTTTCCCCCCAAAATTAATAAGACGGCAGGTCTAAAAATAAATAAGACGAAAAATAGCCTCTTCCTTCCCTTTTTTAACCTTCTTTCCCCCCAAAACTATACCAAGCCCCTCTTTTGCTGCTATAATATCCCCCAAAAGAAATCCCCTTTTGCGTCCGTACCGGACCGTGTATTCATTTAGTATGATAAATAAGTAATCAAACCTATATACTACTCCCTTAACGCGACGAATTTGTATACCCAGACAATAGAGAAACACTGTTTTTCGTCGCGTCAAGGGAGTAGTATATAGAGCGTGTCGGGTATCCAACGCACCTACATACTACTACCTTAACGCGACGATATTGTATACCCAGACAATAGAGACACACTGTTTTTCGTCGCGTTAAGGGACTAGTAATATATAGAGCGCCCGAGGTATCCAACGCACCTATATACTAGTCCCTTAACGCGACGATATTGTATACCCAGACAATAGAAAGACACTGTTTTTCGTCGCGTCAAGGGAGTAGTATATAGAGCTAGAGGAGCATAGGACACACTTAACGTGGGACACACTACACTAAGAATTTAGGAATGCATACAAAAGACACACTATAATTGTAAAGTAATGGTTTTATTTTATTATTTTTAATAACACACATAGACACCAATATTATTGATCTCCCACAGTAGTACTGCTGTGAGAGATCGATAACATCATAACACTGATTTCGTCAACAAGTTTGCCACAACTTCGGTGCTTTTTTCCAGTAAGTTATGGGGTCCGGTCACTTCCGTCGTCCTATTAAGGTAGATTGCCGTTCGATTTCTTCTTTATTCTAGATATAGATATACCAGCTATTAGCTATTACAACAATCTAATAATACGATATTGGTAGCTTATATAAGCTATTGGTAGCTAATGTCAGCTATTGATAGCTAATATCGGGTTATGCGCTAATGGTAGTTATATTTTTACTTTATTATAAACCTAGCTATAGCTGATATTAGCTATTACAACAATATATTATAAGATAAAACATTAACTTGATCGTTTCCCAAACACATCAAGGGTCGTTCTTAAAAAAGCCAATCAAATGTAAAAATGTAAACACCTTTTAAGGTGGTTACATTTGATATAACTTTGGTGTAGGAAGCCAATGACGTTTAAACCGGTATTAAAAGCATGTTAAGAATTTAAACATCACATTGTTGGTGTTTTTAACTTGGTGTTAGAAGCCATAGAAATTTAAACCCTTATTAAGCGTTAAAACATCAAATCGATCCCGGAACACACGATTGGTCGTTCTTTAAAACGTGTAGGTGTAGAAAGCCAATTAAAGTTAAAATTCTTAATATGCATGATAACACTTTCTACGCGGCCATAATTTACCATAATTATTATCGAACAACAGATTTTTCGGAAACCTTTCGTAACAGTTTTCAATGAGGAAAAAATATAAAATAAAGATAGCCCATTAGCAGATAGGGGTAGCTGATATAAGCTAAGGGGTTGTGATAGCTGATAGCCGTAATAGCTAAGTTTTCAATGAGGGAAAAAATATATAATAAAGATAGGCCTAGCCCATTAGCAGATAGGGGTAGCTAATATAGTGATAGCTGATAGCTCAATAGCTACGTTTTCGAGGCAAACAAATATAAAATAAAGATATCCCATTAGCAGATAGGGGTAGCTAATATAAGCTAACGGGTTGTGATAGCTGATAGCTCAATAGCTAAGTTTTCGAGGGAAAAAATAAAAAATAAAAATAGCCTATTAGCAGATAGGGGTAGCTAATATAAGCTAACGGGTTGTGATAGCTGATAGCTCAATAGCTACGTTTTAGAGGGAAAAATATAAAATAAAGATAGCCCATTAGCAGATAGGGGTAGCTAATATAAGCTAACGGGTTGTGATAGGTGATAGCTCAATAGCCCTAAGTTTTCGAGGGAAAAAATATAAAATAAAAATAGCTCATTAGCAGATAGGGGTAGCTAATATAAGCTAACGGGTTGTGATAGCTGATAGCTCAATAGCTACGTTTTCGAGGGGAAAAAATATAAAATAAAGATAGCCCATTAGCAGATAGGGGTAGCTAATATATGCTAACGGGTTGTGATAGCTGATAGCTCAATAGCTACAGTTTTGGAGGGAAAAAATATAAAATAAAGATAGCCCATTAGCAGATAGGGTAGCTAATATAAGCTAACGGGTTGTGATAGCTGATAGCTCAATAGCTACGATTTCGAGGGAAAAAATATAAAATCAAGATAGCCCATTAGCAGATAGGGGTAGCTAATATAAGCTAACGGGTTGTGATAGCTGATAGCTCAATAGCTACGTTTTCGAGGGGGAAAAAATATAAAATAAAGATAGCCCATTAGCAGATAGGGGTAGCTAATATAAGCTAACGGGTTGTGATAGCTGATAGCTCAATAGCTACGTTTTCCAGGGAAAAAATAAATAAAATCAAGATAGCCCATTAGCAGATAGGGGTAGCTAATATAAGCTAACGCGTTGTGATAGCTGATAGCTCAATAGCTACGATTTCGAGGGAAAAAATATAAAATCAAGATAGCCCATTAGCAGATAGGGGTAGCTAATATAAGCTAACGGGTTGTGATAGCTGATAGCTCAATAGCTACAGTTTTCGAGGGAAAAAATATAAAATAAAGATAGCCCATTACCAGATAGGGTAGCTAATATAAGCTAACGGGTTGTGATAGCTGATAGCTCAATAGCTACGTTTTCCAGGGGAAAAAAATATAAAATCAAGATAGCCCATTAGCAGATAGGGGTAGCTAATATAAGCTAACGCGTTGTGATAGCTGATAGCTCAATAGCTACGATTTCCAGGGAAAAAATATAAAATCAAGATAGCCCATTAGCAGATAGGGGTAGCTAATATAAACTAATGGGTTGTGATAGCTGATAGCTCAATAGCTACAGTTTTCGAGGGAAAAAATATAAAATAAAGATAGCCCATTAGCAGATAGGGATAGCTAATATAAGCTAACGCGTTGTGATAGCTGATAGCTCAATAGCTACGTTTTCCAGGGGAAAAAATATAAAATCAAGATAGCCCATTAGCAGATAGGGGTAGCTAATATAAGCTAACGCGTTGTATTAGCTGATAGCTCAATAGCTACGTTTTCCAGGGAAACAAATAATAAAATCAAGATAGCCCATTAGCAGATAGGGGTAGCTAATATAAGCTAACGCGTTGTGATAGCGGATAGCTCAATAGCTACGATTTCCAGGGAAAAAAATATAAAATCAAGATAGCCCATTAGCAGATAGGGGTAGCTAATATAAGCTAACGGGTTGTGATAGCTGATAGCTCAATAGCTACGATTTCCAGGGAAAAAAATATAAAATCAAGATAGCCCATTAGCAGATAGGGGTAGCTAATATAAGCTAACGGGTTGTGATAGCTGATAGCTCAATAGCTACGATTTCCAGGGGGAAAAAAATATAAAATCAAGATAGCCCATTAGCAGATAGGGGTAGGTAATATAAGCTAACGGGTTGTGATAGCTGATAGCTCAATAGCTACGTTTTCCAGGGAAAAAAATATAAAATCAAGATAGCCCATTAGCAGATAGGGGTAGCTAATATAAGCTAACGCGTTGTGATAGCTGATAGCTCAATAGCTACGATTTCCAGGGAAAAAAATATAAAATCAAGATAGCCCATTAGCAGATAGGGGTAGCTAATATAAGCTAACGGGTTGTGATAGCTGATAGCTCAATAGCTACGATTTCCAGGGAAAAAAATATAAAATCAAGATAGCCCATTAGCAGATAGGGGTAGCTAATATAAGCTAACGGGTTGTGATAGCTGATAGCTCAATAGCTACGATTTCCAGGGAAAAAATAAATAAAATCAAGATAGCCTATTAGCAGATAGGGGTAGGTAATATAAGCTAACGGGTTGTGATAGCTGATAGCTCAATAGCTACGATTTCCAGGGAAAAAAATATAAAATCAAGATAGCCCATTAGCAGATAGGGGTAGCTAATATAAACTAATGGGTTGTGATAGCTGATAGCTCAATAGCTACAGTTTTCGAGGGAAAAAATATAAAATAAAGATAGCCCATTAGCAGATAGGGATAGCTAATATAAGCTAACGCGTTGTGATAGCTGATAGCTCAATAGCTACGTTTTCCAGGGAAAAAAAATATAAAATCAAGATAGCCCATTAGCAGATAGGGGTAGCTAATATAAGCTAACGCGTTGTATTAGCTGATAGCTCAATAGCTACGTTTCCAGGGAAAAAATAAATAAAATCAAGATAGCCCATTAGCAGATAGGGGTAGCTAATATAAGCTAACGCGTTGTGATAGCTGATAGCTCAATAGCTACGATTTCCAGGGAAAAAAATATAAAATCAAGATAGCCCATTAGCAGATAGGGGTAGCTAATATAAGCTAACGGGTTGTGATAGCTGATAGCTCAATAGCTACGATTTCCAGGGAAAAATAAAAATAAAATCATGATAGCCCATTAGCAGATAGGGGTAGCTAATATAAGCTAACGGGTTGTGATAGCTGATAGCTCAATAGCTACGATTTCCAGGGGGAAAAAATATAAAATCAAGATAGCCCATTAGCAGATAGGGGTAGGTAATATAAGCTAACGGGTTGTGATAGCTGATAGCTCAATAGCTACGTTTTCCAGGGAAAAAAAATATAAAATCAAGATAGCCCATTAGCAGATAGGGGTAGCTAATATAAGCTAACGCGTTGTGATAGCTGATAGCTCAATAGCTACGATTTCCAGGGAAAAAAATATAAAATCAAGATAGCCCATTAGCAGATAGGGGTAGCTAATATAAGCTAACGGGTTGTGATAGCTGATAGCTCAATAGCTACGATTTCCAGGGAAAAAATATAAAATCAAGATAGCCCATTAGCAGATAGGGGTAGCTAATATAAGCTAACGGGTTGTGATAGCTGATAGCTCAATAGCTACGATTTCCAGGGAAAAAAAAAAAAAATCAAGATAGCCTATTAGCAGATAGGGGTAGGTAATATAAGCTAACGGGTTGTGATAGCTGATAGCTCAATAGCTACGATTTCCAGGGGGAAAAAAAAAAAAATCAAGATAGCCCATTAGCAGATAGGGGTAGCTAATATAAGCTAACGGGTTGTGATAGCTGATAGCTCAATAGCTACGATTTCCAGGGGGAAAAAAAAAATCAAGATAGCCCATTAGCAGATAGGGGTAGCTAATATAAGCTAACGGGTTGTGATAGCTGATAGCTCAATAGCTATGTTTTCCAGGGAAAAAAATATAAAATCAAGATAGCCCATTAGCAGATAGGGGTAGCTAATATAAGCTAACGCGTTGTGATAGCTGATAGCTCAATAGCTACGATTTCCAGGGAAAAAAATATAAAATCAAGATAGCCCATTAGCAGATAGGGGTAGCTAATATAAGCTAACGGGTTGTGATAGCTGATAGCTCAATAGCTACGATTTCCAGGGGGAAAAAATATAAAATCAAGATAGCCCATTAGCAGATAGGGGTAGGTAATATAAGCTAACGGGTTGTGATAGCTGATAGCTCAATAGCTACGATTTCCAGGGAAAAAAAAAAAATCAAGATAGCCCATTAGCAGATAGGGGTAGCTAATATAAGCTAACGGGTTGTGATAGCTGATAGCTCAATAGCTATGTTTTCCAGGGAAAAAAAATATAAAATCAAGATAGCCCATTAGCAGATAGGGGTAGCTAATATAAGCTAACGCGTTGTGATAGCTGATAGCTCAATAGCTACGATTTCCAGGGAAAAAAATATAAAATCAAGATAGCCCATTAGCAGATAGGGGTAGCTAATATAAGCTAACGGGTTGTGATAGCTGATAGCTCAATAGCTACGATTTCCAGGGAAAAAAATATAAAATCAAGATAGCCCATTAGCAGATAGGGGTAGGTAATATAAGCTAACGGGTTGTGATAGCTGATAGCTCAATAGCTACGTTTTCCAGGGAAAAAAATATAAAATCAAGATAGCCCATTAGCAGATAGGGGTAGCTAATATAAGCTAACGCGTTGTGATAGCTGATAGCTCAATAGCTACGATTTCCAGGGAAAAAAATATAAAATCAAGATAGCCCATTAGCAGATAGGGGTAGCTAATATAAGCTAACGGGTTGTGATAGCTGATAGCTCAATAGCTACGTTTTCCAGGGGAAAAAAAATATAAAATCAAGATAGCCCATTAGCAGATAGGGGTAGCTAATATAAGCTAACGGGTTGTGATAGCTAATAGCTCAATAGCTACGTTTTCCAGGGGAAAATAATATAAAATCAAGATAGCCCATTAGCAGATAGAGGTAGCTAATATAAGCTAACGCGTTGTGATAGCTGATAGCTCAATAGCTACGTTTTCCAGGGAAAAGATATAAGATCAAGATAGCCCATTAGCAGATAGGCGTAGCTAATATAAGCTAAACATTACTTTTGTTAGGGGTACCCCTTTAGCTGATAGCGATAGCTAATATACGATCCCTATACATATACATGTATAATAGTGTCAAAAATCTCGTTACATTTAGCAAAAAAGGGCTACTGTTAGAATATATAATATACACATAAATAGCTCCTAATAGCTAAGGCCCTTAAAAAAAACTGTAATACCGCACCTAACTCTAATCGGTACACAACAGCCAACCTCGCTGACATATCTAGCATGTATCGTCAATGAGTGATGTAAATGTAGTATTTCATTGCGTGTCTGTGAGATTAGCTGATCATCTTCTGCGATTCCTTCTCCTCCCAACACTCCTCTTTACTCCTCACAGCCCAATCTCTCTGACATTCCACATAGCATGTAGGCCTATACTATTATTGATAATCAATAAGTGAAGTAAATGAAGTATTTCATAGCTTGTCAGAGATTGGCGCTGTGTGTGTGTGTATGGGAATGGCTGCTCAATTCTCTTCCTCTGGTTCCTCCCCCTCCTCCCCAAGCACCCGTTGATTTATTATTTGCTCCCAATTAAAACTGAAATAATTAAGACATTATTTTGTGGATGGTATGGAAAGAATATTTATTGTGCTTTGTAATGACACCAAAGTGGTTATTTTATGACGAGAAATATAGAAACGGTGATAATATAAACATCATTAACAGTGTAAAAATGTCACACCTCCTCAAAATACGGGGTTCCAATTCGTGGCACACGACCATAACTGTGACTCTTTGGAGTGACTATCTACTTATATACTCTTTTAGTTTTGTTGTTCTCTCTATTACGATTAAAGCGTAGACCTGTGTCGCTTGACAAAAGCAACAAGTACACTATAGGCCTACTCATGACTTTCATCACAATGGCACAATCGACTAGATTAGAATAAAAATTACTATTGTTATTATTATTACTATTGTTAATCATTACCATCATCATTATTATAACAATCATGTGGCGTCTAGACCTACTACATAAATAAAATCAAGGATAAGTGGGTGTTTTGTTTGAAGCTATGTGTGTTTCTAGACCAGTCGCATCAAAGAGTAATTTGGCCAAACACGAGTTTTACTAATAATGTTAACTTAGAGTATCATAATTACCTAGTAGGCAAACGCACAATTACATTTTTGTCACGATATTACCCCTAGGGTATTGTCTTAAGCTTTGAATGTACAATTTAACGATTTGTTGCTCTTTTCTGAGCCAATGTGGGGCCAAATATGAATGTTGACAACTCGTTGACCTACATGAGAGTGTTAAACTCTAAATAAAGCGTTGAACTTGAAAATGAGATAATTAACTCTTTAACTGAGAGGCAAGTTACTTGATATAGACCTAAGAGGGAGTATTCTTGCACGTGAGGGACTTCTAGCCAAGGGTAACGTGACCCGCTATCTATAAAATAGCAAATTAAACCCATTTGGAGCTTTAGAGCCATTTCTGGGATATTTCTCGAGAACATCATGTCAATATCTTGATATTAACGTCCAACATTGATATAAATGGTGTTTCGAATGTAAATCAAGGCGTATTTAATCAATTTGAACCCATCTTCAACTTCAAAACTCGGTTTTATTGGAAATGGCAATTGTGCGTTAAAGGGCGCACCACACCAACAAAACTTTCTCATTGAAATACGTGTTTCAAGACACCTTTTCTACCATCCGGTTACTGCATACTTTACACCTATGACCATTTTCAGTAACATCTCAACTTTAATTTAAGCCTTGTTTCATTAGGGGTTATTAACATAAATTTTCCGCTACAGAGACCTGCACACAGCGCCCTCACTTTTTCATGTTTTCTGGTATGAATGTTCACCATTTAGGCATGTGCTTACGCACTGGGCACTATTTAGGTCGGTAAATTAAAGATATCGTATTTTATCATTGTAGGTGCATCGGATACCATCCCCGGAGAAGGAAAATAGTAATCCCAAAAACCTTCACAAACCAGGTTTGGAACCGGTTAGAAACGGCAAGAAACCCAATGGAAACAAAAAGGCGATTAATCTGACCATTTTGTGCCGTGAACCGTGTCACGCTAGGTTATACACATTGTGAAGCAATCTTTTTTTCAGATGGGGTGGCATTGTTTGGTATTACAAAAGGTCAAATGTCGTGGCCCATTGACTAGGATCGATAAACTCAGCGGTAACTTTTCGCGAGTAGAAACAGGGGGATTAAAAACTTACCGGTTAATCTTAGCGTTTAATCTTAGCGTTTACTTTGCAGTGCCCCAGTAGAAACACGCTCATAGATCAGCTCCACACAACATATCAGTAGAGATAATCCGGGAGATAATCATCCCTTCTATTGACGATCTATGATAAAATACTCACCTTCGTGGCCCACACACATTAGCCCCTTCCCTGCTTAACTCTGCTATACCTGGTACGATAAACACGACGCTAATGATTATAAATGGTATGATATCAGTAGCCATATTGACAATCGACTGACAACAATAATCAACCACCACAGTTAGAGCGTAGCCTCCATAGACACTGTACTTAGCGTGGCACTTCCTCTTAACTGAATTAACTGAAACTGAAACTGAAACTCTTGCTCGCGCCATAAAACAAAACAAAATAAGTTCATTGGATCTGATAATTATTATCAATAACAACTAGAGGTGTGACATCTGTTATAGTATTATACTTTAGAAGAAATCATTAATTTCAACCCGTGATTATGATTTTGTCCGAGAGACAACATAAATATGGCAAAAATGGCACGATAAAAACCCGTTCGTTATAAATAAATGGATAGGGTTAAATAATAATTATACTCGTTGATCTATGTGGCGTGCATATGTTGGCCATATCATTTGCAATCGGCAATCACGGGTTCGATCCTCGTGTATTCCTTGTTATTCTTTTATTTTTTATTCATTTTAAACTTAATGGTGGATTAATGTAACATCATTTTTATGTCAATTTTTATAAAATTATAAAGGCCCATGCGTTTGAAGGGGTTTTCTATTTATTCATCTATCATTTATCTCTTGATATATTTAACTTTCTATATAAACAATACATAAATTCATGAACATCGAATCGATTTCATGGTCAGACTATCTTTCGAATCAGAGTGCTCAATCCCAAACGGGAGAGCTATATAAAAATTAAAAGTTTAGCCCTTCCGAGAAAGGGAGTCGTTACTGTGAGTTTCATGCTAGCGCAATCGTCAGACGACATAAACAATTATATATATTATTATTATTGCTCGTTAATATTGCTTGATTTAACTTGAGATCAGTTTGATATATGATAGGAAAACTTGTTGTAAAACCATTTTACCAGTGTGCCCAAGTGTTTGTACATTCAGAGATGTCAATTTAAGCTTGTTATAGCTAATAATACATTTGTAGCAGCTATTTGTATACAAGAAGTAAACACATTTCCAAAACAGGACATCGCCTATAACATGACAAATGATACCGATACTAATATAACGTTAAATGTAATACCATTGCCTTGATGACCAATTTGGCTCTTTTCAGTGGTGTAACTAGGTTTTTCATATTGGGGGGTGGGGAAGATGAAAGTGAACCGACATTATTTTGGCGACGAAAGAAATGCGCATATATGTAGCGCGCAATTTTTTTTCGATTTTACGTTTATTTGTGGTTATGATTGAGGTATGTTTCTGCTTAATCAAGCTTCTACAAAAAAATAATCCATTTTTGGACACATGCGCGCTTAACGCACGAATTTGTTTCCGTCTGTGTACTTTTGACCATCATAATTACATAATTCCTCTTGTCAAATGAACCGACAGTGTCAATATTAACCGACAGACAGTCGATATTGGAAGGGGCGATCGCCCCTCCCCTCTGTGGTTCAACACTGCCTCTTTTGGAAATCTGTACAACCGATGAATTTCTAGAAAATCTTTGGTGCCGTACAATTTCACTCAGGAAAGTCAGTTCTTATAGCAAAACAATTAGCTAGCTTTAATAAACGAATTGGGAGACGCAACATATTCATAGGTAGAAATCTATGTGGAAAATTAGACAACTATTGATAGACCGCGATCAAGTCTTGTACCTCTGAAGGGTGATTAGAGGTAATCCGCGTATCGGCCCTATGGGGATCTAAAGTTTGTTTCAGTATATAAAAAGAGCAACATCTGTTAAAAACTCATCTGTTTAAGATTGCTTATGATTTGACTGATTTACTTTTGTAATTGTTTTTATATTTTAACTGTTTGTTTTTATTTGTTTTAATGTTTGCGCCTCGGAATAGGTTGTCTAGATAGATGGCGCATTATAAATGCATTATTATTATTATTATTAACATCACAGCAAATATCTTACTCTGTGCAACACACATGTTGATGGATACGCGTTTGAAAATGTATAGGTTTTTTTTTTAACAGAGTAACGCTTGTATTCAAAGGGTTGGGTTGTTGAAGGTCGTGCTTTGAATTGATCTGAACAACGAATAATGTCGAAGCGAAAACCTTTTGTTACGGGCACGCATGAGTAAAGTGGATTCCCTCTATTATGTACCAAGATTTTAACAATTTGGTATGCCTTTTAGCTTAATTGAAGCCATTTGAATTTTCGGGCCCCTGTATGGCGGCCATTTTGGAATTTGCGCTATAATAACCGTTTTGTGTCACTTTTGAGAGGGTCTCATTTTCTTTTAAAATTGTTCTAGTTGACAAATTCCCCAAGAAACAAAAGTTGGAATCAAATGGTCACGGAATCAAATATTATGACCCTTCTAACGAAACCGTGCCTGGACTACGAAACTGCGCGGACCCATGTTGAATGCTTTGCGCCCACTTTGAAAAAATGGTGTGTGTGTGCATTGCATTGTTGTGTATGTGATGTTTGTTTTTTAATTGGGCTTCAAATGTACCATGGCAATCCTCTTATTGGGCGACTTAGCCTGCTAATCTGGAAACACTTAAAATGATTATCATTTTATTAAGATTACTGAACAGAGCTGGCTGAAAAATGGACCTTTTACAGTCCATTTAAAAAAAAAAATCCTGTTCTTTGGGTGCTCAAACACACATGCAGTGACTCAATTGCCATATTCAGAAGGTAATTATAGCGTGTCTGTATAGGAAAAATGAATGATTATCATTCTAATACTGGGGTTATATAGCTTGATATCCACAAGCTCCTTAAATTGGAAGAAAAAAATGGGATTTTTATTTGTTCAAATTATTATTTTCCAATTTGTTTATAAATTTTTATTTTTTATTTTAACCTTTTTTCAGTTGTAGTTTAAAAGAAGCTGTGGATTTCCCATTATAAAGTGATAATCATTCTTTCTTCCATTACAGGCACACCCAACCTTCTGAAGTCAGTGCTTGGGGTGTTTGAGCACTAAGTGTATATTGGATCGATATAAAGATGATAAAGGAAAGTTCTCAAATCATAATGACAATAATCAGTTATATTATTTCCTCTAGAATAAGTAGCATTTGCAGTGGGAGTAACATTTACATTTGACCTCTAATGACTCCTTTCTGACTTTTATTAAATTATTCAAATATGTTCAATGCACAATTATGAGATAGCAATACGCTATCAAGACACTCATTATGCACGTAGTTTTCACAGTTTACTCATCATATCGATAACAATTTCAACTTTCAAGCGTTTACAAAGCAGACGACACGACAATTACGAGAAATGAGCAGACGACAGTGACCAGGATGATTACAATATTTGAAGCTTGGATGCTAGTCTGCCCGCCATTTCCAGCGAATGGTGAATCTGTTGTAATTGAGATAGGGAGAAATGAATAAAAATCAAAATATTTTACTAACAGTCGTTACATTTTGACATCTCACGATTTACTATGGCATTAGGCCAACTTTTAATTGACTAGCCGAAACATGGATAACACCAAATATTGGTTTTAAAATCCCGATTTCATTTCAGCTGGTGCAGGTAAATAAATAACTTTGAACTGACCTTAATCACAGCGAAAATATTCCCATGCGCATCATCTGCGCATATATCTTACGCGCACATCTTCTGCGCCGCACAAACAATATTGGACGGCAATATTTTTAGAATATTGGTCGCATCCGGGAACTTTGGTTGCACATTATTCAATACACAGTTATATTGAACCTTTAAAAAGCCTGATATAAATAATAATGCACAATTTTGTGCTTGCTGGACACACTGACTACCTGAGACTAGTATAATATATTAATGTAATCTCAGCTGACTACTGAATTTTACAGATTTACACAATGGCATTATCGGAATACTAAAGATTACAACATACAATATAGGGCGTGAAAATTTAGTTTGCTTTCTCTATAAAAAAAAAAATTAAAAAAATTGAACTTAAATAAACGTCCAGAAACCATGTTTGCTAAGTTACAAAACATTATTGCTAGCTTCAACGTGCTACCATCGTTTTGGCATGTGCAATTCCCTCTGCAGCTGATGCCATACATTCCTTTCTCACATTGTTCGGTGCAGTTGCCTCCTTTGTAACCAGGCAAACATTCACAGATTCCAGTCACCGGATTGCATCGGTTCGATTCACAGACGCATGTTTCAGTGCAGTTTTCACCAAACCGATCGGGTTCACAAGCTGTTTTTATAGAAAATGTACACAGACAGTCGTTTAATTGACACTGGTATATTTTGGTAATCGTCGCAGTTCATGTCATTTTGATGGTGAGATTTCTTCCCGGAAAATTACTTTGTATTATTCATTGTAACAAACTTATGACAGCGTATCACAGCGTATGCGAGCGTATGACGAACGTATGCTTAACGTATTCGTAGCGTATGTCTGCCGTGTTCGACGTATCCTCAGCGTATTCTCGGCGTACAACGAACACGTGACTTATGCCGCTGCAGAAATTGAGTTTCATACACGGCGGGACAAGTGTTGCCAGTTCAAGTAAACGCAGCCTAGATGATAACTATTAAAATATCTAGAAGGATAAATCTATAGGTCCAACCTATAACCTACGAGTAACGTACCTCTAACGTATGTCAACGTATGTCAAACGTATGTCAACGTATGTCTAACGTATGTCAGCGTATGTAAACGTATGTCTAACGTACCACGAACCTATCGGGAACTTATGCAGAACGTATTAAGCACACGTCGAGTACGTCGAGAAATTTTGAACATGCTCAATAATTTTTCGCGGGCTCGACGTGTTCCAAATGTTCACAGCGTATCACAGCGTGCTCTTAACGTAAATGACGTATCCCCAACTTACCCCTTAAACTTATATCAGCGTACACCAACGTACACCAACGTATTTTTCGATATTTCGCATAGGTTGGCATACGTTCAGGCGATACGCCATGGTGTTTGTTTGTTTGTTTGATTGGATCCTCCCTAAGGAACTCGACAGAAGCGAATTTTCGTCGCTATTTCGTCAAGCTGACCATTACTGGCCAGTTTCTTTACATACAAATGTTACGTCTATATGGAAACATCATAAAGGATGCTCCTTTTTGGACGTTACAGTGATTGCTCTTGGAGTTTGTGACAATCGCTTGAGATGGGATTCGAACCCACAACCTTTCGATTGCAAGTCTGATGCTCTAGCCATTGCGCCACGACACTCCATATTTCGTGTGACAGGGCCTTTAACGTTAACGTTATCAGCGTACACCACCGTACACCAACGTATTTCGATATTTTCGCATACGTTGGCATACGTTCAGGCATGAAAGTACCAGACACGGAATACCATCGAGCCCAACATCAAGGTACTTATCACCTTTGCCGGCAAAATTGAAAGGGCCGCGCTGTGTAAAACCTCCACAGGTCACCGCGCGTCACTGCCTGTTACAATAGATCTTCAACAATGAGGGATAATCATCTCTATTGAAATGTCGTGTTGAGCTGATACTATGTCCGTTTCATTCACACATTTAGGAGTAGCATGTTTCAAAAGGCGCGGTTTACATGCCTAACGCAAGCTACGAGATGCATAAAAACAGTTTGATAAAAGAAGCAACGATGAAAGTTTAAAATACTGCTAATATTTTAAAGTTATTAAATTAATACACACATCTACCGATGCGATTGATGTAACACTATTTATGAAGTTTTATAGAAACTATTTCACTCAGTTTTTTATTACTTCTTGAATCCAATAATTCCCTAAAATTTGCATAGATGACCTAAAAAACAGGTCTAAATTTTCAGCCAATTTTGAGAATGCGCACTTTTGGCCACTATTTTTATTTACAAATTAGCAGAATTCATCAACTAATCTACCCAAACATGTTGGTGAGACCAAGAAGTTATTATATTAACTATGATAACTCCTTGGTTCGACCATGCGGTTTGTAGCGGATTTCTCAACAACAAAAAGTTTTGTACACCAGTTTTTGACAACAAATTGACCCAAAGTCGTATTTTTACTTTTACATGTAATGAGAGTTTTAAAAAAACACGTCAACTTTGAGCTTTAAATCGACTGGATTTTTCATCACTAAATGTCTTTTAAAGTTCATGACGTATGTGATGTTTCGCATAAGATTTATGTAGGGGTATCCTGAAAGTTCCGAGAAATAAGCCTATGGAATTTGACAATTGGTGTTGCTCCCTCATTCATCATAATAAATTCTAGAAGTTTTGCTCTTTAACTCGGCAACGTATTATTATTATAGGAATTTATGTAGCGCATTTTCAAATTGCCAATGGGATAGAAGAAGAATTCATTGGTAGATTACCAATGTAGTCATCTTCGGAGCCGTAATTTCACCCTTATTAAGATGAGCACTCCTGATGTAGTTCTTGACCAATATTGGTGACCAAGAGAGTGCCAATGGCATTGAAACTCTCTTGGTCACCAATGTTGGTACAATAATTGGTTTACATTGGCGCTTTTCAATTGGCATCATGCTGGCAACCAATATTGGTCCAATAATGGGCACAATATACCAGGGGCGGAAAATGACACCATTGATTTGATATACACATTCTGACGTGATCTAAAAATTGTGGCCACTTTTAAAAGTTATCGCTTCCCGGTCTTTTGGCTAGGATCATGTGTAGTATATGTGTGATATCGCTCATGCATGAACAGCCCGCACACTGTTGGGTCTGCACGTGGAAGGTGATTAGCGGACAGCCGACCATTGCACTGCCGGTTGGTGACGAAAGCTACCTGCCATGTTAAGCTTTATGCTTCATGGGTTCATCAGGTAGTCTAGTCATGTCTGCGAAGCACCTTCGCTGTGCCATTTTTATAGTCCCCGTGTACATGGCAGGTCGGGGTAGGATCTGGATTGCCCTTGGGTTGTCCAGGCCTACGGCCCAATGATTTGTTATACGCGGCCACTGGGGGAGGCCGGTTGTGTCTGTCCTGTCCCTTGAAGGTTTTTACATTGACCTGGGCTTGCCTTGGTCAGTGGTTTCCCTTCTTGGGCCGAACCGAAAAAAAGAAGAAAAAAGAAAGAAAAAAGGATCTTGTGCCTTGTCCTGTCTCTTGAAGATTTCTTCCTTGTCCTGGGCTTGCCCTTTGCCAAAGTTGGTCCTGGCCACGGATTTGCCCTGTATCAGCTCACTCCTCTTTGGGGGAAATAAAACAATATAAATATAGAATTCTTCTTACCAAACATTTCTCCAAGATCGCCCAGCCAAGCTTTGGCCAATGAGCAAATAATGTTGCGCCAATATTGTAAGCCAATATTGGGCCAATAAAACATCAATATTGGGCCAATATTGTAATGTTATCTGGGAATGAACAGATATTCCCAACCTCTATACACCTAACTTAAAGGCATATTATGTGATCTTTTCCAAGGGACGCCCTCTATCCTTGATTTCGTTTTGAAAGCAGATTGTCTGCAGATTTACATCTCTGATCATAAATCATGAATATATTACAAAGTACAGAGCGATACGATTCCAGAGCGGAATTTAGAGTGAAAATAAATAAACTGTCACTCTTTAAAGCATGAGTTTGAAGTTATTAGGAATCGTATCGCATTTTAACTCAGAATATATTTATGATTTATAATCAGAAATGTAAATCTGCAAGAAAATCTGCTTTAAAAAATAAAATAAATCAAGGATAGAGGGCGTCTCCTGGAAAAGATCGCACACTATGCCTTTAACATCGGAAGTGGGGCAATACACTTTTGGAATCCTTGTGCTCAGGTTCTGAACTAAATTTGAATTTATGCCCACTGTGTGGCGGCCATTTTGTGTTTCGGGCCCAACGAATTCTGCCCACACATTTGCTAGGGACACCCCACTTAATGTGTTACCACAGCCCTAACCTTTCTCCCTAGACAGCAAATCCACTAAGATACGAATCGCTCTCACGGTCATGGAATCATTGGAGATGACTCAACCAAATATTGTACACTAAAAACCTAAATTGGTCAGCCTGACTAACTTAAAGCTAGTCCAGATGGTGCTCATTTTGACTAGCTTTAGCCTAGTCCAGCATTGCTGGAGGACTAGCTTTACGTTAGTCTCTCGACAAGCTTGATGTTAGTCCGTCCTAAGCTGGACTAGTTTAGGCTAGTCGCTCGACTAGCTTTAAGTTAGTCCAGATGGTGTCCATTTTGACTAACGTAAGGTCAGTCAAGCTAGCTTGACTAACGTAAGGTTAGTCCAGCTCAAACCATATAGTAGATCGCCTGACTCAAATTGTTCACGTTGCTCTGCTGTCTATATTATAGTATTTCTTAAAGAATATAACACAACCTTCCTTGCGCCTTTGATCTGTCTGCTTCACTAATGCAGCCATCGAGAGTACTACAATAGTTCTATTGTTAACGCTAGATAAGTAGAGAGGTTTCTAGTTAATCACCGATCTTTTTCCGATGCTTTTAACAATAGAACGAAATACCGTTGGAATATCGTTGTAAAATCGCTAGAAAAATGCTTTAAAATCACTGTAGAGTTTGGATATCGTCCCTTAGCTGTTTTGCTATAGACGATGGTCTTATAATGTATAGGCTGTACCATATTTGGAGTCGTGTATGGTCGCCGCAGGCGGCCATACACGACGACGCAGGCGGCCATACACGACGACGCAGGCGGCCATACACGACGACGCAGGCGGCCATACACGACGACGCAGGCGGCCATACACGACGACGCAGGCGGCCATACACGACGACACAAATATGGTACAACCTATAAATTATAATACCATCGTCTATAGCAAAACAGCCAAGAACGATATTTTATTCTCATTCTTATTTAGTTTATTGGTTATTTTGATCTTTTATCATCAAATAACGCAGTTTGTTAGATTTATTTTAAACAAACAACAACAAATGTCCCCCTTTATAAAATCGGCGAATCCAGCGAGCTGTTTTCCAACATTCCTGCTTCAAATTAATCGAGTTCTTTAGCAAACACGCATCTATCATCGCTGCGTTATACCCACAACGCATACGGCGTCGACTTTGTGTAGGCCATGCTAACGCGATGACGCGTTGATCATACACGCTGAAGGTAGTATTTTTCGAATGAATTAAACCCCGCCCCAAACTATGCACCATTGTCTCATAATGTATGGGCGTGTCGGCCGAAAATCGGCCAAAAACCAATCAAATTGCCTGCTGACATCTCAAACCACACCCACTATATAAGAATAAGATTTATTTTCTGTGATCTGTTGTTTTACGTAGGAGCACAATTATGACATTGCAATTGAACATCTTACGTGACTCTTAATTGAACAAACAAAATGTAAATTTCCAAAATATCTACTAAATATATATGAATGATTACGGAGACGTAATTTGTCAACCAAGTGCATATTTCGGGTTCTTGGTAAATATTTAACATTTTGATTTTGCTAGAATAGCATAAACTTGGTCAAGAACGTTAGGTTTAGGTGTAGTTTACCATGTAACAATCTGTACTGTTTGATTTCCTTGTTAATGTGAGAAATAAATATTTGAGCGATACATGTAGCAATATTTTGATCTAATGGATTTTATTCTTACTCGATATACATAAAGTATATTGTCAAATTAGCTCGTGAACAACTCGTATTCGTTTGTGAAATCCCGCACAGCAGTACAAATAATCTTCCGTCGTCTGATAATATTGAAATCTGAAGGAGAAACCAATTCATATTCAATGTGGTTCAATAAAACGTTGACAGCTTTTCAAAGCCATTTTTTTTACATATTCCTCAAAAATATCATCTTGGCCATATATGCTGAAAATCTCAATGTTGATAATGCTATGGCGGCAAAATGATAGCTATTTGAAGAGAATCTCTCCAAAATCTCTTTGTCCACGTACGTAACGTGGTAACATGAATAGGATACCATAACAATCAAAAATCAAAAGAAAGGTATAGTTTTCATACATTGCATGCAATGGTCTTATTTAGGGTCCTTTTTCTACGTGGATTATTAATAATCGCGATATACAATTGATATCTGGGGTGGGATATATTTCGCAATTTGTATCCGTCGCATAAGTTCTCTGATCGAGATTAGTTCAGCATTTGTTTGATAATGTTTAACCCTAACCCTGCTAAATTCAACGAGCCAGGCTGTTTGTTTCACCCGGCGTGGTAGTTTTTCGCAGACATTCTCTGGCCCCAGCCTATACTTATTACTTTAGGGTATCCGAATAATTTGATTAGTACTTATTGGAAATATTGATATTATTTGCTCAGGGTATTTTAAATAATTGTTGTTTCGAGAGATATTTATTAGACAAATCAATGCACGCGCGCTGACGTTGATGCGTAAATAATGGAACGACCCCGATAGGGGAGTGCTATTGTTAGCCTATCAACGTTTGCGCATGCCAAGTGCATTGATTTTTCTATTTTTTCGAGAAACAAACATACGCATGTATTGAACTAATTCATACACAGCACTATACAAATCAAAATTCTCAATTTAAGAATAAATTTGATCTATGTAAAAAACAAATAGGCCTAAACACATATTTACAAGTTTGCTAACACCCGCAGTGAAATCGGCGAATTCTCGATTCTTGAACAACGAATCAGAACAAAGCGAGCAGGTGCTTGCATTGAACGGCGCATACAGTGCATAAGACACTTTCAATGCACTGCACGTATTTTAGTTTCTTGGTTTCTGATTGGGTCGACACTATAGAGGTTTTGTTTCATATTGATGCAATCACTTATTTAGGTGGCGCAGTCGGTTAGAGCGTCGTACACTGCTGTGCACCGTAGTTCTGTTGGTGGATCGTTTATGAGTGAGAGTTCAAAAACGATACACCAACACAGCCTCGTCCCCCATGCCTCCTTCAGACCGTGCAGACTGAAGGTGGCATGTTTCATGGCGCATCGTGCTTCGGAAGGTACGTAGAAATGCTGGTCCCGTGTATCGGAAGAGCTATCCCCGAGCACGTTAAAAGGTCACAGACTCCTTCGTAAAGAGTAGGGGATCATCCCGGTCTGTGTCTGTACATCAGTTCTAGGTCATGACAGGAGCGTCCGTATTCGTACACGCGGCCAGGGATAAAGCTTGTACAAGCCTGTACAAGCTGAACTAATCCTGTCACCACCACGCACAAGGACCATCTGATCCTGCGTGCTGTGGACACGAGAAGAAGAAGACTTATTTAGGGTGCCTTTTGAAAGTCGTTGGGCGCGCCTGATGACCACTGAGCACCCCGTGATCGATCTATTATAAGGGATAGTACTACAGGCTGTCCCAAAATGATTAGTACCCATCGATGCCTAAAGTTCATTACTTATTTTCATCATCAAAATCTATGAGATTAGATCCGTTGTTTTACCATCATATTTGATATACTGCACCCTTTCACTAGAATTTTAGATCATGAATATCGGACTTATTTAACTGAAGTTACACTCAATTGTGTAAGTCATTGTGATTTCACCTTTTTGGCAAAGTGCAAAAAAATGTGTGTAAACAGCTTCTTTGAAACTAAAAAAACTAATGCATTTTCGGTTCCTTTCTATTTTAAACTGTTGTTGTATTATATGATTGTTCAAATCATTAATAATTCTTCTTTAAATTTGAAGGGTAAAAACGGATCGTCACGCATGAGCGACCCCAATATTTGTTTCTATATGAGCTAGTTTTGAGGTTAAAATTGAGGGACATTTAAATAGGTAAAGACGTGGTCATAGGTAATTATCAGTGGCTTAAGATTTCCTTTTCATATTGGGGAAACACTTTCTTACAGACATGGTAAAAAGTATATAGTTCCTTTACTGTTTAACCTCAACAAATCCATTCTCCAATGTGAAAATGAAATATAAGCCACTGCATGCTACTTCACTAAATACCACTTCATTAGCTATTTAGAAGTCCCTAAACACTTGTCAAATAAAACAATGCATGGGGTCACTAAAAAGTGACGAACATCTTTTATAAACCCTTCAAATTGAATTAGAGTGAAGAATTATTAATGATTTGAACAACCATAACTAATAACAGCTACAACAGAAAGAAACACAAGATTATATCAGTAACAAGCTGTAATAACACACATACATTTGTTTGCATTTTGTCAAAAAGGTGAAATCACCATGTCTTTCAAAATGGAGTGTATCTTGAGTGTGACAAAGCCGATATCCATGATCTAAAATTGTAATGAAAGGTCACAGTATGACGAAGATGATGAAAAAACAACGGATCTAATTTCATTGATTTTGATGATGAAAACAATTAATGAACTCTGGGCATCGATGGGTACTTATCATTTTGGGACAGCCTGTATTAGGGACAACGTCGTCGATTTTACTGAGGTTCCACTGTATCTGGGTATGTACAGGTAATGCCAGCCCTAGTCCTGATTTCGCGGAAAACATCCTGACAGTATCGTTATTGCCCTGGTAAAATGCAAAAGCTTCCTTTTTTTTACAAGCCATATACTCAGACACTTATGGCACAGGAATGAGGAAGATGTTAAAAATACAAAGTACAGTTCTTTGTATTTTAACACCTTCCTGGTTCCTGGGCTAAATGTTTATTTCCTGATTATAAGATTATAATGATTTTGGTGGCTCTGGTAGAATTATGAATCAGATGTGAGGTCGACTATGGGGTCAAAAGCCAAAGCCTCTGTAATTTCAACCCGTTTTGCTGTGAAAATCACATACTGCACTGAGTGAACCGTAAAACAAGATTGATACATGTTACCAATGTTTACCAATTTCATGAAACTATGTTAAATATATTTATTATTATTATCAATAATAAAACTTCCTTTTCCCTGAAAGTCACCTTTCATAATATCAGCTTCGATTCCCAAAAATGCTATTGTGGATCATATAATTTTAGATTTTTAAAAAGAAAATTAATGAACAACTACAACTATATAACTAAATTTAAACAATAAAATACTAAAGACACTGATTCGTTGTTCCTTGATTTTTGTCTGACAGAGTCGTTTTTCAAATAATTGAAATACATACAACGTTTTTTCACCAATTTTAAGGCGTGAGAATGATCGGCCCCTTTCACAATTTGTAACAGGTTTCGTAGGAGTAATTCTATATGCAATATCTACACTGGGAAATACTGACAAAACATTCTTTCGTCTGATAAACTGACTGAATTAGTCAGTCATGGGCGAGGTGGCGCAGTCGGTTAGAGCGTCGTAACACTGCTGCGCACCGCAGCTCTGTTGGTGGATCGTTTGAGCGTGAGTTCAATACGATACACCAACACAGCTTCGTCCCCATGCCTCCTTCAGACCGTGCAGACTGAAGTATGCATGTTCATGGCGCACTGTCCGTGGTTCGGAAGTCACGAAGAAATGTTGATCCCGTGTATCGGAAGAGCTATCCCCGAGCACGTTAAAAGGTCACAGAATCCTTCGTAAAGAGTAGAAATGTTGGTCCCGTGTATCGGAAGAGCTATCCCCTAGCGCGCACGTTAAAAGGTCACAGACTCCTTCGTAAAGAGTAGGGGATCATCCCGGTCTGTGTCTGTACAGCATATTCCTAGGTTTCAGGAACGCTTGTAAAGTACGCTGAAATTGGTGAAATGTGGCCGAATGAGGATACCCTACCGACATAACCAATAATGCTACAGATACAAAGAATGATGATTTAAACTGCAGCATTTCGTCTTCAAGATTTTCATCCAGGTCATCTGAGTACTTGGAAACTAATTGTTGTGCTTTCTTTCTATTCTAATTTGGTCAGCATCTAATGTTGGTAATTCATTCTTTTCCTTCTAATTTTGGTGGCCCCAAAATCAAAACTCAGGCCTACATATTATTATAGCCTACATCAGTGGACCTAGAATTGGTTTTATTTGACTAGTAGAATTACAACGATGCATAAAATGAGGTTGTGTGATAATCTACTTTACTTTTTGAGTTAATTTGAGCGGGCGGGATTTGAGGGACCGATCTTAGGCTAAAGATTGTTTTTGAAACTCCAAGTCTACTCAAATTTGATAATTTTGGCGAGAATTTCGAAATAACGGTCGATATAACTGTGACTCTTTGGAGTGACGTTCTACTTACTCTTTTACGTTTTTGTTCTCTCTCTTACGATTAAAGAGTAGACCTGTGTCGTTTGACAAAAGCAACAAGTACAATACCGTATAGGCCTACTCGTGACTTTCATCACAATGGCACAATCGACTAGATTATAATGAAAATTATTGTTATTATTAAGCCTATTAGTAGGCATAGCACACATAACATTCAAATGATTGAGACATGTACAAAATTGGATTCAAATGAAAGATTGCAATGAAAGATTTATTTTCCAAAAAGAATTATGACAATCGGTCAATGCATTCTTGTGGTACGGTGTATTTGAGATACTCGGAAAATGGCCGAAAACCTGCCAAAAACAGTAACAATGCCCACAAATATAATTTATCATGTTATAAATCCAGATGTGAATGGTGTATTGCAATCAAACTTGGTATTATGGCTAACTGTACGATACCCAATATTTTAAACTACAATTTAGTTTCATAAGCTTATTAAATATGCAAATTAGCTAATTATCTATTCAGGTCATTTACATGCAAATGAGCAATGTCCGACAATTTTTTTCCCATCATAAGAGTGATCGGTAATAGATATATAACATGTATACCCAATTTGATTGACAAATATTGATGGCTTTAGAAATTAAACAAGCTTTTCCATTTCTTAAATACCCATATTTAAATTCTCAGTCTTTTCCTCACATTGGGCACTCATTGATGCAAAATCTGAGCATATCACTAAATGGATTGAAGTGTTTAGTACAATATCTCAGGTTAGGTTTATTTAAATTGGCCCAATATAGTCAAGTTCAGAGCAAATTTCGAAAATTGGTAAAAACAGTCATAACTAAAAAACCGGATGATAAGTATTTATACCTGGATCAAGGTTATATAGTCCAAGGTCATGACTACCATATATGGCAAGCTCACTCCCTACAGGGAGTGCCCAATGTGAGGATAATTAATTTTATATAGGGGTGTTTTTCAAAGTGGAGCTGCATACATTATATGAAAAGATTGTTTTGCATAAGGGCTTACAGACCACTCCTACATGTTACTCATTTTGCATGATTAAATAGTCCAAATATTCCATGGCTGTCTTCATGACTTGGATTAGTGCATCCATGCACGCCAATTGAGGCAACAATACAAACCACATTCCACATCGAATAGCCATTCATTCAATAATGCAAAATGAGTAACAGGTAGAAGTTGATGTAGGCCTTTATGCAACACAGCTCTTCATAATGTTGTTGTTCACTGGTGTAATGCTCCCAGTGGCAGACTCTGTGTGTGTGCATTGTGCTATGCCTACTACACTGCCACCCATAAGTATTTCTCCCCCTGGAAGCTTGCAAGTTATCACTGTGTTGTCGACAACGTATAAACCATCAGACCCAATTACTATTTCATTGTGTTCATTGTACATTTTATACCAATAAATTCATGTTTCCTATTCAGATTCATGATTTAAAAGCTTTATAATTCATGATTTTATCGGGCAAGTCAAAATTCCAATGTAAAATCGCCGTAGTAAATCACCTCATGAATATCAATTAGCTCATTATCGGCAGTGTGTCGATATGTGTAAACAAAACCGGACATGTGCACAGGGATTCTATTACTTTTGGGATAGGAAAGTGCTATACAGATGTACGTAGCGAAAACGGTCCCTTTTGCGAGTTCCAGGGTTTAGTGCGTTTAACCTGGTTTAACGTCATTTTTGGTCGGCATAGGTTTGGTGGCGCTGTAGATTTACACAGACGATGGTGGCCACGCGAAACCTACATTTTGAATTCGTATAGGAATATCTGAATAACACCTAGACGCGAATGTTAATCTTATCAATTTGACAAATCATCATTTAGAAGAATGGCGATGAAAAAATGGTTGAAAAAATATTTCAAAATGGTGCACTCCCGTTTGGGTCGTCTGAGAGACGCGTGGCCAGCGTCGCGTCGTCTGCTACAATCACGCCTAGGGGGGGGGGGGGGGGGGGGGGGGGGGGGGGGGGGGGGGGAGGGTGGTACCGCGCCATTTTGCGATATTTTGCGAAAACGATCGTGGTTATCACGTGATACGTATCGTTGAAAAAATAATTTACACTGTTTTAACGAAATGCACTGTGGGATTGTGTTACCAGCCTAAAATCAAAATAAAAGGTAGCAAACTTGCTTGTATATTATTAGCCTAGCTATAACAAGCTAAAAGTGACATCTCTGAATGTATAAACAAAGTGTGCAAAGGAGAAATTGTTGGGTACACTGGTAAAATTATTCGGTACACTGGTAAAATGGTTTTACAAGTTTTGCTATCATTAATCGAACTCAAGTTAAATCACTTATTTATCAAGCAATAATATAATTGTTAACGCATTTTAATTTAATTTAATACAGCTGGGATTCTCTGAGGTTTCATTTAATTACAACAGAATGGAAACGTTCGCGTTACAATATTTGATACTTTCAGACCCGGTTTTGTTAATTTGTTTTACTTTATCTGTATAGCTTTAGATAATAAAAAATTCTCTACACATTATCTTAGATTTTCTCTTTCCTTTTCCCTTTTATCTTCCTCTTCTCCCTTTCCTTTCTTTTCCTTTCCCTTTCCCTTCTCTCCTTCTCTTCCTCTATTTCCTCTCTTTCCCTTTTCTTCCCCTTTTCCCTTTCCTTTCCCCTTTTCTCTTCCTCTCTTCCCTCTCTTCTGCCCTTCTCTTCGATTTCTTTTGGCCCGATAGTTTGAGCTGGCCTTCCCGGCAAATAATAATATGTGGTTATCAGCATCGCATATTCCTGGAGTAAATAATGTAGATGCATATTATGCAAGCAGAAATTTTAACGACAGGACAGAATGGTCATTAAAAATCAATGTGTTCACAGACTTTACACAAATATTTGGGGTCCCCGAAATTGATTTATTTGCTTCAAGACTATGCAAAATGTAACAGATATGTGTCTTGGAAACGATAAACTGCAGCAATATATGTAGATGCGTTTTCCAGATCATGGAATAATAATTATTCATATCTATTTCCTCCTTTCAGCCTCATAGGGCGATGCATACAGAAAGTTCACCAGGACCTACCTAGCAACAGCATTAATAATTCTGCCTCTTTGGACAACACAAGCGTGGTTCTCCAGAATTTTCATGGGACTACTGACTCCACATCCAGTAATTTTACCAAGAAGCGACAACATTCTAACTCTTCCGTGAAGCAGCAAGCTTCATCCACTTCGCAAAAAACTAAAAATGATTGCAGCGAAAACAGACGCGTGCCCAGGGTGGGGGAGGGGCCTTTGGAGGCTCAAGCCCCCCGGGTCCCCAGAGGGTCAAAAAAAGAGGGGAGAGATGGAAGAGGGGAGGAGAGGAGGAGGGAGGAGAGGAGGAGGGGAGGGGAGGGGGAGGGAAGAGGAGGTAGGGTGAGGAGGAGAGGAGGAGGAGGAGGGAGAGAAAAGGAGAGGCCGGGAACTTTATTAATGTCTCTCACTTTATCTCTACGTCTCTGAACCATGTGAGTGTTTTATAACGAAGGTAAATATTGATAGCAAGGAGAGCTTTAGGTCATCCAGGCAAGTAAGAACCCAACGTTCACAGCTCGGTCATCTGAATCACCAGTGGCGTAACCAGTGGGACAGCCCCCACCACCCACATTGGCAAAAGAGTAAAAAATATAAAGGAGGAAGGGTAACGAGCATAGACAATGCAAGCGGGGAGTGTCCCTCCCTATAAGTCATTGTCACGGTGGGGACGATGCCGCCCCCTCAAAAGAAACCATTTTTTTGCGCGAATTAGTTTCAATTTTTAACTATTCAAGCTATAACAGGAACGTTTTCTGAACCATTTTAGTGAAAACACTACACATTTTTGCGCGCTTTGATTCAATGTTTCTTAATTCAAGTTATAAAAAGATGACTTAAGGAACGTTTTTCTGGACCATTTTAGTTTAAAAACTGACAGTTTTTACGCTCAGGAACGGTTTTTTGGAGCTTTTTAGGGTTAAAATAGCCATTTTTTTGCGCGCTTCGTGCGATTTGGTTTCAATGTTTGTTCAAGCTTTATAACAACATTTTAAGAGGAATTGCACAAGAAGCATTAGGCAATACTGAAGAAAATCAACGGAAAGATTTTGATAGGTTATTGATTGACCTAAGAGACCAATTTGACTCTGTTAAATATGAGGAAACTCTCAAATTGAGTTTAATCAATAGAGTACAGTTAGTTACCCATAATGAACCATTTTCTGATTTGGCACATGGTATTCAAAAACAAGTGAAATAAACTTATCCTTCGGCCAGTCCTGAATTGATGGATCGATTTGCACGAGAGCGATTTATTAATGCGATAGGAAATCCTGTAGTGCAATAATGGGTGTTTTACAAGAAACCTAAAACGTTGGATGATACTATGAAAATGGCAATCAGAATTGGGGCTAGAGAAGAGGCTAAAAACCAAATAAAACAAAATGAACGGACTGTTCAGACCGTCCCGTCTGTTTCATTGAAGGAAGACAAGATGGTCAACATTCAAACCGAAATGAACCGTTGGACAACCAAAATTGAGGGCAATTTGACTCAAATGCAAAACAAAATTCAGAATCAGATTCAGAATTTAGTGTAAAATCAGAACCAGGGTCAAGTGCGAAGACATCAGAATCAAAATCAAATATGCACCCAATCCAGACCACAAAGTCAGAGGCGCAGAATATGTTATATACACATGGAAAAAAATATCGCACCACTGCTTTTTTGTTGAAAAGTGCAAAATGTGGACTCCAAAATGTTTTGCCACCATGGTGTGATATTAAGAATCAGTTGTTTGCGTAAGCTGTCCAACAAAATGTTATGCAATAAAAGGGCCACATTTTAGTTTGTGCATAATCGATGTAATATTTTTCAAGGCCAAGGGGAAAATGCATGTTTTTGTCCAAAGCATGCATGAAACAAGTTTGGGTATAACGCGATACTGAATAGACTTTACAAATTTAAAATAGTCATTATATTGGTTCTGTATATGGCGCAAGATATGTTCCATTTATACGTTATCATGGTTATAGGCTACAATGCAGTGAATGAGTCCAAACATGCAATTTTTTTGTTGCTCATAAATTCATTACATTCGAAAAGACCACCGTTGATTTTTGTTTGTTTATTTCCGCAATATTGCTTTTGTCATTGGAACTTATTTAAAATTTGACCTATTTTGACCTTTGCCCCCATAACCGTTGGGTGTACGAAAAAGGGAGTATTTTATGTTTGAGGACAATCGTGCAACTTTTGAAATTAGACCCCAGATGACCTTTGACCTTGGAAGACTTGAATGTGTTACCAAGGATTAATAAGAGATTAATCATCGGGCCTCTCAATATCGCGTTATACGCAAAACATTTTCACTTTTGAACCGAGTATCTTCACGAGGGCGTAGCCCCGAGGGAAATTCTAATGTCCCAAGTAAAATGTTTTGATTCTTCACAATTACCGACAAAACGAACACTTCACCCATTACAAATCGATCAATCTGATCGAAAATCGTGCAAGCAGCGAACCACTCACACGTCGCGTAACTAGTGCTTTGTGCAAATACGCCATGCGTCCGTGGCATTACGCGAATTGCGTTGGTGATCGAACTAGATACGCATTATACGCGAGTGACTAATGTTTACGCGGATGTTGGTTGTCCGTTAGTAACCTGCGCTTATTTATGCGTAAGTAAATGACGGCATTTGATTGGGTCGCACGTATTGCGCATATTCATTGAGGTTTTGAAAATGTCATAACAACGCAATATTTTGGATGAAATATCGTTTTAATTATCAGAGATTCAACAGGGAAAAACATGTATATTGGGTCTAATTTATAGAATGTTGTTTATTAAAAATGTTAGCATGTATAAGGTTTGTTATGTTGTGTGATTAACTAAAACTGCAGTTTAGTGGTAACATTCACCAACTTGGCTTCATTCATGTTTTCTTGGAACACTTTGGATTTCGCGCTTTTTCGTAAATAATGTTGGCCCGACTCATTTTATATTTGGAGGTAGATATTTTAGAGTTACATCGTGTAACGTATCACCGCTATAGGACATGAGAAGTTCATTCCTTTCATCTACAAAAACTAATGCGCTTTATTTACTCTACATACTTATTATCATAAAAACGAATAGATATCATATCATAATTAAGATAACCATTGGCATCATATTATTTACTCACAGATATGCTGTTATTTTCATAATTCAATCAACAAAGTATAATATAACAACTATTCCAGTCAATGACATATCAATGTTCAATGAAATATAATACCCTGAACTTAACGATAAGATAAACTGATGATGATTTTAATAAGATAGTTCTAGTAGCATCTATTATGCCCATTTAATATCCAACATGTCCAAAGGGCAGTTATACACAATCATGATTTCTAGATTAGTCATGGCATGTCAAAAATTGTTCCATGCAAGATATAAATCATCAAAAATATAGGCCATGTGTTTTGGTGAGATGGACATCCTTATTAGCTCGCCATTACATTTCCGTCGAACTCCTGAGAAATAGCCGAGGCGTAGCTACACTCCTGGACAAGTTTTGGAACGCTTACTTGTTTTACAACGGAAAACTAACACACACACACCCCTTGCTAAAAGAAACAATGATTTAGGGAACGGTCACTGTAAACAATCCCTATGGCAAAGAAAATGTAAATACAACGTTGGGCGAATGATTCGCTAATATCAATCAGCTTCCAATGGCTTTGGCTTTGTTGACCGCCCCCTGGTATTTTAGGTAGAATACAAAATATGCTACTTTTCTTAATTCATGCACACTGCTGATAATAGAGATAATGACAAAATCTGCAAACGCTTCATTCTTCTCCGAACTCGATGCTTCCTCAGTAGGTCAGATGTATTTCGCAGATCAAGTTTGACCGACAAAGCTCCAAGTACACTGATTAATCCATTAGCAAGATATCGCAGATACTCACCTTTCACTGCATTTTTCTCTTTTTTCATTTTAGTAGCACCTAAAGCATTTCTTTGACAAATCCATATTTTCTTAAAGATAACATAGCTAAAATATTGGATGGTGAATGACACAAACCAGCTAGGATATGTTTATGTGTGGATACAGGAGAGGGCTCAAAGTATGAATTTGTTACCCTATACAAATCGCCGCGAAACCCCGGGATTCGATCCCCGGGCCGTGCGCACACCACTGCCACCTCCCTAACCAACCACTGCTTATAACCTCCCTAACCACAAGCTGCCCCGGGCAATGATTCCGGGTGCACATTACTAATTAGAGCTCCATAGGGATATGTACAAAAATAATGATATAAAACTCTGTTATAGACCACTGAATTTTGAAATTGGACCTTGTAGAGTGAATTTTTTTTAAAGATGATCCTGGTTGATAGTATCCCCATAGACCTGAAGTGTTGGGTGAGGATTGCAGTTGCCAGTCATGTAATCCGTTTTAGATACGCTAATGAAGAGGCCAATGTCTTTTGCTGCTGCAGCAGTTTCTGTCAGCTGCGTCAGGGCTCGTGGAATTGTTGTATCGAGTAAGGCAATGTCATCAGCAAGTCTAAGTCGTTGAGAACAATGGCAGGATGACGCCTCGAACGACGTAAATGTGTCACAACTCTTGAGTCAAGATCAGATGTGGCCTTCTTCAATAGGTAGTCTTCCATAACATCGAGCGCCCTTGCACTACGCAGCTGTTGTGGTTATACGCACCAACAACTCGAATTGGACGCACGGACATGGTGGTTTGAAATGATCGAGAAATTGATTGAAGGAGGTCTTGGGTGGTAAATATGTGTTTTGTGGCTAGATAAGGCAATATGAGATACACATTATATGCAATAAAATGTTAGCTTCAAAATGCAGTGAAATCAGACATTCCATTTTATTGTTGTGGTTGAACAAAGCTATATCGCCCATTCGGTGAGGGGAACTTGTACCAAAATAATTGCGGTTTCCTATTAAAATAGCATGTAACATTGTTCAAGCAGTGATGTTTAATTAAAGTTGGAAAAATATTATCAAAGGTTCAGTAAAACATATAATTATATTCAAAAAAAAGGTATTATAAATATTGAATTTACATTTTCTATGAAATTTGATATATTTCACATTTCGGTGCATTTCTTATGTATTTTATTATTTTTTTACCCGGCTATATTCAATGATTTGCCATGGCAACGGTATACATATGAATAAATATTGAATAATGCCATACACTGCATTTGTCTTTGCAAAACTTTGATTACAAAATACAATAATTATTATTGCAAACATAAATGTTAAAAAAAATGATTGTGACGGTTTGTTTAATAATGTAAAGCGCCCTCTACGTTTTGTGATTTTTAAAGCCCGACATCTTGCAGCCGCAGAGTTGGACCACTCATGGTAACAGATTTGCATTTCACTGATGACATAGCACTAGTGTCTGACACTGCTGGCCAGGCGCAAAAAATCCTGAAAAGAGTAGAAATGGCAGGTCTACGTGTTGGCCTCCACATGAACGCCAAGAAAACAAAATACATAGTGTTTAACCAACAGGTTCAGGTGACCATTAAAACTACCGATGGAACCAGTCTGGAATTAGTCGATGACTTTAAATATCTGGAATCATGGACATCGAGCAGCTTGCAAGAACAAGGAAGGCACTAACATGGAAGGCGTGCAATAAGCTCAACAAGATATGGAAATCCAACATACCAAGATCAACAAAAATTAAGCTATTCCAAGCTACAGTGGAATGCATTCTTCTACGGAAGGCCTATATGGTTCAGAAACATGGACAGTAACAACTACAGTTCGAAAGCTAATGGATGGATGTTACACCAGGCTTCTTAGATCAGCCCTTGATATAAGTTGGAGGTCACACATCACCAACAAAGAACTCTATGGTGATCTTCCTAGAGGGCAATTCCGTAGTTGCGGACGTACATTTCAGACACTTTGAGGGCTTGCAAAATCTAAACTATACCAGTTGCTTGATTGTTAACTCCTGGGTATTAAGTCTCTCTGGTAGGAGTATAAAACCTGAAAATTCCTTTACTGTACCATTTTCGGTTAATAAGATATGGTGTGAAAACCATCCGTTGCGGACGTACGCAGAGAAAGTGATTTTTTCAGTACACCTGTATTATTCCTATCAAAAGTTCTCTGAAGTGATCAGGTCTGTAATGAAAACTAATATTGTTTTGTTTGTAACAGGGACAAACCTAAAGAAAACACCCAGAGAAAATTATCAGAACCTTTATCTTTAAGTTAAAATTGACCAATGTTTATCCGTTGCGGACGTACAATATTAGTGTTGCGGGCGTACATCTGTGAAATAATTCACAGATGTACGTCCGCAACACTTCAAGAGACCATGTATTAAATATGTAAACAGATAAAGAACAAAATAAGTTTTAAACATTAAGTATAAATCATCGGCTTTAGAAAAATACTGACTTCATTGGTTTCCAACATTGCCAAAGTATTGAACGGAGTGGTTAAAGTAGCAGCTTTTGGGAAGTGTACGTCCGCAACCGAAGGTACTAAATTTAATCCAAAAAGCATAATTCTTAAATATTTGGTCATTTTAAGTCACTATTTTAAATGATACATAACACATGCTCATTGTTGTATTGATTGTATCAATTTGTAATACTTGCCTTAGTTCATTCATCGAAATAATTGCACTTCCGTCTTGCGATTTCTACTCAAAAATGCCCTGTACGTCCTTAACAACCTCAAAATCAGCCAAACCGAGAATGTTAGGTCAATTTCCAAATTATATCATCATGATCATGAAACTACAACCCATTTCCTTTGATATGATACATAAATAAGATTATTAAGAATCAAGAATTGGCGACTACAGTTTGCTGGACACTGTATCAGACGTTCTGGGGATGTGGTATCGGATCTAGTTCTTTGGAAACCAGTTCAAGAAATGCTGGACGACCGATGTTAAGCTATGTGGATATCCTATGTCAGGACACTGGACAAACACCTGCTGAGATGAAGACCTGCATGGAAGATAGGCATGTCTGGAGAGCCATCGTTAATGTCCGACAGAAGTCGCCGGAGTGAGTGAGAGAGTGATATCTTAAAACCTGGAAAAGGGCAAACTTGCGATACCGTTCTGACCATAACTCAAAAACGAAATGTCGTATTTGTATCATGTTTGGTATACATATTAAGCACAAAATCATGGAGCCCGATTTTCCATTTTGTGCAGAATGTTATTATCAACCTCCAACCCGAATATGGCAACCAGACCACAAAATGTACATCAATTTAGAAGTTTGTGAATGGGATATATTATTATTATATGGTATTTACCACTATTGGGTCCAGCCATGGGAAACTTGTGATAATTGATACCCAATGTCGGGCCCAGTGTAGGGGCTAATGACACAAGACTCCCTCTTAAATAAGGTCATGGAAGCGAACAGAAAGTTGGAGTCAATCTGCTGTTTACTCGTTAACGGTTGGTATATACTATTTCAGAAGTTTCACTGACGCGGATAGATAGAGTATGGTAACTAAGGTAAAATAAATACATTTCAAAGGGGAAATCAAAAAATGTCCCACGAATAAAAATAAGAACCTCTGAAATGTGATCGAAATATAAGTTTTCGTATCGTAGTTGCAAAGCGGAAATAGTTTTGAGATCGGGTATTCATATGCAACACCGTTTCGCCTGGAAACCGGTTTAATATGACTACTCCCTAAACATACATACATGTAGTAAGGATGTGTTAATTTTCTTTCGTAGTGGTCGGGGTCCCCAAAATTGTTATTTATCGTCGATATTTTTGATGACCCCGGACCCCCTCAACGACAGCGATTGTTCTTATGATCCTACTCAGATGTTGATTATGTTATGACCGCCAACCCCCCACATCCCTACTTAGGGTCATATGGGAAACAGTTGATGCGTATAACAAGTGTTTGACCCCCAGTACAATGGTATTAATTTTATGACCACCTATTTTCTGTGTAAATAAACTATGACCCCCAGGATATTTGACACCCCCCCCCCCCCCCGCCCCACCTACCGAATAAAATGACAGCCCCTAAACTTGATGGACCTTGACTTTGATTGTGCTAAGTTATCTCTCACATATTATCGCCAATTCTGTCTATCTAATCAACACGTAAATAAGGTTGTTATTAAAGTTTAGTGGCCGCTAGTCTATAATTACCCTTATTTTAATGTTTACGAAGGACTACAACTACGTGCAAATCGTTTTCAATCTCGCTCCTCTGCCAAATCTGATCTTTGTTTTCACAGTCGTGATGAGATCGTGATTGTTTTGGATCCAAATGCTCGACCGGACACACACCCTGTTCTCACACACCACCGGGTATTGGTAAGTTGTACCTCATTCTTCAAATAAAAATGATTTCAATTAGGGTAGGCCTATGATTTGTGAGTTACTACAACGAGGATGTGTCAATGGACCGAATCAATAAAAACTAGTTTAAGGCCATGTGTTTTAAACTCGCCACCCTTCCCGTTGCATGTCCAGATTTTTTACATTTTACACGATCTGAGATTCGAATTAGCATAAGCATTTTTTTTAAATTTTTTTTTTAATATTTAAAAAAGAGCACCTGTTAGGGACCGTTTATTATTTATGCTGGAGGGATGGGGGCGGTCATTTCACGTTCATATGATGAAATAGGGGGAAGGGGCCATGTTATTTATTTATTTATTCTTAAACAGGGGGATGTTGGGTAACTTTTGGTGGTGATTGGGGTGATTTTAGACTTAGAGGCTATTTTGAATGTACAATGAATTAGAATTATTTATCATATTCCCTCTTCTCTCCAGAGGGCAGTATTGAACTCGTTTCTTACTTATGTCCCATATAATCGTATAATACCTTTTCTACACCACAACATACATACAGATGAGATGGCGTCAAATTTGTCGTCCCCTCACGCCGATGCTTCCAATGACAATGAATCAGTAATCCGGCCTTGTTCAATTCTATGTGTTTTCTGAATTTTGACTGCTTACCCCGCTAACCCGATTTTATTGTTGGATTCTGGATCATGGGCCAGATAAAATAAATAATTTATGTTTTTGCTAATAATCGCAAACAATTACACACGCGTATTTGTCCTCTGGGTCTCTTCAAAGACTTATGACAGATCCTTTTCGCGTGTTGCACCGAGACTATGGAACAATCTGCCACTTGCGCTCCGTGCTCCTCAGACAATCGGCTGTTTCAAATCCAATCTAAAGACACATTTGTTTAAAATGACGTATCACTTATAACTGTCTCCATGTGCAATTGCTTTGTCTTTACACTCCGTCTTGTATATTTCCTATTGCGGATTTTAATTTTCTATTTTTAATCTTAACATATTTTGTATACATGTATATAATATTGTTGCTGTATTTTATGACTTTTGATGTTCACTGTTCCCTCGCTTTTTAGATTTAAAACTTGTATGACTTTTTATAATGCTTTTAAGATATTTGGTAGCGTGTAGTGTATTGTGTATTTTATAGTCTTATGGTTGTACATGTACAGCGCTTTGATGCCGTTGCTTTATGCGCTATATAAGTCTTTTTATTATTATTATTATTATTTATTCATTCTGCTAGAAAAATAGTTGGTTTCAGAAATAGTTTGGTTTCAGAAATATATAGTTTCATTTTGGTCACTGTCGAATCTATTTCTAAAACTTCCTTAATACGTGTTTGTTTTCGTTCGTTGACACACGAAATTGCATCAGTTTCTTATAATGAATTTAGTTAATATATCTCAAAAAGTAGCGGACCATTATTGATTATTGATTGAAGAAGTAAATAACACCTACAATGTACAGCGGCACTCGCTATATGGCTTTGTTACTCAGTCAACAATGGTCAATAGTAAAGCAAACCAATTATCGGATAACAATAGGCCACTTCTCACCGTTTGTTTGCTTACTTCCCCGTGTGTCAATTCGGTGTTTCGGGAAATGTGTGTCATCGAACGCATTGAATCACTCCCTAGTACGGACAGACAGTGCGTTTTGTCAAAGCATTGAACGATTTTCAATCCGTATGAATCTGGATGCCGTCCCTTACGCTCTTTTCATGGGTATAGGGTTATGTGCAACAATAAAAACTGCATCATTTGTCATTCAGATGGCCACTGCTATGGGCGGCCATTTGAGTCAAAATGGTCTCAAATACAAATAAAGGTCTCAAACGTTCATAAAGGGGTGGTCAAATACAGATAAAGGTGTCAAATGTTAATAAAGGGGTCAAACAGATAAAGGTGTCGAATGTTGATAAAGGTGTTAAATACAAATAATGGTCTCAAATGTTGATTAAGGGGTCATACAGATAAAGGTCTCAAATGATGATAAAGGGCTCAAATACACGTTAAGATGTCAAATGTTGATAAAGGGGTCAACTACAAATTAAGGTCTCACATGTCAAATATGCTGTCATATACACATAAAGGTCTCAAATGCTGATAAAGATGTCAACTACTGTATAATGTCTCAAATATTGATAAATGTCTCAAAATCAGATAAAGACGTGAAAAGCGCATTAAGATCTCAAATACAGAGAAGGTGTCAAAACACGAAAAAGGTTAAAACACAATAAGGTGTCAAAACACCTCAAAAGCACTAAAATGTAACTTACAGACACGATAAGGCGACAAAGGACGACATTGAGACCTTTTTGACCCTTTTGGCGGGCCATAATACCTTTATGACCTAAGGCTTCTGCGCCGACAGGATCAAAAAGGTCTCAAAACTCGTTAAGATGTCAAAACTCTGTAAAGGGCAAAACCGCGTTTAAGGACTCAGGCAGGCAGTGTTAATAAATTTTAATGTTAATGAATATACCTAAATAATACCATAATAAAACGAATTTTTAAACAAAATATTTGTAAATTAAAAATAATATAAAAAATGGATGTAAATTAAATCTTGTTTCTCGAAAATATTGTCAGTCTTTTAAAACTTTGTTAGGGCATACAAATAATACTTATACTTTACGAGAAACAAGATTTTTTTAAATTATGGCAAACAAAATTTGTTTATGAAACTACAAAAAATGCATAACGTTTTACGAGAAACAAGATTATTTTAATCATTGTCAAAATATATTTTTAACAAAATACGAGAAACAAGGTTTTTTTAATTATTGCCAAAATATTCTTTTATTATAAACCAAAAAACAAAATCAAACATTTTACGCGAACAAGTTTTTATTTATTAACAATACAACTATTTTTCGAGAAACAAGAAAAAGTATGTCCAAACTGGTTTTACAAATATTTTACGAGAAACAAACAAGACTGCCTGCCTGAGGCCTTTAACACGGTTTTGCCCTTAACGAGTTTTGAGACCTTTTTGACCCTGTCGGCGGCGCCGACGCAGAGTAGGTCATAAAGGTGTGAAGTATTATGGCCCGCCAAAACGGTCAAAAAGGTCAAAACGATGATAAAGGGCTCAAATACACGTTCAGGTGTAAAATGTTGATTAAGGCGTCAAATACAGATAAGATCTCATATGTTCATAAAGGGGTCAAATACAAATAAAGGTCTCAAATGTTGATAAAGGGGTCAAATACACGTTCGTTAATGTGTCAGATGTTGACTCCTTTGTCAGAATTAATTCGGGATACAGTCCCTTTTGCAACAAAACAACAACTTCAATGGCTGTTTACAATGAGATGTAGGTCTTTTTGAAAAAAATGACGTTATTTCCTAGAAACATATGATTGTGACCTATACATTTCTATATCAAACTTCTTCTTTTTTTGAATTATTAAAATAAATGATTTTTTTGTGTGTTTTATTTTTTCTGTATGTACAAACAGATGGAGTTTTGTTGCAAAGGGGCTTACATCCAAATTTTCTAAAAATGTAAACATGATTAAAAAAAAATTGAAACTAGCATATTTGAAATTTATGTCAATTTAAATTAGTATGTAGTGTACCTCTTTCATAATTCATTCAGTTTTTCAATTGCTCAACTTGAATATTTAGAAACAGTTTTTTGACTTTTTCTCAATAAGAGCCAAAGTGGATGAAGGCCCTTTTGCAAAAAACCTCTTCATATTTTGAATTTATTTAGGGCCCTAGGAATTAAACACAGGGTGTCTCTAAAAAGTGGTTACTTTCTTTTTGTGCAGTGTTTATATGATGTATGCGTGTGCTTCGCAGCAACATATGTCGCACCGGGAATTAGGTTATAAGTCGGTATCGATAGGGTCAAGTTTGGTATCAAAATAATTCTGCTAACGTTATTGACATGCAAATTACATAGTTTGAAATATGAAGCATATAAGCGGTGGCGCGACTTTTGCGACACCCTATTCAATAATTAAGAGCAAAATCATGTTATCTTACGCAGGCGCGTACCGCGGCATGTGAGCCAGGGGGGGGGGGGGCAGAAGTATATGTCGTCCCGACAGTGGCGTAAATTTTCGTAAAAGGTTGCCCCAAACTTTGTTCCAGTCAGTCACCTCGTGAATTTCACGTAAGTGTGGGGTGGGGGGGGGGGGGGGGGGGGGGGGGGGTCACAAAATTTGGTACGGTCACAAAATTTCGCAGTCCAAAAAGCACAACAGTCAACAAATAATCACCAATCATCAGTGTTTTCGGACTAGGCCCCATATTTTGTTTCTTATGCGAATTTAGCGTCCCGGTATTTGGAACAAGGGGGGGGGGCAACTTGCCCCCCTGCCCCCCGGTCGGTACGCCACTGATCTTACGCTTCGTATTCTATGCTCCCCCCATGTAAACTTTTATGCTCTACGAAAATTAGGCCTGAGCATTTTTATTTTCGCACCAATGTCATGGTCACGCGAAAATAGTGTCAAGTAGGCGTCAATTAGTAAGCAGACCACCACCAGCTTACACATGGGCAAAACCTTGTACATTGTAGGCGCGATAGCTTCGTTACTAATCGAGCGATCGGAACGAAATCTTTAGCGTCGAATTCTGAAAATTTATTAGCACGGTGTGCGAAAGAATTTTGCGGCTCGAATGATTTAAATCTAGAGCTACCTTTTGTAAGCTATAACCATTTGTCATTCTGTACGGGGGTCCTCAGGCTTGCCGCCTTCGTCTATCATTTTAAATGTGTACAATACAGTTCATAATCACAATAATTCTAAATGCAATATTTGAAACCAGATGATAGCAAACCACAACAATTAAACCATGATAAACCTTAGCGTAGCATCCCCTAGGGTGAGTAAGATTATACTAAATACTCATATATCAATCAATGACACCATAACAATTTCGCTCAAAATATAGCAATGTCTTATTTAGGCATATCCTCAAAATTACTGTCAATGGTTGGGATTAGAATAAAGGGGGTGGGGGCGTTGGTTAAGGGTAGAGATCGCATATTTTTGGCGGCGAACCATCTAGCTTGCTGAAAAAACACGCATCCTAGGTACAACAGCGCCCTCTACGATAGGGGTAGAGTTCGCGCAAAATAGGGGTTGAGTTCGCAAATTCTACACGGGTCGGTTGGTAGACCGTATCGCGCCTGCGGCGGGCTCATCTAAATTGGACCTAACTTAAATCGGTTCGTAACAAGCCGGGTTTAGTCGCCTCGGCCGCAGGCGGCCTGCGGCTCCTTTTCTTACTAGCGCCTAGCAGCGGGATATCCGCGACGGTGCCTTCGGCCGGCGCTTGACACTGTGAGCACGGAACAGAATCAAGTGAAGATTTATTTACAAATAATATTTTTCGTATAGTGGATACGGTACTTGTTGTTGTAGTGTATTTTTGAGGTATCGACCGTGCTGTATTGTGGGAGTTACTAATTTTCAGCAGCCAGGTACCCTTTTTCAGATCGCTCGCGATCTAAACCCTTTTGGCGTTAATACACGTGTTCAATGGGGCGCATGAGAAATGGGGTCGTGAAATCACCGTTCATGTAATCTATTTCAACTTTTTAATTCAGAAGAAGATCACACACGTTCCATTACTATGGCAGCAGCGGGAAATGAGCTCCCATTTATCCGGCATGAGGATATTACAATAGGAAAGTATCTCGGTGGCGGAGGATTCGGTCGTGTTTTACAAGCTACGCACACACACTGGGGAGATGTGGCTGTCAAGAAGTTTAAGCACCTTAAGTAGGTTAACACACACTGCATTGAATTCCCACATTCGATTATCTCTAATGGCCCTGTGTGACCTACGCCGATCAGGCCAGCGATTGCACGGCGCTGAGAAAGTATCAAAATATCAACACTCACGAAGGGGACGGAAATGTTCTGATGCGATCGGACTGCGCTTGCATTGTGCTGAAAGATTATCGAAACGCCAAGCCAAACGCATAAAGGTCTCCACGAACGCATTGGTGACGCCGTGGGCTAGCGTCCTATTGTCGCCCCTGAGCACCAGGGCACCACGCATGCATGCACAAAACAAGCGCGGAGGTTCGGCGTTCTGACTCGCGCTCTAATCAATGCTAATGACTCAGTCAGTAGTTTCGCCGTGGCAGCGCAAAGCGAGCGGCGTGAGAGTCCCGTTGACGTAGCAATTATGCATACAAGCTACTTGAGGTCGCAGCAGCTACTTGAGATCTCAGCAAGAACTCAATCTCGTTCTCTGCGTAGGAAAGGTGGGGTGTGGAGTAGACTGCCTTCCTCTTCCCCTCCAGGCTCTGCCCTTGTGTGCTGAATCCTTGCATTTTGCTTTTGCCATGTTTTCTATGTTGTTCAATAGTGTTTTACTAGTCAAGCGCCGAAAACAAGACTGAGAATGCAGGAGGCTCTGTTTAGACGCTCATTGGAGGGTCAATGGACGGATCCGCACGGTGCGAGGAGAGCCTCCATCCAAATTGAAATCAGATTTCATCTTGCCTCCTAAATGTAATCAGATTGCTTCATTGCACAATGTCTTACTGCATGAACAGTCATAGTGTGTAGAGAGAGTCGAACTGCATGCAGTACTAGTTCGAGGCTCTCCTTACAAATAGCGGACCGTGCAAAGGGTGAATAGGACGATTGCAGGGTAATTAATTCATTACAGATTTGCCAATTGGGACATTTTTCCGGGCTCTTCCTGCATTCTATTCATAATACTTTTTCAGCGCAATTCAAGCGCTGGCTTGATTGCAGCAGAGTGATAACAAGCGCGGCGCGCTGTCTGGTGCTCAAGGGCGACCATACGGACCCTATCCCATCCTATCCCGTGTCCACTGCGTCACAGACCCGGTTCTTAGAGACCCCAATGTACCGTATTTGGCTTGTCGTTTCTGAAACTTGTTCGGGCGCAATGCAAGCGCATGGCCTGATCGCCGTAGGTGTAACAGCCCTATAACCATAACAGCGACAAATCATTTTGTCCAATAATGTATCTATCATCCGTCATCCGTCATTATTCCCTTTTATGTTAGTGCTACTGAAGATGTTCTCAATGAAGCAAGGAAAATGGGACGGGTTCTCTCATGTCGGTATTTGGTTACTGTAATGGGCATTATGGAGGATTGCGATTCATCCCTGTGTATTGTGATGGAGTTCATGGAGAACGGCGATTTGATGAAATTCAACCGCAAGTACATGATAGAATTGGATTGTTGGGCGAGAAAGGTTAAGATGATCCAAGAAATAGCACTTGGGATGAATTTCTTGCATACCCAGAATCCTCCAGTGTTGCACCGTGATCTGAAACTTGAGAATATATTCGTTGGAAATGGCTTCGGTGTTAAGGTATGTCTAGGTTGAACTCTCATTTTGAATCACGCGCTCCAATTTTTCGTCGCCATACACCATGTACACGGTCTGTCACAATTGCAATAGACCATAGAAATAATTTTATTTGGTTGAGCTTAAAGAAAACACGAACAAAAGTTTGTTAATGACCATGCAAGGTTCTGTATCTCTCTATATCTCCAGTGGCGTATCACTTGTGTCAGGGGGAGGGCATTTTCCTCTGTGGACTTTAACTTTACCAGGCTGAGGATTGCCGCCGCCGTGTCAGAAATTTGAGGGAGGGGGGCTCGTGACATGGCGCGAAAAATCGAGCTCGATAACTAACCACAGTTCTAATCTCAACCCACCCGACTCAATTGAGGCCCTCGGCCCCCAACCCACACACACTGTATTTACTATATCTCTTACATCCCTATCCTCACCTTCTCCCCTCCTATCTGCTGTGTCAATATTCAATATATTTAACGTTCCTTTTAACAGATTGGTGATCTTGGTTTGGCTCTAGGTAAAAAGACAGTCCGAAACCTGTCTACGGTACCCCTTGGAGGAACATTTACACACATCGCACCCGAGGCTTGGGCTGATCCGGGCTACAAACCAGACGAATTAGGAGATGTATACACGTTAGTATTGAAATGTATAAGTTCCTGCTTCGTGTCATATATTGTTATGCAAAGAATTCTCCACAAGCTCGATTTGTATCTGATTGGAATTATAATAGCATTATTATTAGGCAAATAAGATATCTTGATGCACCCCAGCATGCTTAGCACTCCTACAGTGCCAGCAGGGCTTATCACCAAAACAAACAGTGACACACATGTGTTAAAGAAATTAACAACTGGAAGTCGTCTCCACCTTCTAATACATGGTAGAGATAGGCATAACTTGGTCAAATATATGAAAAGAAGTTGAATTCCAACTAAAACATACATACGTGTTATTCCAAAAATAAAGGGTCTTTAAGAAAAACAAGAAAGGACTGAATTGTACTACTTGCAGAAGGATTTTCTTAAAGACCCTCGTTTGACCACATTATAAGCCTTTCATTGTTTATACTGTAATGTCAATGGGAACCAGTAGACACTAGTGGCAGACATCAGTAGGTCATGTGATGAAAATGATGCATGCTGGGGTGCATCAAGAAATCTTCTTTGATTATTAGGCATGTATAAGAATAGGACATTATACTGTGCGACGCGACGTCCTATGGTCCTAGGGGTGGGGGACTGATTGTATCGTTGAATGTTGAAACTATATCAAGAAATGATGCTCGTCCTCATATAATCTAAATTGTCAATGTGTGGTCTATAGACTGGGTTCCCCGTGCAGTGGCGTAGCTAGGATTTTTTTCAGGGGGGGGGGCAAGATTTCTAAAATTGTCGTAAAAGGTTGCCCCAAATTCTTTTCTAGTCACTTACCTCGTGTGTGGTGTGGGGGGGGGTGTGGGGGGGGGGGGGGGGGGGGGGGGTGGGGGGGGGGTTGAGGTCAAAAAAAATCGCACAGTCCCCAAAAAATCACACAGTCAAAACAAATCGCACAGTAAATGTACTACATATGTACTACATGTTCATGTACAACTTTGCCTTCTATTTGGATAATAACCTCGGGCTTTTTTCTCAATTTTTTACTATTTTCCTTCTTTTTTTTTTTAGTGGGGTGGGGGGCGGGGGCACAAATTGGTTTTTTTTCGTCAGGGGGGGGGGCATTTCCCCCCCCCTGCCCCCCCCCCCCCTTGAGCTACGCCGCGTCCCTCTATTTGGCCGCCAACTTTTAAAATGACGGACCAAATCGAGAGACTGGGAAAAGAGCTAACTTCTAATTTAATTGCTCATGCGCAAGTCTGCCCGTCAACAACGCCAATGCTCTTGTTTGCTTAAATCTAAATTGTAGTGCTTTTTAAAGGGAGTGACTATATACACTCCCGTCTTGTAGCGATTTTCTATAGACTATATACACGACGGCTTATAAATCCTCGTAAATTCTCGCGTGATTCCTGTTCAGAGGGTTTGCGACTGCGGGAAAGAAAGTAAGACCGTCGTGTACGAGATAGACTTGGGACCAGTCTTCACTTCTTGTTTTCCGTTTCGGGATAGCCCGAAGACCGAGAGTGAGTGCCGGGTGGGTGGGTGTTTGGTAAAGTGAAGCTAACATTGTCCTAATAAATAATCTAATTTATAAAAATAAATAAATACTATTTTAGGTGCGCTGTGAAAAGCAGATTGCTGTGGCTTGAGAATAAAATACAATAAAATAACCGCCCCCCCCCCCCCCCCCCCCCAATACCTTAGGTATTTTAGTATTAGACTGCGGCTCACACAATGTGACATTAGGTCTAGTCTTGACAACATTGAACACATCATGGAATTATTAGAAAGAGACAATAATTCCATGAACACATGCAGTAGTGATTGGAGTGATGATATCGATTTCCTTTGTGTAAAACGGAAATGATGTTGAAGTTTATTGAAGTAATTGTTTAACAATCGATTCTTTCACTAGAGCTTTATAAGGCCACATAAAAGTAAACATGTTTAGCGTCCCCACCCCCTCATATTTTTTGACTCGCTTCAATTTCCTTTTGTTTTTTCTTTATTTACGGTCATAACCTTTTTGTTCAGAGTGTTTCAGAGTGTTTAAAAAAATGACGACGATAAAGCCCATTTTTGGGGCACCGCCCCCTCCCTACCAAAGAAAATAAAACAGCCCCTTATTTGTAAGCATTTTAAAACAAGCGGGAAAACAAGTTCTGTTGTGACTTGAACCACAACATATTTAATAGAGGCCTCCTCCTCAAGCCCATGTGTACTAATTTTGTACTATTTTTTTTAAAAAGCCTCCTATTATTTTAGAAAGTCCCTACGCTAAACATGTTCTAATATTTTTATTTGCCTACTCTAACTCATACACGACACCTGCACACGGCCCACTTGAGCGCACTCGGTTTTGCTACACGACTGTCTGTCGTCATGTATCACTCGATTTTTAGCGTTCAGGTTGAAGACCATCGTGTACATAGTCTTTGCATTTTCGCTACACGACTGTCTTTTATACTAAATTTGCATCTGCGCATGCGTTAACGACTGTCGTGTATATAGTCTGCGCAATTACGCTACACGACAGTCTTGTATATAGTTTCGGCCTTTCACGATCGTCACGCTGCGCCGTGGGAGGTAAACAGGTGCGCCCAACCGCGATGTACAAACCTGCGTGAAACCACCGACGCAGCCTATGGCGTGATAGTGCGTGGATAAGCTCGTGTGTATTCACGAGTTTATCAGCACACACTTTTTCTATGAATCTTGTGAACCAGGATCTGGCATAAAAACCCTGAGAAAAAAATTGTTTGCAAAATGAAGCTGCTATAGTATTTACTTGATTGGTACTGTTATACTAATGACTTGACAAGTTGACCGTGACAGGCATTGCAATTACCTTCTTTGAAGTACACATAGTAGCAGCACTCATGGGTAAATTTCACAAACATGACAAAGGGAACAACATGAAAGATAGGGAGGGGAGTTGCGCGAGCAGTTGCGCGAACAGTTGCGAGAAGCAAAGGATTATTTATCGATAGCGTATTACCGCTTGTTTAAATATAACAAAAGATAAGTGGTCGGTATGTAAATAGAGCTTCGGGCTATTTATTCTAGTGTAAGGTACAAATTCAGCATTTCATGTTTTTAGAGATAATGTTATTGATTATGGATGTTTAACGTAAATTGTATTATCCTCGTGTATTTGCTAAACAATGTCCCGCTCTATTTGCTAAACATACCCCAGGGTATGGCAGAGGCCTCGTATCGGGGCCTGATGACTATTTTATCGCGAATCAACTTGAAAAACATCGGGTCCAAAACATATCAGGCCCCGATACAGTCGCGATAAATTTATCGCGTATAAATGGAACTGCTCCCTAAAGTTATTACACGTAGAATCAATCACTTAAACCTTCCAGACTAGTATTATTACGATGAACTATTTTAACATGTTTAACACAGGTCTTATCAATTATTAATAAATAAGTCAAAGCGTGATGCAATTTATTGTATTTTCCAGGTTTTCAATTACGTTGTTTGAGTTTTTGAGCGGCAAAGACGCCTGGTCAGAACGTAAGTCAGCATACCCCTTTTTGTACAACAGAATTTCAAATACTCACGTATATTGGCCATACGGGTATGTGCGGCTGTCAAGACCCCCTTTTCACGCCTTTCGGCCGCTCCGTAAGACCCCCTTTTCATCCATTGGCAGTTCCCTTCAACCAAAAATCATAAAATGTGTGAAAATCTTATGAATTTGAGTTATGTAGCCTCAAAGTTTGCCTAAATTCAGTTCATAAGGCAACATTTTGCCTAAAATTCAGTTTATAAGATACAATGTTGTATAAGAATAGAGTTCTCTAAGACCCCAATTTCGGCGACCGTTCAGTTCGGTAAGCCCCTTTTTTGGTGCCCGTTCAGTTCAGTAAGCCCCTGTTTTCAGACTGCCCAGCCGCACACCCCTACCCTCTTCACTATTCGAGTACCCTCCCCGGGGATGTAGGCCATTTTCTTTCGCTATACAACTAGGGCCATAATATCGCTAATATGAATGTCAGCTTCATGACATTTGTCATGGCTATAGTTCTGAATCATAGCTACACGTGTATAGTAAATTATACTTGATATCTGTTTCACTTTTGTCATGATGCGGTCAAAGCCAAAGAGATTTGGGGAACGGAAACGGAAAATCATCAAAAATGAATACAGGTTTTTCAGGGTTTTCCCCTTGCATGGTTAGATATATATAAGAGCACGATTTAAATACTGAAAATGGAAATCAATCTGAAAAAATTGCAATATTATCAAATATAAATAAGATTGTAGTACTAATTAAGAAATGTTTAAACATTTTAATTAGTGGGCCTAATTAATTATGCAAATGGAAATTAGACAAAAGCTAACATACGTTTTTAGCTCTTCAAGTGTTCTACCCATGTACCAAGTCACAGCATCATAGCTCATCTCATTAGTCCACAAACTTTACTTTGCATATTTCATGCATACATAATTAGCCATAATTAGGACATTTCATGGCAACTGGAATTGGAAAAAATAAAGAAAATAAAAAGAAAGTTGTTGCCAAAGATGTTGGTATTATGCCTCTTTGACCTACCATATAACGGCAACCGAATGTCCTATTGAAATAAAATTTTCAGTTCCAGAATTGATAAACCAAGGGCTAGAACATATCAGATTTTAAAGGAAATCTAACATTTTCATCAGCCAATAGAGCCACCTTAACGTGAAAGATCACGTAACATGTTTGTCAACTTATCATCCAAAAAACAGTTTTGCCACGCAAAGTGGATTTTCGTTCATTTTTTATATTTAGTTTTTTCCAAAGATATTCGCAGAAAAGGTTTTTATGTAAAGTATCATTAGGTAGGTATAGGATTGATTATGGATTTGATGCATCAGTTAACAACCCATCAATGTATGTGTGAAATCCGTGGTATAGGTCAATGCACTTATTGCGCTATATGGGGCACATACGCCCTAAGGATTTATATAACTATGATTTTGCATAATTTCAAAATTGTAATTTTCCTCTTACAGGATAATTGTAATTATAAAAATAGTTATCAGGAATGGAGTAACACTAATATTAGAGGAGAATATTTCAAAATGTGGTATTTCTTATTACTTTTAAATTCTGAATGAGTCCTAACAGAATATCTAGGTTTTAGGGCGATATGTGATTTGCTGTAATCGTACAGCTTTCGGCAAAAAGTGTTGCGTTTTATTTTGATACACCCTGCATAGGAATGATTGTCACTTTTGAAACTGGACCCACGTCTATTGAAATGACAATAACTCCGCTCCGCAACATCGGATCTCAACAATCGAAATGTCAAAATACGCAGAACAAAATTATGCATTGGGTTTTTGGCTTCGATTAAATCATACCCTCTCGGGCCGTTACATTTGGGACCATGTGTAAGTGTCTCGATACTCTCTAAATGTAAAAGAGTGAAAAACCACTCAAAAAGAGTGAATTCTTCACTCCTTCTGGAGACCTAGGAGGGACAGCTCCTCTTAGAGTGAAATTCACTCTTCAGAAGGAGTGAAGTCTTTCACTCCTCAAAAAGAGCGGGACTTTTCACTCTTTTGAAAGAGTGACTTTCATTACGGTTCCGTTCCCTGTATATTTTCCAACTTGTTTTGACCACGGCTTTGATGCTTTATCCGTGGTATTAAATCATCCCCACCTACACCATTTATCTGATTTATTTCACACCACTTCTGTCTTGCCAGCGTGCTTGCTACCAATTCCACCGCTGTCCTAAGCATGGCTCAAGGCTCTTTAGTCTGGATGTTACTAGAAGCCCTATATATTACTTTTGAAAAATGTTGTTGTGTTAAGAAATTCCAACTTTAAACTTCAATTTGTCATAGAACCGAGTGTTATATCATATTTTGTAAAAACAATAGTTCAAATTTCGAGAAAAAACACACATTATATTATCCGAAGAGCAGATTTTAGTTTTTAAAAGTAGCCCAAATCTGGCTGAAAGTCACCACGAGTGCCAAGTCATGTTGCCAGACTGCAGCGCATGCAGTGATTGCTACCAGTACCACCGCTGCCACACTGGATGTAATTCTTGGGTGGAACTTTTGAGCCCAACACGAGACTTTTCAAAGTTATTGTGTTAAGAAATTAAATGTTCGAACTTCAATTTGCTTAAAAAACTAATGATATTACAGATTTGGTCAAATCAAAAGTTCAAATTTCGAGAGAAGTTACGATATAGAGCCGTTTTTAGATTACAAATTAGCCCAAATGGGGCTAAAGGTCGACATATGTTGCAAGGCACATCGCTGGAGCGTTTGACTTTTGGTTCTTCTAGACAGTTAGTCCAGGGTGTTCACACCATTCACACCATGTTCACACGTAAATACTAGCGTCATGACCAGTTCAACCTGTCAAACTTGGGCTCAAGCTTTACAGGCAAATGGAACTTAATGGTCACTCAAAAAGAGCTGTCCCTCTTAGAGCTCCAAGAGGAGTGAATAATTCACTCTTTTTTATATCATATCTCAGGTCCGATTGGACCCAATATAAATCTGGCACCTACGGTTATTTCGTGAATACTCAAATTCAACAACAACAGAATACATAGCATCTGCTTGTAGGCTAAGCTTCCCGGATTGTAGTACACAATACATACAATTACACTTAACCATTCAACGCGCTCAATACTGACTTGCCGTAACAACTGCGTGTGCAGAAGAATTGCGTCACTCTCATACACGTAAAGAACCACTCCTGCTTTCTTCACGATTCCAGATGATTTTAGACAACATTTAATTCTGGTGAAATGATACTCTGATATGATTTCAACTAATATATCAGTTTATATTTCAAACTAGAATTGAAGTCAAAACATAATATAATCCAGAATCTTGAAGAAATATAAACGAAATACCGCATCGTCATCGATTCTGTGAGTTGCAATATTCCAATCATCACGATTGGTCAAATTAGGTCACATGTTTTTCAGAGATCGCTCCTGGACAACGACTGCGGACTTTCGCTCCAGTATAGAATGAATTATAAGCCAATCGAACAATATTCGCTTTCACAAAGAGTGAACTTCACTCAAAACGAGCGACTTGTGCAAATAACAACAGTCACTCCCAATATCCAGCTGAGTATTTGGGGCCACTCTGACCAGAGTGAAAATTCAAAGATGAACGAGTGAACAGTTTGGCTCTTTAAGAGTGAATTCCAGCTCAAAAAGAGTTGAAACAGATTCACTCCGAATTCAGAGTGGGGTTTCACTCTTTTACATTTAGAGAGTACTTTTTGTGAGGAGTTTATACATTTATTAGTTGTAAGACGCACTATACGACCCCCGGGAATGGTGCGTCACTTTACCGAGGTGCGTCAACTTCTCATGTACCATGAAGCACCTTTTGTGTCCAAAAAGTGACGGACTTTTGTCATACAAAATACGCACTCTTAGTCAATTTTGTGACGCACCATTGGTTGATTCTGACGGACCATATGACGCACCCCCGTCGGCGATTATTATTTTTCGTACATGATCCTAGTGAACGGGCCTGTCATCCTACCTCTGCTGTGGTTAGACTGTTCTGCGCTGGAGTGGTATAGCGCAATGCTGATAAAATGAAAGGTTCTCGGCAACTTCGCGGTCTACTGTCGGTTCCTTGTTGTTTCCGTTTGCCAAACTCTTGCACACTTTGGTATTTTGTTGTTCGTAAAAATGGTGTACACTGTGACGCACCCATGTAAGGCAAAAAAAAAAAGAGGTTTGTCTCAAAGCTTGCGAAGGCTTCAAAATCGGGTGACGCGCGGTTTTTTGTCTTCCTTTTTCTTTTCTTTTTTTACAATTTTTTTTATTTGTGTACTCTTACTATTTGCAACCGTTGACACTTTCTGATATTGTTTTTTCTATTTGAAATGAATATTGTGATGTAGTTGTGTAAAGAACAATTTTGCAGCGTTTTTTGAAGAACTGAGTTATGTAAAAGTTTGAAAAAAAGGAAAATCTGCCGATATTTTTGATAAAAACTTGAAATAATTTTTTTTAGGGAAAATAAAAATTGATTTTACAATTTCCTGCATTTCAGACGCGGTATTTTGGCATTTCAAAACCAATGCGCGCGCAAGCTTTGAGACAAATCTATTTTTTTGTTTGGCCGTAAAGTGACGGACATTGACTAACCCTTCGTCAATTTCGTGACGGACCAAAGGCTGCCACTGACGTACCCTCCGGCAAGAATGTTGTCTTACAACTGATAGGTGTATTTAATAGTATTTACCTATAGTATTAAGGAATTTCCGAGTGATTCCAGATAACAGAATCAACGAGAAGTCAAATTTAGGTGACACATAATCACATTTTAGCAAAGTTGAGCCGGTGTGATATGAGCCATGCCCTAGGGGCAATAGTCCGGCCTCCATAGACATACACGGGATGAAGCGTAGAAACTAACACGGGACACGCGTTGCGTGTAGAAATGAGCGCCCTATATCAACGTATACTTTACTGTACAGGACGGACTATGGCTCCAGGTTACTGTGTCTCCAACTAGACCGGTCTAGCTGGCATCAGTCATATTTTTGGACCACGATTCAGCTCAATTGTTGAGAGTGTTGTGGATTTAATGCAAATGTGAAAGATAAACATTTTTATCATTCAATTCGTAAACCTTACTGTTGTGGATCTAATGCAAATGTGAAAGATAAACATTTTTATCATTCAATTCGTAAACCTTACTGATAATGTTTTCCTGTGTAAATATATACTACAAACCAAACAATGCTGTAGTCCCAAGCCGTCAATGTATTGTCGAGGAAAAAACACCCTGTTTTACGGGCCCGACCGACCAACTTTTGGCGGAGAGGGGGGTTTTCAAAAAAAAAATTAGATACTTTTTTCTCATGTAAAATTAGCCGTTTATTGCCCAAAAATATGTCGAAAAGTTTGTTCACAAATTGTTTTTGATGACATTTTAGAATTTAAAAAATCGACCGACCGACCCTACTTGACAGGTCCATCCGCCCGTAAAACAGGGTTGTTTTTTTCGTCGCCTTAGGTCATCATTCGAAATCTTGTTTTCAGTCGCTGTTTTTGTATTAATCGTTTTGTCCGAAGTCGTATTTGTATACAAATTCAATTTGATATTTTCTCTAAAAGAGGCCGATATCAATTTGGTGAGCACGTGGGTTAGAGAAAACAAACGGCCAAATATGAAACATATTCCATCAGACGCCCCGAAGGAGATCATTGAGATGATGTCGGAATGCTGGAATGGGGACCCACAGAAAAGACCTTCATTCCAGAGTAAGTATTTATTTCTGGGGGAGTCGAGGGGTAACTATGCGCGACCACGAAAACGATAACTATTGGTAAGAACAGAGATAAAGACATGTTTTAGTCGTTTCATTTTCCAGAAATTAAACAACTTTGTATTTGATTCCAAGATACGACTAATATTAGCATCCAATGCATGTAGAAAATACATACAATTATATCATGTTTAATTTGTATGACAGATTATAATATGTTAATCTGGACTAGCTTTATTCAGTTGAAGCGCCCTCAATGGAATAAAGCGCAATAACACTGACAAAATAGTTTAAGAATGTAGGATATCCAATATTTATTGTTAATATTTATTGTTTAAGTTTGATCCATCCTTGTTTTTACCTCCTCGACTACCAACCCCCTGAGTGTTTTGATATAACATATTCATGAATATCGTTTCAGAGATGTTTTTAATTTTAATTATGCCTTATAAGTTAAACCATTTGGAACGGTAGTTGCTACTCCGGGTTTCACGCTTGTGCGATCATCAGACAACTATTTAGTTGCTATTCTGTGTACACCGGGAAATTAGTTGGTTATTGCGGACGTGGTTGTAGATGCCAGTTATTACGAACGTGATTGTGATTATGTTATGCCTCTGGAACAATTCGTGAAGTAGATCTTGTTTTCATGGCGGTTGATGTTGTACAGCTTCTCCGTGAAGCAAAGGTCGCACCGCTTGGATCCGTTGACGACGTATGGTATACACGCGCTCTGGTGATGATAGACCATTTGATGGTGAATGTTGGGTTCTTCTTCTTTAGCTGCCACGCGTGTCTAGGGTTCAGTGCTGTGTTGGTGTTTTTCCTTCTTATGGACTGCATGTGGTTGAAGGGAAGTTCCGTGAGTCCGATGTATTCCTTGGTGACATTGTTGTTGATGGATGTGATCTCGGCGCTGTAGATGATGCTGAAAGCTAAGCAATTTCCTTGGAGTGGACAGTCTTCATTCTTGCTTTCGGGGCAGTTGCATGTTTTCGGCGTTGCTTCGTGCACGGTTTCGTGAGTGTTCGGTGAGACTTTCTTGTACTTGATGATACTGGCTATGTTAGGCATGCAGCTGTAGCTAACTTTGACGAAGTTCCTGTTGAATATCTTGTGGGGCATGGAATCCTTGGGATGAGTTTCAAGAAGGATCTGCCGAAATTGGTTGATACGCTTTTGTTGTATGGCGGGTTGAACCAGATGATATTGCGCTGCCGATGTCGTTTCCTCTTACTTAGGTTGCTTTTCCGTGTACAATAAGTGCTGGGTGAATCCGCTAGATCTTAAGGCGTCGTCGTATGCTGGCGTGGCGTCATCGAATGCTTCTCTGTCATATATATGAAATGTCGGATATTCGTCTGCTTATCAACTGCTCACAAAAAGTTAGGAAACTTTTTTTATTCAAGTATATTTTCTATTATTTATTACCCTCTTGTATTATATTGCATATCAATGGAAAGCTGAAGTGTTCTTCTTTAAAATGATACCAAATGTGCAATGATGGACAATAAGTTCTGGTATGATACTCTATTCTCTTGGTCATCTTTGATATGCATTGTTAACAACGGTGTTTTAGACTTCAATCGCATTGCATAATGATAAAATAAAGATTGGAGGTAAATCGATAAACTATGCTCATTGGAAGGAAAAGGGTGTCATTTTTATCAATGATTTACTGAAAGATAATGGGACTTTTATGTCAAAAGACGAGTTCGAAGAAATTTATCAAGTGAAAACCAATTTCCTAGAGTATAATGGTATTATAAGAGCAATTAAGTCAAACTTCAATATCATTGAATTAAATGGGTCGAAACTAGTATCACCTTTTAGACCTAGTAACCAGTCAGCTGTAGAACGGGCCCCGTTTCAATTGAGGGCGCTCTAAAACGACGGGTATACGTAACCAATGTAACGCACACCCGTCAATTTGCACAATTATTGAATTTTCGCCTTTTACGCTCAATTATCTGCATAAAAAGTAACTATCCATCGAGTTGAGGGCAGCATAAGATACCAGAACTCCTTGCGATAACCAGTTCGATGATTTAATTTAACCTTTGCCCCAACATCCACGACACAAGCTAAAATTATGTCTTTTTTGACCGGTTTGCTGCGATGAGACCACCATTTTCTATACGAGATTACACCAATTTTAAGAATTTTTATGGTAAATGTGATAATTTTTACATTAAATATAAGCCCAATAGTATTCGGTTATCTCTATGATAAGAGAGTTATTTTGTTGTTTAAAATCGGCAAAATCGGCTTTTTATGAATTTTGAAAATTACTGTGACGTGAGGCCGTTCCCTTGGAAACGCTGTCCGGTTCCCAATCCCGCCCTCTATTGAAAAGTGTTTTTGGTTCGGATTCCGGCGGGCGACGGACTTCCGTCACTTTATGAATCACCATGTAAAAAATGACGGCAGTGCGTCATTAAATAGAGCGCCCTCAATTGAAACGGGGCTCCGTTCTACAGCTGACTGGTAACGTGGAACTACTGTTCAAACAGCGAAAAGGTTGTACTTTATTCTACAAAGTCTTTATAAAATCAAAGAAAATGAAACAATCCATTAATAAGTGGCAATTAGACTTTGGTATAGAAAATAGGGAGTGGAAAAAAATATGTCTTTTAAATTTTAAGTTTTCCGATGACACAAAGTATAGATGGTTCCAATATAGAAACAATCAAAGTATTTTAGGAACGAATAGTCTTTTGCTAAAATGTAATATTAGAGGAGATGACTCATGCACTTTTTGTAAAAAAAACCTCTGAAACAATTACGCATCTTTTCATAACTTGTCAAATCTCAAAATCATTCTGGAATATCTTTAAAAGGTGGGTTAAAGGTCAAACAAATGTGGACTTGAATATGAATCCAGTAACAATACTTTTTGGATCAAATTTGGATTTCACCCTAACATTGATAATGACAATGGCAAAATTCCATATTTATAGAGCAAAGATGACAGAAAAACAGCCAGATTTATACACTTTCAAACACGAAATTAAAGGCCCTGTCACACCATAGCGTATGGTCTGAACGTGGCCTGAACGTATGCCGACGTAATCAAAAAATAGCTCGAAAATTGTTAGAGTCCGAGAACGTCCAAGAACGTCCAACTTCCCAACAAATTGCGTCAACATCGGTGATGGAATGGACGTATCCATAGCGTATTAAACGCATACATAGCGTATGACTAACGTATTGATAGCGTATCACTAACTTATATATAACAAACTTAAGACAGCGTATCACAGCGTATGCGATCGGCGAGCGTATGACCAACGTATTCGTAGCGTATGTCTGCCGTGCTCGACGTATCCTCAGCGTATCCTCGGCGTACAACGAACACGTGACTTATGCCGTTGCAGAAATTGAGTTTCGTACACGGCGGGACAAGTGTTGCCAGTTCAAGTAAACGCAGCCTAGATGATAACTATTAAAATATCTAGAAGGGTAAATCTATTATATGTCCAACCTATAACTTAAGACGATTAACGTACCTCTAACGTATGTCAGCGTATGTCTAACGTATGTCAGCGTTTGTAAACGTATGTCTAACGTACCACGAACCTATAGGGAACTTATGCAGAACGTAAGTTAAGCACACGTTGAGTACGTCGAGAAATTTTGAACATGCTCAATAATTTTTCGCGGGCTCGACGTGTTCCAAATTTTCACAACGTATCACAGCGTGCTCTTAACGTATACGACGTATCCCAAACTTACCCCTAACTTGTATCAGCGTACACCAACGTACGCCAACGTATTTTTCGATATTTCGCATACGTTGTTACACGTTCAGGCGATACGCCATGGTGTGACAGGGCTACCGTAAAACAGCTAACGCGCATTCGGCGTTTTGGGAACTTATGGAGGGTTTGAGTATATAAATGGGTCCCTTGAGTATCTCATCCTCACTTCTTCATGGTCTGTCTTGGCCTTCTTGCTTTTTCCTCCTCCTCGGCCTCGGCCCCTGGTTGCTTGCGGCGGGAATGATGTAATGTGAGATCGGCGCGGTATTTATACGTGCTACAGCGGATGATAATAAGCCACGTGTTCGTTGTACGTCTGTAAGAGCCCAATACGTAACAGTAGCCCAATACGTAACAGTAAAAATACTTAGAAAATTTACAAGAAAAAAAAAAAAAATCTTTTTTTTTTTTCTTCTTTTTTTTACACCTCCTCCCTCTGTATTGATAATTACGTGTTGGGCTCAACTATTTGACTTAATTGAAAAAGTGGCAAAAAAAAAGTCATCCGGCCCAATACGTAACAGTGAAAATACTTAAAAAGTTTTGAGAAAAAAAAATCAAAAATTAATTTCCTTTCTTTTTTTCACACTCCCTCCCTCTGTATTGATTGTTACGTATTGGGCTCAACTATTTGACTTAATTGAAAAAGTGGCAAAAAAAAAGGCATCCGGCCCAATACGTAACAGTGAAAATACTTAAAAAGTTTTGAGAAAAAAAAGAAGAAAAAAAATCAAAATTGAATTTCCTTCTTTTTTTCACACTCCCTCCCTCTGTATTGATTGTTACGTATTGGGCTCAACTATTTGACTTAATTGAAAAAGTGGCAAAAAAAAAGTCATCCGGCCCAATACGTAACAGTGAAAATACTTAGAAAGTTTTGAGAAAAAAAAATCAAAAATTAATTTCCTTTCTTTTTTTCACACTCCCTCCCTCTGTATTGATTGTTACGTATTGGGCTCAACTATTTGACTTAATTGAAAAAGTGGCAAAAAAAAGTCATCCGGCCCAATACGTAACAGTGAAAATACTTAGAAAGTTTTGAGAAAAAAAAGAAGAAAAAAAAGAAATCAAAATTGAATTTCCTTCTTTTTTTCACACTCCCTCCCTCTGTATTGATTGTTACGTATTGGGCTCAACTATTTGACTTAATTGAAAAAGTGGCAAAAAAAAAGTCATCCGGCCCAATACGTAACAGTGAAAATACTTAGAAAGTTTTGAGAAAAAAAAATCAAAAATTAATTTCCTTTCTTTTTTTCACACTCCCTCCCTCTGTATTGATTGTTACGTATTGGGCTCAACTATTTGACTTAATTGAAAAAGTGGCAAAAAAAAAGGCATCCGGCCCAATACGTAACAGTGAAAATACTTAGAAAGTTTTGAGAAGAGAAAAAATATTTTTTCTTCTTTTTTTCACACCCCCTCCCTCTGTATTGATTATTACGTATTGGGCTCAACTATTTGACTTAATTGAAAAAGTGGCAAAAAAAAAGTCATTCGGCCCAATACGTAACAGTGAAAATACTAAGAAAGTTTTGAGAAAAAAAAAAAAGAAAAAAAAAAATCAAAATTGAATTTCCTTCTTTTTTTCACACTCCCTCCCTCTGTATTGATTGTTACGTATTGGGCTCAACTATTTGACTTAATTGAAAAAGTGGCAAAAAAAAAGGCATCCGGCCCAATACGTAACAGTGAAAATACTTAAAAAGTTTTGAGAAAAAAAAAATCACAAATTAATTTCCTTTCTTTTTTTCAAACTCCCTCCCTCTGTATTGATTATTACGTATTGGGCTCAACTATTTTACTTAATTGAAAAAGTGGCAACAAAAAAGGCATCCGGCCCAATACGTAACAGTGAAAATACTTAGAAAGTTTTGAGAAGAGAAAAAATATTTTTTCTTCTTTTTTTCACACCCCCTCCCTCTGTATTGATTATTACGTATTGGGCTCAACTATTTGACTTAATTGAAAAAGTGGCAAAAAAAAAGTCATTCGGCCCAATACGTAACAGTGAAAATACTTAGAAAGTTTTGAGAAAAAAAAATAAAAAATAAAAATTGAATTTCCTTCTTTTTTTCACACTCCCTCCCTCTGTATTGATTGTTACGTATTGGGCTCAACTATTTGACTTAATTGAAAAAGTGGCAAAAAAAAAGTCATCCGGCCCAATACGTAACAGTGAAAATACTTAGAAAGTTTTGAGAAAAAAAATCAAAAATTAATTTCCTTTCTTTTTTTCACACTCCCTCCCTCTGTATTGATTGTTACGTATTGGGCTCAACTATTTGACTTAATTGAAAAAGTGGCAAAAAAAAAGGCATCCGGCCCAATACGTAACAGTGAAAATACTTAAAAAGTTTTGAGAAAAAAAAAATCACAAATTAATTTCCTTTCTTTTTTTCAAACTCCCTCCCTCTGTATTGATTATTACGTATTGGGCTCAACTATTTTACTTAATTGAAAAAGTGGCAACAAAAAAGGCATCCGGCCCAATACGTAACAGTGAAAATACTTAGAAAGTTTTGAGAAGAGAAAAAATATTTTTTCTTCTTTTTTTCACACCCCCTCCCTCTGTATTGATTATTACGTATTGGGCTCAACTATTTGACTTAATTGAAAAAGTGGCAAAAAAAAAGTCATTCGGCCCAATACGTAACAGTGAAAATACTTAGAAAGTTTTGAGAAAAAAAAATAAAAAATAAAAATTGAATTTCCTTCTTTTTTTCACACTCCCTCCCTCTGTATTGATTGTTACGTATTGGGCTCAACTATTTGACTTAATTGAAAAAGTGGCAAAAAAAAAGTCATCCGGCCCAATACGTAACAGTGAAAATACTTAGAAAGTTTTGAGAAAAAAAATCAAAAATTAATTTCCTTTCTTTTTTTCACACTCCCTCCCTCTGTATTGATTGTTACGTATTGGGCTCAACTATTTTACTTAATTGAAAAAGTGGCAAAAAAAAGTCATCCGGCCCAATACGTAACAGTGAAAATACTTAGAAAGTTTTGAGAAAAAAAAGAAGAAAAAAAAAATCAAAATTGAATTTCCTTCTTTTTTTCACACTCCCTCCCTCTGTATTGATTGTTACGTATTGGGCTCAACTATTTGACTTAATTGAAAAAGTGGCAAAAAAAAAGTCATCCGGCCCAATACGTAACAGTGAAAATACTTAGAAAGTTTTGAGAAAAAAAAATCAAAAATTAATTTCCTTTCTTTTTTTCACACTCCCTCCCTCTGTATTGATTGTTACGTATTGGGCTCAACTATTTGACTTAATTGAAAAAGTGGCAAAAAAAAAAGGCATCCGGCCCAATACGTAACAGTGAAAATACTTAGAAAGTTTTGAGAAAGAAAAAAAATCAAAAAAAAATTTCCTTTTTTTTTTTTTAAACTCCCTCCCTCTGTATTGATTGTTACGTATTGGGCTCAACTAAACTGCTCACAAAAAGTATCGAAACACTTTAGAAATGATTCAATATATAACGGCTCAAAAGGGTATGCATTAATCAAAGCAAATATCCAAGTGCATAATTTTGTTCTGCGTATTTTGACACCTCGATCGATGAGATATGATGTTGCGGAGCGGAGTTATTGTAATTTCAATGGTCGTGGGTCCAGTTTCAAAAGTGACAATCGTCCTATACAAAGAGGTTTGCATTACTGTTTAGAAAGATCAGATTCGTGTTTTTCAATAGGGGTGAGTGTCACTTTTGAAACTTGACCCACGATCATTGAAATGACAATAACTCCGCTCCGCAACATCGTATCTCAACGACCGAGGTGTCAAAATACTCAGAACAAAATTATGCACTTGGATGTTTGTTTCGATTAATGCATACCCTTTCGAGCCGTTATATATTGGATCATTTCTAAGTGTTTCGATACTTTTTGTGAGCAGTTTATTTGACTTAATTGAAAAAGTGGCAAAAAAAAAGGCATCCGGCCCAATACGTAACAGTGAAAATACTTGAAAAGTTTTGAGAAAAAAAAGAAGAAAAAAAATCAAAATTGAATTTCCTTCTTTTTTTCACACTCCCTCCCTCTGTATTGATTGTTACGTATTGGGCTCAACTATTTGACTTAATTGAAAAAGTGGCAAAAAAAAAGTCATCCGGCCCAATACGTAACAGTGAAAATACTTAGAAAGTTTTGAGAAAAAAAAATCAAAAATTAATTTCCTTTCTTTTTTTCACACTCCCTCCCTCTGTATTGATTGTTACGTATTGGGCTCAACTATTTGACTTAATTGAAAAAGTGGCAAAAAAAAGTCATCCGGCCCAATACGTAACAGTGAAAATACTTAGAAAGTTTTGAGAAAAAAAAATCAAAAATTAATTTCCTTTCTTTTTTTCACACTCCCTCCCTCTGTATTGATTGTTACGTATTGGGCTCAACTATTTGACTTAATTGAAAAAGTGGCAAAAAAAAAGGCATCCGGCCCAATACGTAACAGTGAAAATACTTAGAAAGTTTTGAGAAAAAAAAAATCACAAATTAATTTCCTTTCTTTTTTTCAAACTCCCTCCCTCTGTATTGATTGTTACGTATTGGGCTCAACTATTTTACTTAATTGAAAAGTGGCAAAAAAAAAGGCATCCGGCCCAATACGTAACAGTGAAAATACTTAGAAAGTTTTGAGAAGAGAAAAAATATTTTTTCTTCTTTTTTTCACACCCCCTCCCTCTGTATTGATTATTACGTATTGGGCTCAACTATTTGACTTAATTGAAAAAGTGGCAAAAAAAAAGTCATTCGGCCCAATACGTAACAGTGAAAATACTAAGAAAGTTTTGAGAAAAAAAAAAAAGAAAAAAAAAAATCAAAATTGAATTTCCTTCTTTTTTTCACACTCCCTCCCTCTGTATTGATTGTTACGTATTGGGCTCAACTATTTGACTTAATTGAAAAAGTGGCAAAAAAAAGGCATCCGGCCCAATACGTAACAGTGAAAATACTTAAAAAGTTTTGAGAAAAAAAAAATCACAAATTAATTTCCTTTCTTTTTTTCAAACTCCCTCCCTCTGTATTGATTATTACGTATTGGGCTCAACTATTTTACTTAATTGAAAAAGTGGCAACAAAAAAGGCATCCGGCCCAATACGTAACAGTGAAAATACTTAGAAAGTTTTGAGAAGAGAAAAAATATTTTTTCTTCTTTTTTTCACACCCCCTCCCTCTGTATTGATTATTACGTATTGGGCTCAACTATTTGACTTAATTGAAAAAGTGGCAAAAAAAAAGTCATTCGGCCCAATACGTAACAGTGAAAATACTTAGAAAGTTTTGAGAAAAAAAAATAAAAAATAAAAATTGAATTTCCTTCTTTTTTTCACACTCCCTCCCTCTGTATTGATTGTTACGTATTGGGCTCAACTATTTGACTTAATTGAAAAAGTGGCAAAAAAAAAGTCATCCGGCCCAATACGTAACAGTGAAAATACTTAGAAAGTTTTGAGAAAAAAAATCAAAAATTAATTTCCTTTCTTTTTTTCACACTCCCTCCCTCTGTATTGATTGTTACGTATTGGGCTCAACTATTTTACTTAATTGAAAAAGTGGCAAAAAAAAGTCATCCGGCCCAATACGTAACAGTGAAAATACTTAGAAAGTTTTGAGAAAAAAAAGAAGAAAAAAAAATCAAAATTGAATTTCCTTCTTTTTTTCACACTCCCTCCCTCTGTATTGATTGTTACGTATTGGGCTCAACTATTTGACTTAATTGAAAAAGTGGCAAAAAAAAAGTCATCCGGCCCAATACGTAACAGTGAAAATACTTAGAAAGTTTTGAGAAAAAAAAATCAAAAATTAATTTCCTTTCTTTTTTTCACACTCCCTCCCTCTGTATTGATTGTTACGTATTGGGCTCAACTATTTGACTTAATTGAAAAAGTGGCAAAAAAAAAAGGCATCCGGCCCAATACGTAACAGTGAAAATACTTAGAAAGTTTTGAGAAAAAAAAAAATCAAAAAAAAATTTCCTTTTTTTTTTTTTAAACTCCCTCCCTCTGTATTGATTGTTACGTATTGGGCTCAACTAAACTGCTCACAAAAAGTATCGAAACACTTTAGAAATGATTCAATATATAACGGCTCAAAAGGGTATGCATTAATCAAAGCAAATATCCAAGTGCATAATTTTGTTCTGCGTATTTTGACACCTCGATCGATGAGATATTTGTACTATTTGACTTAATTGAAAAAGTGGCAAAAAAAAAGTCATCCGGCCCAATACGTAACAGTGAAAATACTTAGAAAGTTTTGAGAAAAAAAAATCAAAAATTAATTTCCTTTCTTTTTTTCACACTCCCTCCCTCTGTATTGATTGTTACGTATTGGGCTCAACTATTTGACTTAATTGAAAAAGTGGCAAAAAAAAGTCATCCGGCCCAATACGTAACAGTGAAAATACTTAGAAAGTTTTGAGAAAAAAAAGAAGAAAAAAAAGAAATCAAAATTGAATTTCCTTCTTTTTTTCACACTCCCTCCCTCTGTATTGATTGTTACGTATTGGGCTCAACTATTTGACTTAATTGAAAAAGTGGCAAAAAAAAAGTCATCCGGCCCAATACGTAACAGTGAAAATACTTAGAAAGTTTTGAGAAAAAAAAATCAAAAATTAATTTCCTTTCTTTTTTTCACACTCCCTCCCTCTGTATTGATTGTTACGTATTGGGCTCAACTATTTGACTTAATTGAAAAAGTGGCAAAAAAAAAGGCATCCGGCCCAATACGTAACAGTGAAAATACTTAGAAAGTTTTGAGAGAAAAAAAATCACAAATTAATTTCCTTTCTTTTTTTCAAACTCCCTCCCTCTGTATTGATTGTTACGTATTGGGCTCAACTATTTTACTTAATTGAAAAGTGGCAAAAAAAAAGGCATCCGGCCCAATACGTAACAGTGAAAATACTTAGAAAGTTTTGAGAAGAGAAAAAATATTTTTTCTTCTTTTTTTCACACCCCCTCCCTCTGTATTGATTATTACGTATTGGGCTCAACTATTTGACTTAATTGAAAAAGTGGCAAAAAAAAAGTCATTCGGCCCAATACGTAACAGTGAAAATACTAAGAAAGTTTTGAGAAAAAAAAAAAGAAAAAAAAAAAATCAAAATTGAATTTCCTTCTTTTTTTCACACTCCCTCCTTCTGTATTGATTGTTACGTATTGGGCTCAACTATTTGACTTAATTGAAAAAGTGGCAAAAAAAAAGGCATCCGGCCCAATACGTAACAGTGAAAATACTTAAAAAGTTTTGAGAAAAAAAAAATCACAAATTAATTTCCTTTCTTTTTTTCAAACTCCCTCCCTCTGTATTGATTATTACGTATTGGGCTCAACTATTTTACTTAATTGAAAAAGTGGCAACAAAAAAGGCATCCGGCCCAATACGTAACAGTGAAAATACTTAGAAAGTTTTGAGAAGAGAAAAAATATTTTTTCTTCTTTTTTTCACACCCCCTCCCTCTGTATTGATTATTACGTATTGGGCTCAACTATTTGACTTAATTGAAAAAGTGGCAAAAAAAAAGTCATTCGGCCCAATACGTAACAGTGAAAATACTTAGAAAGTTTTGAGAAAAAAAAATAAAAAATCAAAATTGAATTTCCTTCTTTTTTTCACACTCCCTCCCTCTGTATTGATTGTTACGTATTGGGCTCAACTATTTGACTTAATTGAAAAAGTGGCAAAAAAAAAGTCATCCGGCCCAATACGTAACAGTGAAAATACTTAGAAAGTTTTGAGAAAAAAAATCAAAAATTAATTTCCTTTCTTTTTTTCACACTCCCTCCCTCTGTATTGATTGTTACGTATTGGGCTCAACTATTTTACTTAATTGAAAAAGTGGCAAAAAAAAGTCATCCGGCCCAATACGTAACAGTGAAAATACTTAGAAAGTTTTGAGAAAAAAAAGAAGAAAAAAAAAATCAAAATTGAATTTCCTTCTTTTTTTCACACTCCCTCCCTCTGTATTGATTGTTACGTATTGGGCTCAACTATTTGACTTAATTGAAAAAGTGGCAAAAAAAAAGTCATCCGGCCCAATACGTAACAGTGAAAATACTTAGAAAGTTTTGAGAAAAAAAAATCAAAAATTAATTTCCTTTCTTTTTTTCACACTCCCTCCCTCTGTATTGATTGTTACGTATTGGGCTCAACTATTTGACTTAATTGAAAAAGTGGCAAAAAAAAAAGGCATCCGGCCCAATACGTAACAGTGAAAATACTTAGAAAGTTTTGAGAAAAAAAAAAATCAAAAAATAATTTCCTTTTTTTTTTTTTAAACTCCCTCCCTCTGTATTGATTGTTACGTATTGGGCTCAACTATTTGACTTAATTGAAAAAGTGGCAAAAAAAAGGCATCCGGCCCAATACGTAACAGTGAAAATACTTAGAAAGTTTTGAGAAAAAAAAAAATCAAAAAATAATTTCCTTTTTTTTTTTTTAAACTCCCTCCCTCTGTATTGATTGTTACGTATTGGGCTCAACTATTTGACTTAATTGAAAAAGTGGCAAAAAAAAGTCATCCGGCCCAATACGTAACAGTGAAAATACTTAGAAAGTTTTGAGAAGAGAAAAAATATTTTTTCTTCTTTTTTTCACACCCCCTCCCTCTGTATTGATTATTACGTATTGGGCTCAACTATTTGACTTACTTGAAAAAGTGGCAAAAAAAAAGTCATCCGGCCCAATACGTAACAGTGAAAATACAGAGGGAGGGAGTTTGAAAAAAAGAAAGGAAATTAATTTTTGATTTTTTTTTATATTAAAAAAGCGGAAGGCTCTAGACGGAACCTGCATCAGGACACACTTTGAAATAAAACTTGCTCTAAGTGGATAACTTCCAACAAAATAAATTGAATTAAGATAATTTTCAAACTAGAAAATTAAATAAGAAATGAACTTGACTGAAGCAGTCTGGCTGAATGTAGTGATATGGTTTATTCCGTAAAAGTAAAAGAAACACTATGAAAGAATTTCATAACTATAAAATTCAAATGTATTCTACTTTTTGAGTGGGTGATGTCCAAATAAACATAATAATTTTCAAACTAGAAAATTAAAAATAGTTAAACTAATAAACTAATTAGAAAATTAAATTAGGAGAGTAGATTTTCAAACTAGAAAAGTGGCAAGAGATCAAATAATTTTCAAACTAGAAAACATAAGTTGAAAGAAATATTTTCAGGCTAGAAAGTAAAAATGGCTGAGTATATTTTCAAACTAGAAATGAGGTTCGGAAACACTGAAATTGAATTTCAAGAACTGTGGAATTCTGAAGTTATCTTTGGTCGAAGTAAAAATAGGAGCAAACTTGCTCTTAGGGAACACTTTACAAACTAGGGGAGTGTTTTATTGATGAAAATTAGACATATAGATGAAAAACTAATACTCAAGGCTATAAGTATAATGTGACAAAAAAGACATAACATTTCTCTTTTTGGAAGACTGGGTGGCTCTGAAAAGAGCCGTTGGTTCTGTGGCTTAAAAAGCCTTAATGTTTTCGGTGATCTGACGATCGGTTGGATGGCTGCCAGCTGTGATGCCTACGGTGACCCCCTCGTTGACTGTTGTTGTTGTCTCGCCGCGGTCTTTTACTTGGGCGATGATCGTCTGTGTTCTCCGGAGTTTCTGGCTCAGCTTTTCTCTTCTTTTGGCGTCGTTTTTCTAGTAGAGTTGTTTTGTTGTTGACCAGCTCGGTGTATTCTTCTTCAAACTTCTGGACGGCCGCCTTTACTTGGTGTTCTTCGACGTTGGTTTTGACTTTACGCCTTCCCGTATCTTTGGCTGTTTGTAGATCTTGCTCCGCCCCGGGGACGATAGAATACTTCATGTCGTCCAGCAGCAATGCCAGGTACTCCCGGTCTTGCTTTTTACTTAGTTCCTCTGCTTTTGCTCTAGCCCTGGCCGAAAACTTGTAGCCAGGAGCCAGACCGGGAAAATCCCGGTGGATGCGTAGCTCTCTCGGAACCTCTTTGCTGCCGTCAATCCAGGCTTGGAGACGAGTTACTTTCTCTTCTAAGATGGCGGAGGCAACGATGTTGGTTTCAACTATGCTGAGTTGATCTGAAATCTCCATCAAGCTGACTTTTGATAGATCTTGTAGCAGTGGCGGTGATACGCTCCGGCTGGAGCTGATGCTGCTACGCCTCATGGCTTGGGCGAGAGCTAGTGTTGCTTCCGTCATTTTACCAACTGGCGAAATGGAACGGCTTGATGACTCGGAATTCTTGCGGGAGGAGCGGCTGAGCTTACTCATGTTGAAAGATGCTAAAGAGCAAATGGTACTGTCTGTCTGGACAGTTACTGTATATAAAGGGGGTGAAGGATCCTGGCGGGTCGTGTGTGCGTTCGACCAAGGATGCGTAGGCCAATCAGAAGCGTAGCTGGTTATAAATCAATAACTTCCATATTGATTGGGAGGAATGACTCGGTGAAGAGCATGGTAAAAATAGAAACTTCTATTTCATAAAATGTCTTAAACTATGAGACGGTGATATTCAACACTTTGAATATAAGATTGGTAATAAGTAAGAATAAAATAAAATAAAACCGGGAGGGCAAAAACCACAAAAAAAGTGTGTACGAAAAACACCACCTGTTTGTAGACTGTATTATATAAAACGATATATAATATGAAGAATATAAAATGAAAATAAAATGTAGAAATAGCCTAAAAGTTTCCGTGCTTAGAAACAATAATAGAGGGGTATATTAGGGAATATAGTAAGACCGTAAAAGAACTAACTATCCTGAAAACGGTTTTGGGCCCGTACTCTCTGGTATGGGAAGGAGCATGTAGCGTAGTTAGACAATTGTTTCGACAATCTTTCTCATCAGTAACTACTACAAAGGTAAAACAAACCTATGCTGACAGATGCGTGGATCTGTGAAGAAGGAAAAGACTATTTCCTATATGATATGAGATAACTAAACACTAGAGTGTTAAGAAAACATCACATCATCAGAGAGCTAACTTGCGCACCGGGGGGAGAAGTTGGGGTGGCTCTGAAAGAGCCGTTTTGGACACGGTAATTTCTGCCGTGTAAATGGGCGGTAGGCATACCGTGCGGTGGGATCATAAAATCAATGATAAGAGGCTATACAATTCAGTAGACTAACTGAAAAAATCGGAGAAAATGCTAACTCCGAAAATCAATCTCACAAAGAGAAAGATGGTCGTTCTTAAAATATAAAATGTAAAGGGTGGGTTTAAAAGAAATCGTCCATACCTTTGCTTTCCAATATCAAATCTTCTAACATATGGAGTGTAGGTGATCCCGCTCTAGGTTCTTGGACTGCAAATATTTCCTCATTATCCAGAGAAGGGAGTCTGGCCCTGACTAAGATATCCTTCAAATTCTGTGTTTTGCTGAAGGCAATAATCGGAACTTCTGGAAAGATGCGTGAAAGGTCGGGCGTTTCTCTGATAATATTCCAATGTTTGAGAAGTGCTTTCTTGACGTGTTTGTGCTTGATGTGCGGGAAATAATTCATTTTGAACACGAGCGGTATGTTACCGTCTTTGTGTTTGTCTGAAATGAAATGTGTTCTGTCGTTGAAATCAACTTCAACGGCTGCCGTGTTGATTTCCTCAAGTGAATAACCCCTATCTTGGAGTTTTCGTGTGAAGATATCTTTCTTCTCTAGGTATGATTCGAAATTGTTTGAGTTCCGTGTGTATCGGATTAATTCTCCTTTGATGAATCCCTTAAAAACTGAGGGGTTGTGACATGATGTCCTGTCTAGGTAGCAAAATGTCTCTGTTGGTTTGGTAAAACATTTTACATCTAAAATGTTGGAGGTGTGGAAACGTTCACCCTTGTAGATAATTAAATCAAGAAATTGTACTTCTTCTTGTGATGCCGTGTATGTGAAATTCAAAGTTGGGTGCATTTCATTAATTTTAGTAATAAAAGCTTCTAACTCCAACATGTTGCCTTTCCAAAACAGTAAACAGTCATCCATGTAGATATGAAACGAAGCTACGTTATTATCTAGGTTCATAATTCTTTCAACAAGTTTGTTGACTACGAGGCAGCACAAACTTGGGCTGCTTCTTAGGCCCATAGGGCATCCTGCTATCTGAAGAAAGAATTCTTGGTTGAATTCAAAAGCGTTGCGGTATAAAACTAGTTTAATTAGTTTAGACATAAATGCCAAACTCGGCAAATGAGGTTCACAGGAGGAGGGATTAATTCTCGTGAGTGTTTCTAATGCAATTTCAAAAGCTTCCTCCTGTGGTACCGCTGTAAACATGCCCACCACATCTATGGTAGCTAAAATGATTTTATTAGGTAGAACTATGGATTCTATCGTCCTAATAGTGTGTGCTGTGTCTTTCAGATAGGCTGTAGATTTCTGTACCTCCGGTAGGAGGTAAAAGTCTATGAATTCTGCTATTCTGTTGAGCGGGGATGAGACTGAACTGATGATTGGGCGCCCTATAAAAGCTTGGGCTGGTAGTTTCACTTTCTTGTGAATTTTAGGCAGCATATAGAAAACGGGTGTGTTACTTTCTTGGCTCGTATTTGGGTCCAAGTAGTTAGCTAGGGCTTTATCTATCTGTTTAGCCTTAAACATTTCACATACAAGTTCACTGACCATGCTGGCCGTGTGTGATGTCATGTCGTAATCTAATCGAAGATACGATTTTCTGTCGTTGAGTTGGCGTAGGCCTTCAATAATATAATCTTTCCTTGAAAGTACGCAAATACCTCTCCCTTTATCAAATTTCTTTAAGACTATGTTAGGGTTTTTCTTGAGTCTATGGATAGCTGCGAGGGCGGCGTGTATCATCATGATCATCAAGTGCTAGTTGCTTCTTCACGTTCCTAGAGAGTGGATTGACGAGAGCAACATTTTTGATGTCTTATCCGAAGAAGATGGATTTATTTACATCATGAGAAACCAGCATTATTGGGACATAGTCATTTTATGACAGGAATTACTTCATAGGCCTAGCGGTGAGTTTACCGCGTGGGTGTAGAATATCTTAATATTTACACAGATTTTTTAAGAGTTTTTTCGAAGCCAGCACGGTTCCGATATTTTTTTTAGAGATAGATATCTCGCTCTTTCACATAACATTTTGCTTTCTGTAAGCAATGGTCACGCTAGACCTATACATGTTTATAGAATTTGATTTGTGTATGTAGCATTTTTAGGTCAGTTGACCTTTGGCAGCCCGCTACTGATGAGATTCGTGGAGAATCGAAACGCGTCTAGCTATATCTGCATGCTCCAATTCGACTTATATCTGCGCCGTTAGGCACGGATTTAGTTAACCTCCACGGTTATAGTTTTGAACGTGGTAGGCCTATGATTATCTATATACATAAGTTACTGTATATAGGACATTCTCAGTTGAGAATTTCATCAGTCTCAGTTTCTACATTATTTTATAGTTTATACAACTATTTTATAAAGCACTTTTCCAGATTTAATTTCGGAGGCACGTGGGCCTTCGTTTCACCAGTATGTTATTCATAGTTTTGAATATCTGAGCTATCTTCGCGTGTTTTTGTTTCTTTACGGAATAAACACATCTTTCCCTCTCTCCAGAATATTCTCTTATAGGTGGCAAGCAGCCACCTGATATTGTTCATAGTCTTGAATAATTGCCTTTTATTTGTTCTTTTTAAGAACGACGCATGCCTTCGATTTTCTATAATAGTCTTTATAGTCATTCCGCCTTTATAATTTCATATAAGTTATATATGAATGCGAGATATTATAGTCATGAATATCTAATTGTGTGTTTTTAAGGTCCTTACGGCCGGCACTCACACAATATTACACAACTATCAACCAGACATTTGTACTTGTCAACGTCTTCATTATTAGAGTTTTCTAGTTTGAAAATTTTAATTCTTTGTTTATGTCGGATGTTTTACATAGAGCTTGAGTTTTAGCCGAAGTTTGTTTTATGAGAGCAAGTTTATACCGTTCTTATGTCCAGAAGCAGGTTCCGCCTAGTGCCCTCCGCTTTTTCATTAAGTATTTTCACTGTTACGTATTGGGCCGGATGACTTTTTTTTTGCCACTTTTTCAATTAAGTCAAATAGTTGAGCCCAATACGTAACAATCAATACAGAGGGAGGGAGTGTGAAAAAAAGAAGGAAATTCAATTTTGATTTTTTCTTTTTTCTTCTCAAAACTTTTTTTTTGCCACTTTTTCAATTAAGTCAAATAGTTGAGCCCAATACGTAACAATCAATACAGAGGGAGGGAGTGTGAAAAAAAGAAAGGAAATTAATTTTTGATTTTTTTTTCCTCAAAACTTTCTAAGTATTTTCACTGTTACGTATTGGGCCGGATGCCTTTTTTTTTGCCACTTTTTCAATTAAGTCAAATAGTTGAGCCCAATACGTAACAATCAATACAGAGGGAGGGAGTGTGAAAAAAAGAAGGAAATTCAATTTTGATTTTTTTTTCTTCTTTTTTTTCTCAAAACTTTCTAAGTATTTTCACTGTTACGTATTGGGCCGGATGACTTTTTTTGCCACTTTTTCAATTAAGTCAAATAGTTGAGCCCAATACGTAACAATCAATACAGAGGGAGGGAGTTTGAAAAAAAGAAAGGAAATTAATTTTTGATTTTTTTTTTCTTCTCAAAACTTTCTAAGTATTTTCACTGTTACGTATTGGGCCGGATGCCTTTTTTTTTTGCCACTTTTTCAATTAAGTCAAATAGTTGAGCCCAATACGTAACAATCAATACAGAGGGAGGGAGTGTGAAAAAAAGAAAGGAAATTAATTTTTGATTTTTTTTTTCTTCTCAAAACTTTCTAAGTATTTTCACTGTTACGTATTGGGCCGGATGACTTTTTTTTTGCCACTTTTTCAATTAAGTCAAATAGTTGAGCCCAATACGTAATAATCAATACAGAGGGAGGGGGTGTGAAAAAAAGAAGAACAATATTTTTTCTCTTCTCTAAACTTTTTAAGTATTTTCACTGTTACGTATTGGGCCGGATGACTTTTTTTTTGCCACTTTTTCAATTAAGTAAAATAGTTGAGCCCAATACGTAACAATCAATACAGAGGGAGGGAGTTTGAAAAAAAGAAAGGAAATTAATTTTTGATTTTTTTTTTCTTCTCAAAACTTTTTAAGTATTTTCACTGTTACGTATTGGGCCGGATGACTTTTTTTTTGCCACTTTTTCAATTAAGTCAAATAGTTGAGCCCAATACGTAACAATCAATACAGAGGGAGGGAGTGTGAAAAAAAGAAGGAAATTCAATTTTGATTTTTTTTCTTCTTTTTTTCTCAAAACTTTTTAAGTATTTTCACTGTTACGTATTGGGCCGAATGACTTTTTTTTTGCCACTTTTTCAATTAAGTCAAATAGTTGAGCCCAATACGTAACAATCAATACAGAGGGAGGGGGTGTGAAAAAAAGAAGAAAAAATATTTTTTCTCTTCTCAAAACTTTCTAAGTATTTTCCCTGTTACGTATTGGGCCGGATGCCTTTTTTTTGCCACTTTTTCAATTAAGTAAAATAGTTGAGCCCAATACGTAACAATCAATACAGAGGGAGGGAGTTTGAAAAAAAGAAAGGAAATTAATTTGTGATTTTTTTTTTCTCAAAACTTTCTAAGTATTTTCACTGTTACGTATTGGGCCGGATGCCTTTTTTTTTGCCACTTTTTCAATTAAGTCAAATAGTTGAGCCCAATACGTAACAATCAATACAGAGGGAGGGAGTGTGAAAAAAAGAAGGAAATTCAATTTTGATTTTTTTTCTTCTTTTTTTTCTCAAAACTTTTTAAGTATTTTCACTGTTACGTATTGGGCCGGATGCCTTTTTTTTGCCACTTTTTCAATTAAGTCAAATAGTTGAGCCCAATACGTAACAATCAATACAGAGGGAGGGAGTTTGAAAAAAAGAAAGGAAATTAATTTTTGATTTTTTTTCTTCTCAAAACTTTCTAAGTATTTCACTGTTACGTATTGGGCCGGTTGACTTTTTTTTGCCATTTTTTCAATTAAGTCAAATAGTTGAGCCCAATACGTAATAATCAATACAGAGGGAGGGGGTGTGAAAAAAAAAAAGAAAAATATTTTTTCTCTTCTCTAAACTTTCTAAGTATTTTCACTGTTACGTATTGGGCCGGATGCCTTTTTTTTTGCCATTTTTTCAATTAAGTCAAATAGTTGAGCCCAATACGTAACAATCAATACAGAGGGAGGGAGTTTGAAAAAAAGAAAGGAAATTAATTTTTGATTTTTTTTCTTCTCAAAACTTTTTAAGTATTTCACTGTTACGTATTGGGCCGGATGCCTTTTTTTTTGCCATTTTTTCAATTAAGTCAAATAGTTGAGCCCAATACGTAACAATCAATACAGAGGGAGGGAGTGTGAAAAAAAGAAAGGAAATTAATTTTTGATTTTTTTTTCTCAAAACTTTCTAAGTATTTTCACTGTTACGTATTGGGCCGGATGCCTTTTTTTTGCCACTTTTTCAATTAAGTAAAATAGTTGAGCCCAATACGTAACAACTCCCTCCCTCTGTATTGATTGTTACGTATTGGGCTCAACTATTTTACTTAATTGAAAAAGTGGCAAAAAAAAAGTCATCCGGCCCAATACGTAACAGTGAAAATACTTAAAAAGTTTAGAGAAGAGAAAAAATATTGTTCTTCTTTTTTTCACACCCCCTCCCTCTGTATTGATTATTACGTATTGGGCTCAACTATTTGACTTAATTGAAAAAGTGGCAAAAAAAAAGTCATCCGGCCCAATACGTAACAGTGAAAATACTTAGAAAGTTTTGAGAAAAAAAAAGAAAAAAAAATCAAAATTGAATTTCCTTCTTTTTTTCACACTCCCCCCCTCTGTATTGATTGTTACGTATTGGGCTCAACTATTTGACTTAATTAAAAAAAGTGGCAAAAAAAAAGGCATCCGGCCCAATACGTAACAGTGAAAATACTTAGAAAGTTTTGAGAAAAAAAAATCAAAAATTAATTTCCTTTCTTTTTTTCACACTCCCTCCCTCTGTATTGATTGTTACGTATTGGGCTCAACTATACATTTGTAAGAGCCCAATACGTAACAGTAGCCCAATACGTAACAGTAAAAATACTTAGAAAATTTACAAGAAGAAAAAAAAAAATCTTTTTTTTTTTTTCTTCTTTTTTTTACACCCCCTCCCTCTGTATTGATTGTTACGTAAAAAAAGTCATCCGGCCCAATACGTAACAGTGAAAATACTTAGAAAGTTTAGAGAAGAAAAAAAAAAAATTAAAAAAAATCTTCTTTTTTTTACAACCCCTCCCTCTGTATTGATTGTTACGTATTGGGCTCAACTATTTTACTTAATTTAAAAAGTGGCAAAAAAAAAGTCATCCGGCCCAATACGTAACAGTGAAAATACTTAGAAAGTTTAGAGAAAAAAAAAATTACATTTTTTTTCTTTCTTTTTTTCACTCCCCCTCCCTCTGTATTGATTGTTACGTATTGGGCTCAACTATTTTACTTAATTTAAAAAGTGGCAAAAAAAAAGTCATCCGGCCCAATACGTAACAGTGAAAATACTTAGAAAGTTTAGAGAAAAAAAAAATGAATCATTTTTTTTTTTCTTCTTTTTTTCACTCCCCCTCCCTCTGTATTGATTGTTACGTATTGGGCTCAACTATTTTACTTAATTTAAAAAGTGGCAAAAAAAAAGTCATCCGGCCCAATACGTAACAGTGAAAATACTTAAAAAGTTTAGAGAAGAAAAAAAATTAATCTTTTTTTTTTCTTTCTTCTTTTTTTCACTCCCCCTCCCTCTGTATTGATTGTTACGTATTGGGCTCAACTATTTTACTTAATTTAAAAAGTGGCAAAAAAAAAAGTCATCCGGCCCAATACGTAACAGTGAAAATACTTAGAAAGTTTAGAGAAAGAAAAAAAAAATTTTTAAAAAATCTTCTTTTTTTTTTCTTTTTTTTTACACCCCCTCCCTCTGTATTGATTGTTACGTATTGGGCTCAACTATTTTACTTAATTTAAAAAGTGGCAAAAAAAAAGTCATCCGGCCCAATACGTAACAGTGAAAATACTTAGAAAGTTTAGAGAAAAAAAAAAAAGAAGGAAAAAATCTTCTTTTTTTCTTCTTTTTTTTACACCCCCTCCCTCTGTATTGATTGTTACGTATTGGGCTCAACTATTTTACTTAATTTAAAAAGTGGCAAAAAAAAAGTCATCCGGCCCAATACGTACCAGTGAAAATACTTAGAAAGTTTAGAGAAAAAAAAAATGAATCATTTTTTTTTTTCTTCTTTTTTTCACTCCCCCTCCCTCTGTATTGATTGTTACGTATTGGGCTCAACTATTTTACTTAATTTAAAAAGTGGCAAAAAAAAAGTCATCCGGCCCAATACGTAACAGTGAAAATACTTAAAAAGTTTAGAGAAGAAAAAAAATTAATCATTTTTTTTTCTTTCTTCTTTTTTTCACTCCCCCTCCCTCTGTATTGATTGTTACGTATTGGGCTCAACTATTTTACTTAATTTAAAAAGTGGCAAAAAAAAAGTCATCCGGCCCAATACGTAACAGTGAAAATACTTAGAAAGTTTAGAGAAAGAAAAAAAAAATTTAAAAAAAATCTTCTTTTTTTTTTTTTTTTTTTACACCCCCTCCCTCTGTATTGATTGTTACGTATTGGGCTCAACTATTTTACTTAATTTAAAAAGTGGCAAAAAAAAAGTCATCCGGCCCAATACGTAACAGTGAAAATATTTAGAAAGTTTAGAGAAAAAAAAAAAAGAAGAAAAAAATCTTCTTTTTTTCTTCTTTTTTTTTACACCCCCTCCCTCTGTATTGATTGTTACGTATTGGGCTCAACTATTTTACTTAATTTAAAAAGTGGCAAAAAAAAAGTCATCCGGCCCAATACGTACCAGTGAAAATACTTAGAAAGTTTAGAGAAAAAAAAAAAAAATCTTCTTTTTTTCTTCTTTTTTTTACACCCCCTCCCTCTGTATTGATTGTTACGTATTGGGCTCAACTATTTTACTTAATTTAAAAAGTGGCAAAAAAAAAGTCATCCGGCCCAATACGTAACAGTGAAAATACTTAGAAAGTTTAGAGAAAAAAAAATTAAAAATTGTTTTCTTCTTTTTTTCACTCCCCCTCCCTCTGTATTGATTGTTACGTATTGGGCTCAACTATTTTACTTAATTTAAAAAGTGGCAAAAAAAAAGTCATCCGGCCCAATACGTAACAGTGAAAATACTTAGAAAGTTTAGAGAAAGAAAAAAAATTACATTTTTTTTCTTTCTTTTTTTCACTCCCCCTCCCTCTGTATTGATTGTTACGTATTGGGCTCAACTATTTTACTTAATTTAAAAAGTGGCAAAAAAAAAGTCATCCGGCCCAATACGTAACAGTGAAAATACTTAGAAAGTTTAGAGAAAAAAAAAATTTAAAAAAAAATCTTCTTTTTTTCTTCTTTTTTTTACACCCCTCCCTCTGTATTGATTGTTACGTATTGGGCTCAACTATTTTACTTAATTTAAAAAGTGGCAAAAAAAAAGTCATCCGGCCCAATACGTAACAGTGAAAATACTTAAAAAGTTTAGAGAGAAAAAAAATTAATATGAGAACCCCCCCCCCCCCCCGGGCCAATTATATCATTTTTAAAAACAGACACAGAATAACCGTGTGTACAATGATTTTGTATTGTATGTAGGGGTGTGTATGTATAAAATGATCGTCCATAAAGGAACTCGGACAACAAACCAAGAAGGTTTTTAACGCCAATCTGGCAAAGCTACTATCTACAAATTACCGTCTGTCAAGAAATGCCATATTGACAAATCTTTTTCGGATGGCACATTATTTACTAGGCCTATAGCCTTTTTAAGTTGTAAGAAAGGACTCACTGACATCCAGTTTATTTGGAATTGAAATATCTAGGGTTTCATATACTGTACAATTTTTTTGTTTTGTTGTGTAGGCCTACTTCTAGATGATTCTCTAACCCGGCCAAAGCATAGGCCTACTTCAAATGTTGTTAATATTTTGTCCAAGTATTTTGGCAGTATGTATTGCCTTAAAGATATTCCCCCCCTCCAACACATTATTTTCATTATACAATTCTCTTGTGTTTCCCCATTTAATCTTATTGTAATTTGATTTGGGCAGATCTCCACCAAATCCACCTTAAACAAAAACGAATAATGCTCGAATTTTCATTGGCTTGAGCATACCCGCCCTTATTCAAGAAGTTTAATACCCTGACAATTTATGATATTCACAAGCTGACTCTTTGTTTATTTATGTATAATCAAGCATTCAACAATCTTCCCGATACTTTTGCCGATTATTTCATTAAAAATAGATCAATTCATAGCTACCCAACACGCATTTTTCATTATATCGTCCCTTTAATTTTAACTACGATTTAGCCAGACATGCGATTTGAAGACAAGGCCCTCTGCTATGAAATTAGTTAAAAAATGCCAAATCACCATACCGTATGTGTTTGAAAGAAAGTTTATGTTATCTTCTTTCATATTGCCAATAATCAATTAATCATTTTGCAGTCTGTGATGGAGTTAAAGCTGTATTTGTTTAGTGGATGCATAGACGGTTCATGATTAAATCAGAGAGATGTTTATTAGACTCCCAACAGATAGACATTGTAGCTTATCTTGTTTGACTAAGGAGAAATCTCCCCATTGTTGTGGGGTGGTTAGTTGTGCATGTTTGAGTTTCGAGTTATATATATATTATAATAATTCCTGGGTTGTTTAATGAAATGTCAATATGGAGTTTAAAGCTCGTTCTAACACACTTCCCCTTAATGGTAGGTTAAGTTCTTGGGAGGTAGATAATGATGGTATATGTTTACTCTGTAATAGAGATTGCGAAGATATCAAACATTTTATGCTTTTATGTAAGTCATTACGTGCAATCCGTGACAATGAGCTTCACAATTTACAAATGAATTTTCGTCAAGCAAATCTCTCTTATGTATGGAATTATTTTAATCTAAGTGATGATGATACCAAACTATGTCTAATCTTAGGTAGTAATTGTTTGTCTATCACCCCGTTGGTAAATAACTATTCATACAATGCATTACTCGATAGACATTTTGATGTCTTTTGTAAGTCATACTTAAAACGTGCATGGTCATGTAGGACAGCGTTATTAAGTAATAATGATCATTAATCATTATATCACGCTCCACGTGTCAGGACTCAATGAGCCCATCTCGATGTATATAATTTATATAATTTTCATGATTTCATGAGTGCATGATATCTTATCTCTCTTGTTTGTATTACTGTTTTTTCCTATCTTTTGATGTATCTTACTTTATATTTGTTGGATGCACCACCATCTGTTGGTGGGTGCCGCTGTTTTGAAAGCGTTTTCCGAATAAATAAATAAAAGATAACAATGATCGCGGAATGTCATTTTTAATTAGTATAGCAGTTCCTGGACCAACATTTTAGACCAAGTACTACACTCTTAGAAGGTCAGGATCATATATGAGACGAAAAGGATCAATTTTGATCCAGAAGCGGTATCACATATGAGCTTACCCTTTCCGGATCAAAGTGATCCGGCAAGCAGGATCAAAAAGTTTGATCCGAAATGGGATCAAATATTTCTGTCAAATGATACTGAAACGGATCAAAATAATGATCCTGCTTGTCGGATCACTTTGATCCGGAAAGGGTAAGCTCATATGTGATACCGCTTCTGGATCAAAATTGATCCTTTTCGTCTCATATTTGATCCTGACCTTCTAAGAGACCCACTGCAGACTATATATCGAGTGCAGTAAGCTTACTACATCGTGTAGGCCTAGTACATCGCAGTGATCGTGACATTTTGTGAGGAGCATTTTGACCGAAAATCGTACTGATGGCACTGGTCAGGTACAAGAAATTTGTTCACAAGAATAGAGCATGTTCAAACATAAAAATAAAACTACTTTACCGACAAAATCATGTAACATTTTACAGATTAGACTGGATAACTTACCGCGGTATTTCACCCTTGTTTCAATGGCGACCGAATTCAAAAGATCGTCTGCTTGTCGTCTATCGGTTTGCGAAAGAGTGACGTCAGTCACCTATTGACCAATGAACTTTTTCATCGAATTGATCCGGAAATCAGATCAAAGTTGATCAAGGTGAATTTGATCCGTTTGTTGATATCTATCTGGAAACGGATCAAAACGATCCGAAAATGATCCTTAAAGGATCAAAACAAAGTGAGCCGGAAATCTACTCATGTATTTGATCCTGACCTTCTAAGAGTGTAATGTCATAATTGTTCTTCAGATGGTATCTCCCTCCATGCACACAAATCGACTGTAAATTGGTTTCCTGTACTAATTTTGAATGGCAGGAAAGTCTGGGCCCAGTACGTTGCGATTGCTTCCTCCATTTTGTCCACGGACGACCAATGATGATGGTGATGTACTAATTTTAGAATGCGGTGTTCTGATTTGTGTTTTGATTTGTTGGTTTGACTATGGACAATACATACACCATTTCCCTAGTATTTTGGTATGCAACAGATGCTTCAGAAAATGGTTACAAAACATGCTTCTTTCTCTTGGATCGCCCCCATTCCATTTCAATGGAATTTGTATTAAAGTTTACCATACCACATGAGAAATTGTACCACATGAGAAAACTATGTTATAGTTCATGCCATCATTACTGCCTACACTTAAGTGTTTAGTTGCACATGTTCTGTCCGGTCTTGTTTTCACATATATCCTGTCCTGTCTCTTGTTTGTAGTCGTCTTCTTAGTAAATTTGGAAATTATCAGGGTGACCAATATACTTCGAGCTGTGCTCCTTTTTGTTGTCCCCACCTTTGTTTTCTAATAATTTACTTGTATGATGTATTATACACGCAAATGTGGCCTCGAATTCTGCCACCATGGTGTGATATTAAGGATCATTTGTTTGCGTAAGCTGTCCAACAAAATGTTGTGCAATAAAAGAGCCACATTTGAGTTTGTGACGTAATCGATGTAATGTTTTTTCAAGGCCAAGGGAAAATGCATGATTTTGTCCAGACACATTCATGAAACAAGTTTGGGTATAACGCGATATTGAATAGACTTTAAAAACTTTAAATAGTCATTATATGAGTCACCGTTGATATTGTTTTTGTTTATGGGGGAGGGGGACCTAGGTCAACACCTTCGCAATATTGCTTTTGTCATTTGAACTTCTTTAAAATTTGACCTATTTTGACCTTAGACCCCATAACCGTTGGGCGTACGAAAAAGGGAGGTTTTTTTTGTTTAATTTGACCCCAGATGACCTTTGACCTTGGAATACTTAATTGTGTTACCAAAGATTACAACTTTAGAGATTAATCATCGGGCCTCTCAATATCGCGTTATACCCACACTTTTTTCATGCATGTTTTTGGACAAAAACATGCATTTTCCCCTTGGCCTTGAAAACACATTACATCGATTACGTCACAAACTGAAATGTGGCCCTTTTATTGCACAACATTTTGTTGGACAGCTTACGCAAACAAATGATCCTTAATATCACACCATGGTGGCAAAATTCGAGGCCACATTTGCACTTTTCAAAGAAAGAAAAAAAGTGGTGCGATACTTTTTTCCATGTGTATATATGGGGAAAATAAAACTGAAATTGAAACTGAAACTGAAACCTCGGGGTATTTTTTCTTCGATTTTCGAACCCATTTGGTGCGATTATTTTATCAATATTTTTGACCAATATTTCATTGGAAACCCACCACTTTTTTCCAATAAATATTTTGTTTTTTATTAATGCTAGATAGCTATTTTGTATATTATAAGAAAGAAGTTGTGCATTTCTTATTGTTATGTTGAAAAACAATTTGATATGTTGAAAAACAGTTTGTTATGTTGAAAAACAGGTTGCCGAAATTGATATTTGAAAAAACAAGGTATTTACAAAAAAACTGGTCAACATCCTAAAATGAAATTAACAGACGACACAAAGGAAATATGAAAAAGAAGATTTAGACAGTGTATGATGTATTTTAACAAAAAAAACTCTCTGTTTTAATGCTGGGCCCACTTTTCTCTCTGAAACCCTCCATCGTCTGACTCATTTATTCTATCCCATGAGGCCTCACCTGTGTATCTCAACATTTGATGAGGTCGGGTTGAAAATTAAGAGTGGTGTTTAAAGCTAGAATCGGAAAATATGCATGGCAAAATCCTCAATTAAAAAAACTTGACGGTAATACAATTGCGTAAATGCCTATGATTTTTGATTAATTATGATTAATGGGACATCACCTACATGCACCCTGACTATAAACTGTGAATATCATCTAGATAAATTTTGAAAGATCTTTCAAATTTGTGTTTTTACTGGAAACATTGACGATTACGGCCGCATTTCCAAGCTCATCAGAGAGGTAGTCAACTCCATGGGCGTATTTTGAAAAATCGAGCAGGTTCACCTACCTATTTTTTTCACTTTTTGGTGAGAAAATGTGATCATCTTTCAGAAAAAATCACTCTACAAGGTCCAATTTCGCAATTTAGTGGTCTAACACAGTTTTATATCAGTGTTTTTGTACACATCCCTATGGAGCTCTATTTAGTAGTGTGACCCCTTAAGGGAATTCGGCCATATTTGACCCTTGACCCCATTATTAAGTAAAATTAGGTCAGATATCAGCTGTTTTGAATTTTATTCGAGACAAATATTGTAAAACAAGGATTTTTTAGACCAGAATGAGATTGTTTAGATCCAATTGTTGCCTTAATTTGACCTATTTTGACGTGTTTTGTATTAAGTAAGCCTATTGGAAACTGTAATTCTATGCTATTTAGAGAGAAAAGGATGATTTTTAAACAAACCGCTGCCTTTCATCTCATCTGACCGGACAATGTCGGATCAAATGCAGCAGTCCTGCACAGTTTTTAAGGTGCACCACTTGGGTAAAAAATGTCAAGTAAGCACTTTAATGGGGTACATGAGGGGGGAGGGGGGGGGGGGGTGATACAGAGCATAACAGTAACTTACTATATGAAGCCTTGAGTAAATTCTGGCCACGTTTGAAATATCTATGAAGTAAGCATATTTTTTTATTTTTTTATTTTTATTATTCCATGCATTGATGATGGATGGGATAGGCTTAAGCTTATGTTGTGTTACTAAGTTAAGCTCAAGTTGTAAAACAATTTTAAGATGTGAGGGTCACATCCATGAAGGTATTGTGTATAATGCCTGCATTCTGGAGGCAAAACCATTTAACAGGTAAGTTAAATGATAAACAAGGTCTAACCTGATTAAGTGTACATCTGCTGTTATTTTGTAGATTAATTCATCAAATTTGAACATTGGTGGGGGAAAAGTCACCAACGTTATCATTTTGAAATCTATTTTGATTATTTTTGTACAACACAGTGCATGTACCCTACCCCTGTCAGTAAAAACACACCTAGACATTCAATACAACAATTTCTTTAAAAAGGATGAACGCTGTCCTGACAAGTATTTCTTTTAAAAAGGATTGTAGTTGTCCTCACAAAATGTAATATTGCTATGTTAATTTTGCTATCTTCAGTAGATAGCAGGTATCCATATATGACAAATTCCACTCATAAATAATTATAACAACATGGAAATATCATTAAAATGATCACAAAATGTTCAAAAGGATTCAAGGTAACTATTTCAATACATTTCAAGTACATTCAGCACAATATCAATTTCCTTAAGGGTGCACTACACTAAATGGGGTATCCCCTAACTTTAAGGGCGGTGTTTAAAGCTAGAATCGGAAAATATGCATGGCAAAATCCTCAATTAAAAAAACTTGACGGTAATACAATTGCGTAAATGCCTATGATTTTTGATTAATTATGATTAATGGGACATCACCAACATGCACCCTGACTATAAACTGTGAATATCATCTAGATAAATTTTGAGAGATCTTTCAAATTAGTGTTTTTTACTGGAAACATTGACGATTACGGCCGCATTTCCAAGCTCTTCAGAGAGGTAGTCAACTCCATGGGCGTATTTTGAAAAATCGAGTAGGTTCACCTACCTATTTTTTTCACTTTTTGGTGAGAAAATGTGATCATCTTTCAGATAAAATCACTCTACAAGGTCCAATTTCGCAATTTAGTGGTCTAACACAGAGTTTTATATCAGTGTTTTTGTACACATCCCTATGAAGCTCTATTTAGTAGTGTGACCCCTTAAGGTTATGAATATTAAATAAACAAGTTTGGGGGGGGGGGGGGGGGATAAAAATAAAAACTGGTAAAAGTTGGAGAAAAAATGGAGAGAGGATAGGCCCTACAGGTAAATAAGAGTAAGCACATATTTTTAAAAATGAAAACAGGAACATCAAAACTTCAAATAATAAGTAACATTTGTTGAACAAGGAATAAAAATATAAGTTATGTTACATTTTATAAACATCGCCAGCTTCGGAAAATATAGTAGCTTCCAAGATATATCCAACCATCCCATAGTAATCGCGACCATAATAATCACCCTTGGACCCAGGTAGTTACATTTATAGGGACATTAAGTGGTGTTGAAAATGTTAAATGTTTAAAAATTTACTTCAGAATTCAAGATGAACATTAAAAATTGTCATTATGGTTGTTACAGGCGCGTACCGGGGCATGTGAGCCAGGAGGCAGAAATATGTCGTCCCGGTAGTGGCGTAAATTTTCGTAAAAGGTTGCCCCAAATTTTTTCCCATTCAGTCACCTCGTGGGGGGGGGGGGGGGGGGGGGGCGGAGGGGGGGGGAGGGGGAGGGGGGCGGGGCTGGGAGGGGGAGGGGGGAGGAGGGGGAGGGGGGGTAGGGTCAAACATTTTCGCACGGTCACAACATTTCGCATGGTCACAACATTTCGCACAGTCACAAATTTTCGCACGGTCACAAATTTCGCACGGTCACAAAATTTCGCAGTCCAAAAAGCAACAAATAATGCCAAGTCCTCAGTGTTTTAGGTCCTTTTTATTCCTTATGCAAATGTAGCGTCCCGGTATTGGGAATTTAGCGTCCCGGTAATTGGAGCCAGGGGAGGAGGGGGAGGCAACTTGCCCCCTGCCCCCCCCCCCCCGGTCGGTACGCCACTGTTGTTTAAACACAGCAAGACTTGATTAAAACAATATCATCGCTATTTATTTAAAAACGCCCTATATGCAAATATGGTTCGCGTTTATGTATCACGCGTAGGCCTACTGCAGGGGGATACTGTCGGTTAAATGCTCGTTGCGGCTCTACGAGCATTTTTGAATCGACATTTTCTTGTACAAAGAGGGCTATTTTTCTTAAATCATTATAGGTGTAAGTTCATGCATGTAATATAATTATAAAAATATACTAATCCCAGTTTTTATCATAATTGAGGGCGCAGCCTCCAACACATCTCTTAGTGCCACTTTAATACATAACTCTCTATTCATAACTGAGCACCAGCGAAATAACGAGGTAAAATATTGCGCCATATTATCCCATAATAATCGCAGACATGAGCATTTAACATAAAGGGTTCAACAAAAGAAAGTATACCACTTTGTTTATGTCATTTTGAGTAACTTTCAATTTGTTTTTGTCCAAACAGGCTAGATAGGCATTTAGATAAATCTTTTAGGCATAATTTGATACCAAATTTGCCCCCTAACAACAAAGATAAACCATGATTAGCACCATTTAAAGGAAAATATCCCATTTTCAAAAGTCGCATTTCCAATACACAGCACGAGAAGATTTGGTTAATCTGTCCATGTTCTCCCCATCCATAACATTCCTTTACATTCAAATCCTTCACCCATGCATCAGTTTACATTTGAATTAGCCCGCGCATTGAGGGATATGCGTGGTGATCAGTACGGGATAAATACGGCATATGTGTGTGTTAACAATTGGCCTATTCTTCTCGTGCTGTGTATTGGAAATGCGACTTTTGAAAATGGGATATTTTCCTTTAAATGGTGCTAATCATGGTTTATCTTTGTTGTTAGGGGGCAAATTTGGTATCAAATTATGCCTAAAAGATTCATCTAAATACCTATCTAGCCTGTTTGGACAAAAACAAATTGAAAGTTACTCAAAATGACATAAACAAAGTGGTATACTTTCTTTTGTTGAACCCTTTATTTTGATGTTGATTAATTGAAGTCCAGGATTTTATTTTAATTATCATTTAATTAATTTCGAAGAAAAAGAAAAAAATGATTTGTACACTTTTAACCGCCATTAATGTAAAACTAAATGAATAATATAATTGATGACAAATTTTATAGAAAAACAAAAAAGTCCACGCTCCAGACTGGGCTCGAACTCACGTAAAAGTTTTCATACGAACATGAATCTATCGCCTTAAAATTGTACAGTATATGAAACCCTAGATATTTCAATTCCAAATAAACTGGATGTCAGTGAGTCCTTTCTTACAACTTAAAAAGGCTATAGGCCTAGTAAATAATGTGCCATCCGAAAAAGATTTGTCAATATGGCATTTCTTGACAGACGGTAATTTGTAGATAGTAGCTTTGCCAGATTGGCGTTAAAAACCTTCTTGGTTTGTTGTCCGAGTTCCTTTATGGACGATCATTTTATACATACACACCCCTACATACAATACAAAATCATTGTACACACGGTTATACTGTGTCTGTTTTTAAAAATGATATAATTGGCCCGGGGGGGGGGGGGGGTTCTCATATTAATTTTTTTTTCTTCTAAACTTTCTAAGTATTTTCACTGTTACGTATTGGGCCGGATGACTTTTTTTTTGCCACTTTTTAAATTAAGTAAAATAGTTGAGCCCAATACGTAACAATCAATACAGAGGGAGGGGTGTAAAAAAAAGAAGAAAAAAAGAAGATTTTTTTTAAATTTTTTTTTTTCTCTAAACTTTCTGAGTATTTTCACTGTTACGTATTGGGCCGGATGACTTTTTTTTTGCCACTTTTTAAATTAAGTAAAATAGTTGAGCCCAATACGTAACAATCAATACAGAGGGAGGGGGTGTAAAAAAAAGAAGAAAAAAAGAAGATTTTTTTTTAAATTTGTTTTTCTTCTCTAAACTTTCTAAGTATTTTCACTGGTACGTATTGGGCCGGATGACTTTTTTTTTGCCACTTTTTAAATTAAGTAAAATAGTTGAGCCCAATACGTAACAATCAATACAGAGGGAGGGGGTGTAAAAAAAAGAAAAAAAAAAAGAAGATTTTTTTTAATTTTTTTTTCTTTTCTCTAAACTTTCTAAGTATTTTCACTGGTACGTATTGGGCCGGATGACTTTTTTTTTGCCACTTTTTAAATTAAGTAAAATAGTTGAGCCCAATACGTAACAATCAATACAGAGGGAGGGGGTGTAAAAAAAAAAAAAAAAAAAAGAAGATTTTTTTTAATTTTTTTTCTTTTCTCTAAACTTTCTAAGTATTTTCACTGTTACGTATTGGGCCGGATGACTTTATTTTTGCCACTTTTTAAATTAAGTAAAATAGTTGAGCCCAATACGTAACAATCAATACAGAGGGAGGGGGTGTAAAAAAAAGAAGAAAAAAAGAAGATTTTTTTTTAAAATTTTTTTTTTCTCTAAACTTTCTAAGTATTTTCACTGTTACGTATTGGGCCGGATTACTTTTTTTTTGCCACTTTTTAAATTAAGTAAAATAGTTGAGCCCAATACGTAACAATCAATACAGAGGGAGGGGGAGTGAAAAAAAGAAGAAAAACATTTTTTTATTTTTTTTCTTCTCTAAACTTTCTAAGTATTTTCACTGTTACGTATTGGGCCGGATGACTTTTTTTTTGCCACTTTTTAAATTAAGTAAAATAGTTGAGCCCAATACGTAACAATCAATACAGAGGGAGGAGGAGTGAAAAAAAGAAGAAAACAATTTTTAATTTTTTTTTTCTCTAAACTTTCTAAGTATTTTCACTGTTACGTATTGGGCCGGATGACTTTTTTTTGCCACTTTTTAAATTAAGTAAAATAGTTGAGCCCAATACGTAACAATCAATACAGAGGGAGGGGGTGTAAAAAAAAGAAGAAAAAAAGAAGATTTTTTTAATTTTTTTTTTGTTCTCTAAACTTTCTAAGTATTTTCACTGGTACGTATTGGGCCGGATGACTTTTTTTTTGCCACTTTTTAAATTAAGTAAAATAGTTGAGCCCAATACGTAACAATCAATACAGAGGGAGGGGGTGTAAAAAAAAGAAGAAAAAAAGAAGATTATTTTTAATTTTTTTTTCTTCTCTAAACTTTCTAAGTATTTTCACTGTTACGTATTGGGCCGGATGACTTTTTTTTTGCCACTTTTTAAATTAAGTAAAATAGTTGAGCCCAATACGTAACAATCAATACAGAGGGAGGGGGTGTAAAAAAAAGAAGAAAAAAAGAAGATTTTTTTAATTTTTTTTTTTTCTTCTCTAAACTTTCTAAGTATTTTCACTGGTACGTATTGGGCCGGATGACTTTTTTTTTGCCACTTTTCGGATGACTTTTTTTTTGCCACTTTTTAAATTAAGTAAAATAGTTGAGCCCAATACGTAACAATCAATACAGAGGGAGGGGGAGTGAAAAAAAGAAGAAAAAAAAAAGATTAATTTTTTCTTCTTCTCTAAACTTTCTAAGTATTTTCACTGTTACGTATTGGGCCGGATGACTTTTTTTTTGCCACTTTTTAAATTAAGTAAAATAGTTGAGCCCAATACGTAACAATCAATACAGAGGGAGGGGGAGTGAAAAAAAGAAGAAAAAAAAAAGATTAATTTTTTCTTCTTCTCTAAACTTTCTAAGTATTTTCACTGTTACGTATTGGGCCGGATGACTTTTTTTTTGCCACTTTTTAAATTAAGTAAAATAGTTGAGCCCAATACGTAACAATCAATACAGAGGGAGGGGGTGTAGAAAAGAAGAAGAAAAAGAAAAAAAAATTTTTTTTTTCTTGTAAATTTTCTAAGTATTTTTACTGTTACGTATTGGGCTACTGTTACGTATTGGGCTCTTACATACGTCGAGGATACGCTGACGATACGTCGAACACGGCAGACATACGCTACGAATACGTTACGTATACGTTAAGCATACGTTAGTCATACACTCGCATACGCTGTGATACGCTGTCATAAGTATGTTATAAGTTAGTGATACGCTATCAATACGTTAGTCATACGCTATGTATACGTGCAATACGCTATGGATACGCTATGGATACGTGACAGGGCCTAACACGATCGCCCGGCATAAGGTGAATACGTGAGAATACGGCGAAACTCGTTGGAAATACGTCAGGCATACGTTAGACATACGGCACATATACGTTATCAACTCGTTATCACTACGTTGGCTGTACGTTTCCCCCAGCCTACGTTCATCAACGTATACCAACTTACGAGTAACGTACGAGTAACGTACCACTAACGTATGTCAGCGTATGTCAACGTATATTTAACGTACCACAAACTTACCGGGAACTTATGCAGAACGTATTAAACACACGTTGAGTACGTCGAGAAATTTTGAGCATGCTCAATATTTTTTCGTGGTCCAAATTGTCACAGCGTATCACAGCGTGCTCTTAACGTAAACGACGTATCCCCAACGTACCCCTAACTTATATCAGCGTACGCCAACGTACACCAACGTATTTTTCGATATTTCGCATACGTTGGCATACGTTGAGGCGATACGTTATGGTGTGACAGGGCCTTGACCCCCTGGGCACTACCGGCCTATCTTACAGTGGTTCTGATTGGTGTATTGCAAGATATACTCATTTAAATAGCCAATTAAAATGCAGCTTGTAAAATATTTCACTCCAATCTTTATCAGGGATACAATTATTCTAACACTGTCTCTGATTGGCGCAATAAATGATGTATCTATCTATCTGACCAATCGGCCGGTAGTTCTCAGGGGGTTAAGTATTATTACAATATTCTAAAATACCAAGCCACATGTAATTCAGACTTGAATACTTTTCTGGAAAAATGGCATAAATGGCAAAGTCTCTGCACAAATTAACGGATAAGTTTCATTTAAATATATTTGTCAATATGTTACCCATGTAAAAGGGTGTATGTAGCTTAAGGTCACTGAGTAAGTGGCAGTACTATGTTTATATCAGCTGTCAAGAAGGAATTAAAAAATATTCATAATAGACCAATTTGGATAAAAATGACTAACTTATTTTTACGGTGTAGATATATCGTAAAATGAATTATGACCTTGTAGATGATAGGCCCGTAGTCAGTACCGAGAGAAAATAGTGTGCCCTATTGCCCCGATCATACCATGTAGTATTTGTTTTATTACATCTCACTGTGGCTCTGGTGACGAGGTTGTAGGTAATACTTGTGATAGGAATTGGCCAATGAATTGGCATGATTAGTTCATGAATATTTATGAGGTGTAATAAAAAGTACTACTCTGACGTCACCGTAAAAACATCTTCAGTAAAGTACTCAGCATACTTCACAACGCTCGGCCACAGTTTTTCAATTAGGTTGCGATTTTGTTGTGGTGGAGCTACTACGCATGTGTGAGAGCGCAAGAGTTCGAGCGTAGTGGAGTATGCTCAGCGCTTTACTCTGGGCTCAGCGTATTAATTTCGCAGAACCGCCCAACTTATCTTCCTTGTCCTCCCCTGTTTATATCCATTATGTATATTGGTATACACTCATTGGAGCGATGGTATCAAACTTTCTACAAAAAAACACAAAAAACACAAATGTGCAATGATGCCATGTTTGTTGGGGTGTTTGTTTGTTTGTTTGTTTGTTTGTTTGTTTACACGGTTGTTCCGTACGGACACACGCTTGGGTCCTGAAGGGACCAGGCTCAAGCAAAATGCTCGGGCCAGGCTTAAAAGGCCTATATAAGCATGCTGGCTAAATTAAATGAAAGTAAGAAAAGATGGAAGAAAAGAATGAAGTTAAAAGAGTCACTCCCAACAAATAAAGTTAACAATTTTGCTGTGAGCCTTCGGACATGAGAAAAGAATAATCTTGATCCATCTCATTGCCACACAGGCTTTGCTAGACTTGGCCACACAAATGAGAATGAGGCAAAGTCACAAATCAAATGTGCCAAAATTACCGTTATCTGTGGACTCACGGAACTTCCCTTCAGGCTGAGATACTACAACCATATGCAGTCCATAAGAAAGGAAGAACACCAAAACAGCACTGAACTCTTAAGACACGCGTGGCAGCTATAGAAGAACTAACCAGTCACCATCATGTGGTATATCATCCCCAGAGCGCGTGCGTACGTCAACGGATCCAAGCAGTGCGACCTTTGCCTCACGGAAAAGCTGTAATTATAATAATAATAATAATAATAATAACTGGGATTTATAGAGCGCCTAATAGCAGAGGCCTCAAAGCGCTGTACAATTTAAAAACCAAGAAACAAGTAATAATTTACACATGATAAAGAAAAAATATACACAAGGGGAAAAATGGCAAGTCCGGTGAAATTCCACACACAAATATTTACAGAGTGGGAAGACAACACATTATAATTGTAACGGAAACTGGGTTTTGATTGTGCATCAACCCTATCCCGTTTTTGGCTATTTTTATTTTGTGTTTAAGCTTATTTCAAAATAAGGACTACGATTGTCTGATGATCCAATGGATCAAATTTACTAGGCTACAACTATTGATGATGAATCATTTATTAACTGTAAAGAGTGTTAGCTAAAGGTTTTTGGGGCCAGAAGTTTGTGCAGAATAGATCGTAGAGCAGAATTCTGCACCCGTATCCACCAACAACACTGGTGAAAACGATCTATTTTTAAGTCATTTAAGAAGTCAAATCTCACTTTGTGAGTTCATACTGAGTTCAAATAAAGCACATAGAATACTTACAGTAACTAATCATCAAAATCCATTATATAAACCCAATTTTAGAGCTTCTTTTATAAATCAAAATACTCCGTCAATTAGAACGATCTTCATAACAACTATTCCAGAGATTAGTGTTTCTAGTTTTTATGCAATTACAGCGTTTTGTTAATAATCTTTAATAATTGCTCAATCTCTCTCAAAGTAGGATAATTAAGTAGCAAATCGATTGTATAGAATACATAATAACACAAGTTTGATGTAATATTATATTTAAGTTAAGTTTCAGGATATTAATTTATTCAAGTGATTTTCGTATTTATAAACGTGTATCCAAATCTGATGATGTCATAACTCAGCAAACTTTCAGCCAATCAAAAACATTCAATCAGCTACCATGGAACAGAGCTACAGAATGCATAAAAGGGGCTGCATTTGCCCAGAAAGACGAGTCAGGCCGGGGCTTGCCGCTAAGGGTTTGCCGCAAGGCACTTAGCGCTGCAAAAGTTGCAAATCAGGCCCTAACACGGACTGTAAACTACCCTCCTTGCGTCATCAAGAAAGGATGGACAGTTGCAAATCAGGCTCAACACGGAATGTAAACTACCCTCCTTGCGTCATCAAGAAAGGATCGACAGTTGCAAATCAGGCCCTAACACGGACTGTAAACTACCCTCCTTGCGTCATCAAGAAAGGATGGACAGTTGCAAATCAGGCCCTAACTCGGACTGTAAACTACCCTCCTTGTGTCATCAAGAAAGGATGGCCAGTTGCAAATCAGGCCCTAACACGGACTGTAAACTGTCTTCCTTGCGTCATCAAGGAAGGTTCGAAAGCTTCATGCTTGTAACCCATCCTTGTTTCATCAAGAAGACCTTCTTAGACGATCACGGTATAATCAGTCAAATGTCTTATCCATCCTTTTAAGACCTTGACAACTCATATTTTATATAATCTTGTAAATAATTATTTTAGTGATAACAACAAGGTTTATACCTTTAGTTTGTAATGAATGAATAAATGCTATGTCCATAGTTATTCTCGTCAAAGACAACAATAAGGAGTCACACAAATAGTTTATTTCAGTCTCCAGGCGTTAATGGTTGAATTACTGCATCTTCACGTACTATAAAGTGTCGAGAGTAAGGAAGACGCACGCTACCACGATATACTTCCTTTATCTCAAGACATCTTCAAACCTCTTGAAACAAAGACATCAGGTTCGAAGACGAAGGGCACTTTTCGTTACATAATCAAACACTATACGAGTCGTTAAAAAGATGAGTCTTTATCGTTTAGTAAGTGTACATACATACTTCAATCTCATTGGTTAACACGTATGAAATCTGATCCATATCGTGTAAACAAGAAAGTCAAACCACACGATATATTCCATATCGTCGATTAACCGCGTTACCAGATGGCGCGAAATGATATTACGTGTAAAGCGATTGCTTTGCGTCTGTGGAAGAGTTGCTTAATATATATATAAAATACGATAAACAAATAAAATGGCGGATGATTTAAATGCAACCGAGTCGATTTCTGTTACATTCTGAGGCCGAAATATACCGCAAAAAGGTCTAACCCACGCCAAAAAAAAAAATGATCTGCATATAACCTAACCAGACATGTTTTTCGCGATGATTTTATGGACAGAGGCGATGGCGCAGAGCATGTTAAAGGGTTAGTTTTACGGAGGTAAGGAAGGGAAGAGAATTCAGCGCCTGCTCTAACTAGATTGTTTGACGTTTAGTTTTCCGCGAGTGTTTAAATACAATTTTTTATTGGGACTAAACGATAAATATGTGCCAAACCATAGGTATTTTTTCCGTATTGTGTGAACATGCAGGGGATAACTAATAGTACATCATCAACGGCGACAAAAGAAGACTCCTCAACAAAAGATCTAAGCTTGTTTCCACCATGAAAATAAGTTCTACACTGAAAGCCAAACTGGAGTCAGGGTTACTCTATAAAGAGAGTCCAGCCTACATGTGACTCTATGTCAATATTGACTCTGTTTGGAGAGTCACATGACTCCCTTGGAGAGTCAATATTTACTGACTCCTTTGGAGAGTCATGATGCATGACTCTTCAAGGGAGTCTTGTGACTCTTCAAATGGAGTCAATATTGACATAGAGTCACATGTAGGCTGGACTCCCTTTCGAGAGTAATAATGACTCCAACTGGCTAAATAGAGTCACCGTGACTCCAGGTAGGAATAAGACACTGAGAACTGGGGGGGGGGGGGGGGGGGAGGCTTAAGGGTCATTGGCTCTTTGATGTTTATGTTCTTGCTCAATGTATTTGCATTTACTTAGCGAGCAATCAATCCCTTCCTTAATACCAGTGAGAAATATGCATATATATCAATGTACATTCAACGGTGTTAAATTAACGCATCGACTTGATTCAAATAAATTAATAGGTTTAAATAAATAAAAGGTGCAAATTAGCTCGTTAGCATAATTGAAATGGTACACACGAGCACCGGTGCTAATTTTTGTACCATTGCATTTATGCTAATGAGCGATTTGCGCATTTTACTCGGCGGCTAATATAAGACCAAGTAAAATATGCAAATTAGCTCCAGAGAGTCAGGATGACTCCTTTGGAGAGTCATGGCCGATGACTCTTTCCGACGGCTAGGATGACTCCTTTGGAGAGTCAGGATGACTCCTTTGGAGAGTCAGGATGACTCCTTTGGAGAGTCAGGATGACTCCTTTGGAGAGTCAGGATGACTCCTTTGGAGAGTCAGGATGACTCCTTTGGAGAGTCATGGCCGATGACTCTTTCCGACGGCTAGGATGACTCCTTTGGAGAGTCAGGATGACTCCTTTGAAGAGTCAGGATGACTCCTTTGGAGAGTCATGGCCGATTTACTCCATTTCAAGAGTCACTTGACTCCAGTTTGGCTTTCAGTGTACCTTACGAATTGTTCCAGAGGCATAACGTAATTACAATCACGTTCGCAACCACGTCCGCAATAACCAACGACTTTCCCGGTATACACAGAATAGCAACCAGTTGTCTGATGATCGCACACGCGTGAAACTCGGAGTAACAACTACCGTTCCAAATGGTTTAACTTAATTTTCGCTCTGCATCGCATTGGGCACTCTGCAAGAAGATTGCTTCTTTACCAGTATTAATTATGCTTTATCGTATATCTCAATCTCATTTATATTTGTACGAACTACCAAATAAAAAGTGTTTTTATTTGATATAAAGCTCTACTCAACATGGTATTGAGCACTATCCGTCTTATATTGATAATCTCGTTTTGTATGTACTTCTACATGTATTGGGTGATATTACACTCTGATAATATAATTACGGACCTTTAATTCTTTCTTTTTTCTGTCATCCTAGTTTCTGAAATAAGGAGCAGTCAAAGTAATAGCCCATTTATGTCCCCCTTCCTCTCCTCGTGCCCACAGTGCATGTGAAGTATTTAATAACATTACCAGATTGAGAAAAAAACCATGTATATTTAAATATTGCATTTTCAATTTATTTTACAATTAGAGATCCACACGCGCGTCACCGATCTTTACAAGAAGGAGTTTGAAGCTTCCATTCTACAGGTGGACGGAACAATATTGAACCACATGCAAAAGGCGAGTAAATTGATGTACTGGTTTTACAGACAGAAGCAACGATTGCCTTCAATTTTCTTTTAACATGTTCAAAGGACATTACAAAAATTCAGGTTTAGTATACCACATTTGGGCATAATCACTACTTTTGCAATTGTAGGATCTAAATCACATCTCTATGGCATAAATTTGGTCAATGAGAATATATTTGAATTCTTCTATACAAGAATCTGAATTTGATAGGGTAAAATGACTTTAATCGATTCACACGCCTTTCACCCTCGTATAACCAGACGATGTTGCGTAGACCATAGAGTGACCCAATATTGATTGCAGAGTTTACCTGCCAATGCTCCTAACGAAACAAAGGCTTTACACCAATTTGATATACCTAGGCTATTGTCGCCAATAATCACCAATACAGTAACGTAGTTGTTATTTATCAGTGTTGTCGGTTCCAATGGAACTTCAACTTTTCAATCAAATGAGACCCAAATGGCCCAACTGTACATGTTCAGCCTTTTTTACAACTTAACTTGAACTGCAATGAACTTTGTATTTGCCCTATGCCCTTGTTAACATTTGAAGTCTCTCTTATTACATTTTTACCCTATGTTACTAACCTGGTCTCCCTATTAAACTGCTATATATGTACAGTTAAAAAAAGTGCTTAATACATCGTCCAAACCTAAAATGGGTCAAAAACGTGTTTTTTAAATAATTTTCTCCAAAATGGTCAATTTCATGATCATGTTTGGATTCATTGAACCCTTTTCTGCAAATAAAATGTATTTTTATATAGATTAAATGAATAATGAAGAAGTTACGGCATTTTTACGGAGGCTGTACCTGAAGGTGCACAGCCTCCTTAATGGTTCAGTGATTTCAGACATTTGATCTGCAGCCCTATTTATGTTTGGACATTTGGCACACTTAAAGACGATTCTGGCCCACGGTTCTGTGCAGCGGTGCTGTTTATACAATCGTTAATGGTCCAATGACTGATCCTTGTGGGGCGCCTTCCAGAAGAATATGAGGTTTAGAAAATGTGTTATTGAGAGATGAATGAGGATACCAGCTTAGCACACATTAGTGTGGTGTCTTATGACGTGTTTCTTTAGTGTGCTACATTTTGATTTTTTGTCTTTTAAGGTAGTATTGACCCTCAGGAATTCAAACATAATTTTCCCCATTAGCAGTTTTGCCTCTATCAGAGGTCAAAGGTCATATAGGGGTTACATTGCAAATAGGCTCAGATTATGTTGTAATGCATACCAACTTGTTCCTTAGGACTTACGGAGCAAAAAAGTAAACAGTTGTATATCGGGCACAAAAGATCAAAGGTCAACAAACTTTGTACAGGAGTCAAATTCTAAAAATGATCCGATTTTAATGAAAATGGTCTCAAATTGTTTTGATAGCTACAACAAGTCATAAATATAATAGTTTGCTATATCTGTAAAGGTGTGTGTCTAGTAGTATCATTCAGGAAATGGTCAGGAAGCTATACGTCTAATGCGAGCTGACCTTTGACCTAATGAAATTTATTGATATGTAACTTGTAGATATGGCAAACTATTTATTTACGGCTTGTTTGTATCCATCCAAAAATGTGAGACCATTCTCATTAAAAAAAAAAATTGACCCCTTTACAAAGAATTTGAGAAAAAGTGTTGACCTTTGACCTATTTTGACCAATATCTAGGAAACTAAATATCGGGTCGTTATAATACAACTATTTCCTTTTTTCCCCATGATCCCAGGAGCAGTTGGATGTGCATTACAACATAATCTGAGCAATTTTCAAATTTGACCCCTATGTGACCTTTGACCTCTGAATGTGGCCAAACGTCTGTTCAAAACAAATTGGGAAAAAATCAAAATTCCTGAGGGTCAAAACTTCCTAGAAAAGACAAAAAATCAAAATGCAGCAGGATGGTTAGTTAAAATACACAAGGAACCATATTACATTCAGTGATAATCTTACGTTGAAATGTATAAAACGGCGCATTAATTGTGTCGCGGGGCGCCGAGTGAGCACGAGCCGCGGTATATGACCTCCGAAAGGTTTCTGACACCACAAAATGTTGACCAGTGACCACCTACCACCTGAAGATGATGATCACCCAGTGACAACCTTGCTAACTACCACCAGAAGATGATCACTCAGTGACCACCTTGCTAACTACCACCAGAAGATGATGATCACCCAGTGACCACCTTGCTAACTACCACCAGAAGATGATGATCACCCAGTGACCACCTTGCTAACTACCACCAGAAGATGATGATCACCCAGTGACCACCTTGCTAACTACCACCTGAAGATGATCACCCAGTTGCCACCTTGCTAACTACCACCTGAAGATGATCACTCAGTGACCACCTTGCCAACTACCACCTGAAGATGATGATCACCCAGTGACCACCTTGCTAACTACCACCAGAAGATGATGATCACTCAGTGACCACCTTGCTAACTACCACCTGAAGATGATCACCCAGTGACCACCTTGCTAACTACCACCTGAAGATGATCACCCAGTGACCACCTTGCTAACTACCACCAGAAGATGATGATCACCCAGTGACCACCTTGCTAACTACCACCAGAAGATGATGATCACCCAGTGACCACCTTGCTAACTACCACCTGAAGATGATGATCACTCAGTGACCACCTTGCTAACTACCACCAGAAAATGATGATCACCCAGTGACCACCTTGCTAACTACCACCTGAAGATGATGATCACTCAGTGACCACCTTGCTAACTACCACCAGAAAATGATGATCACCCAGTGACCACCTTGCTAACTACCACCAGAAGATGATGATCACCCAGTGACCACCTTGCTAACTACCACCTGAAGATGATGATCACTCAGTGACCACCTTGCTAACTACCACCAGAAAATGATGATCACCCAGTGACCACCTTGCTAACTACCACCTGAAGATGATGATCACCCAGTGACCACCTTGCTAACTACCACCAGAAAATGATGATCACCCAGTGACCACCTTGCTAACTACCACCAGAAAATGATGATCACCCAGTGACCACCTTGCTAACTACCACCTGAAGATGATGATCACCCAGTGACCACCTTGCTAACTACCACCAGAAGATGATGATCACCCAGTGACCACCTTGCTAACTACCACCTGAAGATGATGATCACCCAGTGACCACCTTGCTAACTACCACCAGAAAATGATGATCACCCAGTTGCCACCTTGCTAACTACCACCTGAAGATGATGATCACCCAGTGACCACCTTGCTAACTACCACCTGAAGATGATGATCACTCAGTGACCACCTTGCTAACTACCACCAGAAAATGATGATCACCCAGTGACCACCTTGCTAACTACCACCAGAAGATGATGATCACCCAGTTGCCACCTTGCTAACTACCACCTGAAGATGATCACTCAGTGACCACCTTGCCAACTACCACCTGAAGATGATGATCACCCAGTGACCACCTTGCTAACTACCACCAGAAGATGATGATCACCCAGTGACCACCTTGCTAACTACCACCAGAAGATGATGATCACCCAGTGACCACCTTGCTAACTACCACCTGAAGATGATGATCACTCAGTGACCACCTTGCTAACTACCACCAGAAGATGATGATCACCCAGTTGCCACCTTGCTAACTACCACCTGAAGATGATCACTCAGTGACCACCTTGCCAACTACCACCTGAAGATGATGATCACCCAGTGACCACCTTGCTAACTACCACCTGAAGATGATCACTCAGTGACCACCTTGCTAACTACCACCAGAAGATGATGATCACCCAGTGACCACCTTGCTAACTACCACCTGAAGATGATGATCACTCAGTGACCACCTTGCTAACTACCACCTGAAGATGATGATCACCCAGTGACCACCTTGCTAACTACCACCTGAAGATGATGATCACTCAGTGACCACCTTGCTAACTACCACCTGAAGATGATGATCACCCAGTGACCACCTTGCTAACTACCACCTGAAGATGATGATCACCCAGTGACCACCTTGCTAACTACCACCAGAAAATGATGATCACCCAGTGACCACCTTGCTAACTACCACCAGAAGATGATGATCACCCAGTTGCCACCTTGCTAACTACCACCTGATCACTAGAGTATTAGCCTGTCTCACCCAAAACATTACCAGATTAACTTACTACTGCGACCGTACCCACAGTTCATTGCGGTGGTTATATGTAGAGTAAATCCTTCCCGTATTCACTATTTAACCACGTTCTTTTTTAAACCTATTAAATGTCGGCGATATATAGGGATGTGGAGATCCAGTTTAGTTTTATAGCATCATTGTTGCCCTCAAGAGTTTATTTTCGAAGACGATTACAAATGTATTTATTGTTCAGCCGTACGGTGTCATACGGTCAACATATATGCCGCAAACTGTAGCTAAAAGTATTGTACCGGCGTTCAAGTTCAACATTATGTGCGACGGTGTGCGACTTCATGACAATTAGCGAAAAACTACTTATTTTTAATTAGGCTATTGTTATGCCCTGGCGGCCCAAAAAAATGGGTGCTTCCCGCCTGCAAACAGTTGTGTTTACAATGTTTTGGGCTAATTTATTGTCCTGAGTTGTGATCTAGGAGGCATATATCGCTGTGCTTTAGGAGACAGTTATGGCAACACTCTTGCGACATAATGAGGGGATTAAGAGGGACATACTTGGTTTGAATGCAGCCAAACAACCTTCTATAGCATGTATAGGCACTATCTAAGTTTAGTATTTACAGAATCTTACAGAATCAATAACTCTGTGCGCAACTCATTAACATAGAGGTGAACTCTGGCTGACACTCGTTGTTATGTCGTTGGTAAGTAGTTATATAACATTGGGGTCAATCCAATTTCTTGGACACATCCAGAATGGGCGATAGAGGGCATGGGTCACAACTTATACTTCTAATGTATGTGAAGAACCATCATTTGATTATCAATCAAGGAGTGCTAATTGAGGTGGGGTGGGGTGGTTTGGAGGCTTGGTATCTGCTGATCTGAAAGACTCCCTCCCTCCCACCAAGCTCATCACTCGATTTCTGCTCTACAGTGCATTACTCTGTTACGGTCATTGAGCTAGCCTACATCCCATTTATTCAATCTGTATATTAGACTATGCTTTATGACTATAAACTCGCACTGAAATTCCTCACTGTTCTGTGAATTCTGTATTTTTCAATTTCTGTCGTTGTGCACTACTGACGATTATCGCATGACAACACAAAAAGCAATAAAAAAAGCAATAAATTGTACAATACCCACCGATTAGCTGGCAGTGCCGCGTGTAATGTCACTCTTTCCCGCATGCAACCGGTCTTAATCACGAACGCTAAGACAGTAGGCACCAGTTATCGATTAACCGACTTTCTACGCGATAACGAAACAACTGAACATCGTCTTGCCATAGTTATTTTTATAATTCTCCGACAACCTAGTTTCCCCTTTCTTCAACTATAACATGCAGCTATTCCCCATCATGCAATCAGTTCTAAGGCTCCCTTTCTAAGAATTCTTTGTAATTTATATATAAATAGCAGTGGCACGGCACCCACCTCTGCAGTAATATTGTCCGAGCACCCTTCTCAATTCGGCAGTATCTCAAGTAAATTGTAGTGTCCGCTCCACGTCTTAGTCCCAACAACCTCAGTCCACCGTTTCCACTATAACAAATATACAAATAATAGGATAGGCCTACCAATAGGCAATAGTTAATCTAGCCTATACACAATATAAGGTAATGTCATTCTATAATGTGTAGATGGACAACGACAAGGATGATCTCACAATTTAACTACCCATGCATTAGCAGATATTATCACAGCATGCTCGCCAATGCACCTCTCCTGGTATATTAATGACACAGTGTCACCATGTCAACTATCAAAATATTTCCGAAAACAAAAAAATATACCCAAAAATATGCCAAGTATTTTTGGACTAAGCATTCAAAAACATTGACTTCCAAATATAAAAATATTCTAAGTACTCTTCACTGAACATGAAAAATGTGGAAATTAAAAATAATGCTAAGTATTTTTTACAAAGCATGAAAAATGTGAAAATCAAAAATCAAATGCTAAGTATTTGACAAAGCAATAAATCTTGATCACAAAAAAACAATACAATATAAAATCAGCAGATGACATTTTTCACAATGCAATAGGTCTCCAAAACAGTCTGTCCAATTAAAAAACACATGCTGACTATTTACCACAGCATAATTAGGGTGTCACATTTTGTATACATGACAATCATCATTATTAAAAGCAATTTGGAATGATAACAATCATTAATACCGAAAATATTCAAAAATACCGAAACACCGGCCTATCATCAATCCCTAGCAAAATATACACACATCATCAAAATAGTAATCTAACATATGAGTCACATGTCTGTCCACCACACAAGTAATAAAAGTACAGTAATTTGCCATGCAAGCTCTCTGTATTTAAAATACAGTGACCATGAATCACCTTTGATGGTTTGGTTTTTATAACAACACGATAAGGAAGCTAGAATTATTGCCACAAAAGCCTAGCCACTATACTGAATTAGATAGCTGTGCCCTATTCAAATCTCCATGTAAATAAACTTGATCAAGCACTACCACTTTTTCACGGTACTCCTACCCTTCACTTATTTAAAAATAAATAATAAACAAATTTACTAATCGCTCATAACCATAACAATGGCCACATGACTTGTTTACACAATCCAGCACTGAATCATGATAAAGTGACAATTTTATAAAGTATTAACTAGATCCATAAAACAATGACTCAATTCACATTCATACAATTGTGTGCACTGGTACATTTTATAAACATACACACACTACTGTTGGCATGCAAGCCTGAATAATTGATCAATAATTGAATTGGAACAATTATTTCCAAGAGTAAACCTACCAACAATTTTGGGCATGAAAATTGGGAACAACCAGCCTCATGCAATAATCCTAAAATCATCAACAATATTTTAATATCAGAAAAGTGCAACTGACATTCACAGAAACACCAGTGGCGTACCCAGCTTTTGGAAACTGGGGGGTGGTGGGGTGTGGGGTGGGGGGCGACCATAGTTGTACCGACGAAAGACATGATGTACCTGTTTTTTGATGATTTTCTGATGATGAAGTACTCTGGATCAGAGGGTCGTAAAGATGACTGAGTTGGTAAGCCCCCTCGTCGCCGTTAATAAAGTGCTTGTGTTGGTTGTTGCCGCCTCTCCTCCTAATCCAGATAGATTCGCGAATCCATCTGGTGTTTCTGGTCTCGTCTCTGGCTATGATTTTTGACTCCTCCCATTGGATGACATGGTTCTCTTTGGCTGCGTGTATGGCAGGCCCAATGTCCAGTAACTCGATATTTATCGATTGAAAATTGATATTTATCGATTGAAAATCCAAGTTTTTCAAGTGAAAATCCAAGTTTTTCAAAAAACTTGGATTATCAATTATAAAAAAAAAGTTTTTCGACGCCTAATGTCCATTAATTCGAAAAACTTGGTTTATCATTTTGAAAAACCAAGTTTTTCGATCAAAAAACTTGGTTTTTCAACGCGGAATGTAAAATAATTCGAAAAACTTGGTTTATCATTTGAAAAACCAAGTTTTTCGACGCCTAATGTCCAATAATTCGAAAAACTTGGTTTATCAATTGAAAATCCAAGTTTTTCGACGCCTAATGTCCAATAATTCGAAAAACTAATTGGTTTATCAATTGAAAATCCAAGTTTTTCGACGCTTAATGTCCAATAATTCGAAAAACTTGGTTTGTCAATTGAAAATCCAAGTTTTTCGACGCCTAATGTTCAATAATTCGAAAAACTTGGTTTATCAATTTGAAAAAACAAGTTTTTCGATTGAAAAACTTGGTTTATCGATTGAAAATCCAAGTTTTTCTCGAAAAACTTGGATTATCAATTGAAAAACTTGGTTTTTCGACGCCTAATGTCCATTAATTCGAAAAACGTGGTTTATCATTTTGAAAAACCAAGTTTTTCGATCGAAAAACTTGTTTTTTCAACGCGGAATGTAAAATAATTCGAAAAACTTGGTTTATCAATTGAAAATCCAAGTTTTTCGACGCCTAATGTCTAATAATTCGAAAAACTTGGTTTATCATTTTGAAAAACAACGTTTTTCAATCGAAAAACTTGGTTTTTCATCGCGGAATGTAAAATAATTCGAAAAACTTGGTTTATCAATTGAAAAACCAAGTTATTCGACGCCTAATGTCCAATAATTCGAAAAACTTGGTTTATCAATTGAAAATCCAAGTTTTTCGACGCCTAATGTCCAATAATTCGAACAACTTGGTTTATCAATTGAAAATCCAAGTTTTTCGACGCCCAATGTCCAATATTTCGAAAAACTTGGTTTATCAATTGAAAATCCAAGTTTTTCGACGCCTAATGTCCAATAATTCGAAAAACTTGGTTTATCAATTGAAAATCCAAGTTTTTCGACGCCTAATGTCCAATAATTCGAAAAACTTGGTTTTTCAATTGATAAACCAAGTTTTTCGAGAAAAACTTGGTTTTTCACTTGAAAAACTTGGATTTTCAATCGATAAACCAAGTGTTTCGAATTATTGGACATTAGGCGTCGAAAAACTTGGTTTTTCAATTGATAAACCAAGTTTTTCGAATTATTGGACATTAGGCGTCGAAAAAACTTGGTTCCGACCAACTTCAAAAAGTTGACCCTAGATGACCTTTGACCTCGTATGCTCTAGCGAATGCGAACTTGCTCTTGCGGGGACCGAACAAACAGATCACCGAGTTTCTCATCACTGAGTTTAAGCCCGATCGGACAAACTTTAAAAATTCGACCCCTAGATGATCTTTGACCCCGGAAGACCAAATAAAAGCAAAGCCGTTTTATTTGTTCCACGCATATGAATTTCTAAGCGCAACTTAAGAGAACAATCAACCATGCACTGCCTTTTCACAGTTTTTGCCCCTAAAATCATCAGATTTCGAAGGTCTAAAAATCATATCTCAGCGATCAAATATCCCATAACTTTCGGTTTTGTTGTTAAATGAAGCTGAAATTGTTACGCTTTTTTTAGTATATTATTTGTATTTAAAAAAAAAAAACCCCGTTAGGAGGATCTCAAAGTGAAAAGTGCTAGGTTGGTTCGTTTTACCAGAGTTTTACAGTGCGTCAATGATATTTTCGGCAAAAACAAACTTCCAACACGATCCCTAAATGTTGTAACTTTGCGACCCGACTGCCGATAAACCTAGTTTAAGTTCTGATTAGGAGAGCAGGGTCTCTATTCTCATGTCTGTAAAAGTCATAATGATTGGTTAAAAGGAAGGTCGGATGATTTAGAAATGAAGAATAAACCAATTAGAGCTGAGTCTTTCGATTGTGCAGAATCAGGGATGAACATGAAATATCTTGAACCAATTTTGTCTCACATGAGAAAATAGGTCAAATAGTTCTCTGTTATATAAAATTTACATTTAATTGAAAGCAGAAATCTTCTACTTTCCAATCATGTTTTTTAACTTCTCGACAAAGTTAAATGAGAGAAAATATGATTAAAAGAGTACAACTTGGTTTAAATTTATTGAACATTTTCACAATTTGTGTGTATATAGGTGAAATGCGTAACAGACAATAGATTGGTTATTGACTTTGTATTGTTCTCACTTGTTGGAAAGTCAACAAAGCATGTAACCAGCCACATCATGCTGTTATCTGGCTGAATATAAGTGCTCTGTTAGCTTCCAATATTATACTTGAGAAATTCATATGCTCGCCTCGCATTCGGGCTTCTCATCACCGAGTTTAAGCCCGATCGGACAAACTTTAAAAATACGACCCCTAGACGACCTTTGACCCCGGATGACCCACGAAAAGCAAAGCCGTTCTATTTTGTCCATGCTCGACTCGCATTCGGGCTTCCCGTCCCCGAGTTTAAGCCCGATCGGACAAACTTTGAAAATTCGACCCTTAGACGACCTTTGACCCCGAACGACCCAAGAAAAGCAAAGCCGTTTTATTTTTGCCACGCTCGACTCGTATTCGGGCTTCCCGTCACCGAGTTTAAGCACGATCGGACAAACTTTGAAAATTCGACCCCTAGACGACCTTTGACCCCGGAAGACCCGACAAACGCCAACCCGTTTTATTTTTGCCACGCTCGCCTCGCATCGAGCATCGTGATCACCGAGTTTAAGCACGATCCGACCAACTTCAAAAAGTTGACCCCTAGATGACCTTTGACCTCGTACGCTCTAGCGAATGCGAACTTGCTCTTGCGGGGACCGAGCCGCACCCACCCACCGAGTCTGAACGCCGCCCGACCCCGGGAAGGCGACGAAAAAGCGCACACAGACAGACAGACAGACAAACACACAGACAAACAGGCAAACAGACAGAGAGTAGCGTATTATTATAGATTCCCGCTCCTATACTCGCGAAACTAACGTAATTCTGCTAATTTGTCACCTTCATCAATTTTCCTTGCTCGTTCTGGCACGCGGCACAATTAAACGCTTGTTGGTTTCCCCCGTACTGCGCAACCGTAGATCAATTAGGCGAATTCTTGAACCTTCTAGCAGGGGTGTGCCAGGGGTATGCCACTGAGCTTGCCGATCGGAGGCCACTTTTAAATTAAAATGTGGTCGGCATAGAACTGGTGGCGCTGTACCGATCAGGCGTGATTGTAGCAGGGAGGTGTTAAATAGAAAGGAGAGTGCACGAAGAGGCAATATATTGTCCGCACGTGCGTTATGCCCATTAGTTATCAATGCCGGGATTAGCATTAAGTTAATCCGTTAGATGATGATCGATCGCCGAGACTCGAACCAAATGGACATTTTACTGACCCACAAGACATTGCTTCAGCGACACCTACATCAAAACCTAGTGCCGCACACATTAATGCTATCCACAGACAGAGTACTTCCGGTACTTTTTTCCAACTTTTTTCCAACTTGGGCCATAACAAAATTACATGCAATAGATGTGGAAAATAGTCTACTTTAATTTGCTTTATGTTATAATGTCCGCACTTATCCGCGTAAAAATATGATAACAGTATGAAAAATAAGTGTTTTATACTTATAAATTGTGGGAAATGGCCGAAAATGTCGTAACTTTCGCTATAATCGTCCAATTTTGATCGCGTTTTTGCTGTCATAACTCGCTGATCTCCTCAACATCCTGTCACAGAAGTGGAACCACTCCCTAGACCATAGCAATGAAGTTTGTGTCATCGCCCTTGACATTAAAAGAGCTTTCGACAAGATATGGCATAACGGACTCTGCTCGAAACTGTTGGCTAAAGGTGTTACAGGAAGACTGCTTTCGTGGATAGACAACTATTTATCTGATAGATCCATCAACGTCGTCATGTCAGGTCAGGCATCCAACACTGCTCCAATAAATGATTCTGTTCCACAAGGATCTATCCTTGGCCCACTACTGTTCTCTGTTTTTATTGATGACCTTGTAGATGTTTGCGACAACGAGCTATATCTATATGCCGACGACTCAACACTCTTTGCACCCATTAAGTCATCAACCGATCCCAACACAGTAGCTGCAAGTCTCAACAGAGATTTAAGCAACATGAAAGTATGGGCTGACAAATGGAAAGTGACCTTTGAGCCTACCAAATGCAAGACCATGGTAATCTCCAGGAAAAGATCCCCATCTGAACTTGATATCTACTTTGGAGAGTGCAAACTACCATCTACAAAAGAACTGGATATCTTGGGCGTCACCATTGACAGCAAGCTTACCTGGTCAAAGCACATCTCAGGCATTGCAACTAAAGCTGGTCAAAAGCTTGGCGCTCTACGCAAAGTTGCAAATAAACTGGAGGCTAAAGGTAGATCTACTGTCTACAAGTCGCAAGGCCGCAGCATTATGGAGTATGCTTCACTAAGCTGGATGAATGCTTCACCCACCATCCTAAGCCAGCTTGACAACATCCAAAAGAAGGCACTTAGAATCATTGGAGTTAATGAAGCTACTGCTCGTTCACAGCTCAAAATTGACAGCCTGCTTCACAGGCGACAGGTAGCAGCGGCTACGGTCTTGTACAAGATGCATACTACCAACTGCCCACAAGATCTAGCAGGGTTACTTCCCGCACCATATGTCCAACGCCGTGCTACCCGTTCGAGCGTATCAATGCCAGTCCATGCTCTTTCTCTGCCGACAGCCAGAACTCGCTGCTTCGACAGAAGCTTCATTCACACTGCTGTTCCCTTATGGAATAGTCTTCCAGATGATATTGTTGGTAACATTTCAGCAGCTGGAATCCAGGCTTTTAAGTGTCGTGTGCACGGTCATCTTCTCACAAACTCTTAACTTGTCATAGCCTTCACACTCTTTCATGACACCCTTCATTCAAGTCCTTTCAACATCCGACTGATACATATATAATAGCATGGTGGTCATGGGTTAAGTGTAGGTTAATGCTTGGTTGGGGAGATGGTGGTCTGTAAAGCATGTAGCCAGCTGGGCTGGTGATACGGTCATGCCCCAACAGGTGACAACAGGCAGCTCCTGGTAGATTTAGTTCCCAAGTTTGTTGTGTAGGTTCTCTTGATGCCCATCAGACCTCCAGATATTATTATTTTTCTATAATTTATATTTTGATGTTGTTCTCTATGTTTGGGCTTTTATCTTATTATTATGTCACTTTCATTGGCATTTTTAACCTCTGCCCATTTGTGTGTCTTGTTTTATGCATATTTTCTGAGTTGCAGTGAACCAATTGATTGGCCTTTCAGAGCTCTCTTACGAGAGTTACCAGTTTGATTTTTAATCACTCTGGTCATTAACCTTTTTAATGTCTGTTGGGCTATTGTTCACATTTGCGCTTTATATACAAAAACAAAAACAAAAAAACTTCGCAAGGAATTAGATACTGGCGAAATTTATTTACTGGCCGGAATTACGTCACGAAGAAATGTTCTCGAAAATGTTTCTCCGCTAAAGGTCACAGCCGGTCGTTTTCAAAACAGGTCCCTAGTACGATCAAGTAGAGTGATGCGCGGTCGACTGTGACAGAAACTCGTAACGCAGGCTTCTAATGAATAGGATGCTTGGAGTGGTAGGGCCTTTCATGGTAACTGACTGGTACAAAGGCGTAATCGGATAAGTGGTACTTGAGAGGGTACTCGAATTGGTTCGTGCACACTCCTTTCTATTTAACACCTCCCTGATTGTAGCAGACGACACGACGCTGGCCACGCGTCTCTCAGACGACCCAATATGGCAACGGAAGTGCACTATTTTGAATTATTTTTAACAGTCATCGCTCGGTTAACGATGAAAATTGTTCTAATTATGATGAATTTGTCAAAATGATGAGATTAACATTCGCGATTACGTGTTATTCACTACGAATTCAAAATTTAGGTTTCGCGTGGCCACCGTCGTCTGTGTAAATCTACAGCGCCCTCAAACCTATGCCGACCAAATATTACGTTAAACCTGGTTAAACATTGTTAAACGCGTTAAACGCCGGTCACCGACACATTCCGATGATTACCATAATTTATTTATTATTTCTGCTTGCATTCGAACTTAACCCCCTCTAAGCGAGTTTTGTCTTTTTTAAGACTCTTCTTGTTTGTCATTTTGACACTTTGGATTTCATATTTCTTCTATGGTTTTACTTCGTTTTCAGTTCTATGTATATTTTTTCCTGAAGAAGAAACGTAAGGTTTCGTAAGCTTGACGATATACCGTTTCCCATCTATTCAACAATATATTTTTACTTCATGGGAATGCATCTCTCGAGATCCGGTATGATTATGATTGTTAGGCTGATCAGGGATATTAATAATTATGGGATAAGAAACTCCAGATCTGTGCCTGTAATCAAATTGGTTCATGTACACAGCGCCCCCTTTAACAGTTGCGACATGCCGCATAAGGCAAGCAGTGAAGCGAGAACTGTCAATCATCAGTTAGAAATGAATATTTAGTGCATATTCATTAGTATCGTCACTAACAAGTAATGTCATGAATGTAGACGCGTTCCAGTCCATCGTAAAGAAACCCATTGATTAACTTATTATTTGAGAAAAATAATAAACTATAATGTAAGCGCACTAATATTTGACAATATGACTTGATTGTAGTGGGCATAAGTGTGAAAATATTGTACTTGTACGAGCATTTGCACCGCCAATGCTTTCAAAACCTTGATTTTTTACACCATTCCACTCCTCTCTGGATAAGTCTATAACCGGGTTCAGTGTAGTCATGCGCAACGGACGTACAAAGGGGGATCGCACCCGACCTATTCTATGTTCAATTTAATTGGTGCATGACGTTCAATTCATGGCATAAACCTTGTAACCAAATTGGTTTACGATTATCATGATTATCATGACACACATCATGACAGTGTGTGTGTTTTCTTTCTGAAAATCTTTAACACAGTATATCAATCCTGCAAAGACGGCAGCTGATGAATAACCTCCTCTCGGTATTGCCAATACTGGTCGCCTGATTCGGAGGAATTTGAGGGATCGTCACATTTTTAAAGGCATTATGTCCGTCCACAACGAATCTAGTGTAAAGTCACCATTTTTCAAAATGGAAATTCTGCGCTTGAGTTAAATCTACTTCAAATAAAATTGAACATTATATGACATGTAGTTAATTATTATTTTGTATTATTCCTGAGTATCTTTGAAAGGCCATAGGGACTATACACTGGGTGGATGGTCACATTATTAACAAATCGTCTTCAGGAAAATATCCAAATCATGAACAAACAGAGTCGAAAGTCCGGCAAAGCCTGGGGACTACCCTTTTCACTTGAGCTCTGCTCACGCCACACCCAAAAGTGTGTTATGAAAACACGATAATCGAGTAAACAAACGGATTACACATCACAGAAGTCCATATTTGGGTCCACCAAGACTTCTCCAACAAACGGTGCAACAAACGACTGGAGAGGGTCATTAGTTGAAATCATCCTCCGGAACAACTCATGCATGCATGTATTACAATACAGTGTTTTGCTGATTATTGATCCAAGTGATTTGTATTGTACTACATGTATGCATGAGTTGTTCTGGAGGAGGATTTGAACTAATGACCCTCCATGCAATCGCCCTATTGGGCTGCTCTAGAGAAAAGCATTACTTACACCAATTTCACGTTTTGAGTTGACAATTAACAGCAGAGAATCGTTTAAAAAGTAGTGCAATGCATTATAATGAAATCATAATTACAATCTCCTTCAGCATATAATCAACTATTTAAGTGATATTCGTATTTTGAACTCTATGTAATCTCCTTCTTGAAATGTTGCATGCATAGTCCTCATTAGCTTAACCAGCTAAGCGCTGGCTTCACAATCATGAGATCAGTGGTTCGAATCCTATAAATGTGATGATATGTTTTTCTGTTTGTTATTACACTTTATTTTTAGAAAATGACAGGATTGCTTTTCGTTCGCTATTTTTTATTGAATTTTGAATACTTTTTTTCTTTTGCAATTTCACTGCGATAAAGAATGTCCTGTAAATCCTGAAAAAAAACTTTTTTTTGTACCAATGTACATGTAGGCCTACCTTTTATGTACCAATGTACCTTTTTTGGTACTAATGTAACCTTTTTTGTGAAAACACCCCACCCCTACCCCCAATTTTCGGAAAACGCCCCTTTCCCATTGTGTAGAGCATTTTTTTCGGGACGCTCCAACCCCCCCCCCCCCCCCCGAGATGACTAAAAATGTGGGGCAACCTTTTATGATTTTTTGGGTACCAATGTACCTTTTCCAGAAAATACGACCGCCCCCTAAAACAAGAAGAGTCTTTAAAAAGACAATCATCGCTTAGAAGCCGTGATTAAAATCTATTTAATTAATTAATTTCAATTAATGGCCACACAAAACGTCCTTGATTTAGGATAAGGGAACATGTTTGTTAACATAAACTATAATAACGTACGGTACTACAATACACATTTTCTCTATGGCCCTTGATATGGTAGCAATTGGGCATGCATCATGAATTGGCACCCTAATATTAAAAAAAAATGACATAAGTGTCTATTTCTTTAGTTGTACAATGAAGATTTGTGTCAATTTAAAGTACGTACAATAACTATACTTTCCATACTAGCAACGAAAATTGATGTTTATAATTTTCAGCTGAAATCGGAGAGTAATTGATGATTGAGGCGGTGGCTAAGGAGCCAGTGTCATAAACGTGGAATATTTCCTTTATATCACTTTTGACAATTTGATATCTGTGATTGGATGTTTATATTTATTGATAGATGTACTCTAACAAAGGTGAAATTTATTAATAGTTGACTGATTTTTCTCAATCATTGGTTGTAATTGATAATTCAAATAATTAATTGCCCGCACGTACTTTGCCATGATCTAGCTAGTTAAATGACCACTTCCATGAGTAAAGCGATTTCGTGGTATGTTAATTATTAATAATATACATGTAGGTCCAACAAGGCAATGTTTCATTATTTTTACATGACGTGTATAAACCAATCTTAATAATTATCAAATAATGTGATATTCAAAGTAAGAGAATGCCAAGTGAAAAACATTTGATTAAACTGCTTCATGTTACACCCTATATAATTTCTACACACCCTGTATAATGACCTTAATATTGACAAAATGGGATTTAAAATATAATATGCTCTCTGAAAATGTATACTTTTCCTATATTCCCTTGCTTATTTTTAATGCTATAAATTTATGTTGTCTTGTAAGCAAAACACCCATTATAATTTTCAGCTTTAGCTGTCACAGAAAGGGGTTCTTGACTCCCATACACTTAAAAATAATAGGCATTCAAGACAGGTATTAAACAAACATAAAACTATTTATTTTCTCCCATACACTGTCCTTGGTGATTATACTGTACCTATACCATGTGCATGAAGATAAAGTATGGATATATTTTATTACTGATTATCTATAGCTGTACAGTCAGTAGTCATATAGACCAGTTCCCATAATCATGCATTAGGAGAGAGTGCAGTGGACCATGACCAGCACTGTTTATATACCACTTGATGAGCCAATCATTGACATTCTTAGAAGACTAATTTAGGTAGCATTTATTCATTACAGTGGTACATTGTACATGGATGACTTTGTGTGAGGTCACAAGTGCTACAGATAGGGTGGGCTTGAACACAGCATTCTGAAGGCTGTGATAAAATGACTGCTCAATCATGCACTTTGACTGGGGTCAAAATGTAGTCTTATTTATCTGCGATGAAAAAATCCTGCTTACGTGCCTGATTCCGTTCATTCATGGAATTATTAGAAAGTCGTTGTCCTTCCTTCTCTTTCTAATAATTCCATGGTTCATTGAACTAAGAAGGCTTATGTCCTTGAATCATTCCATGCTTGAATCAATTTTCTTATTTCATACACCATCGATCCGATGGTGAATAACAATCACACTTTTCCTAAGTACCGTAGCCAAGCTGGCGCGTTAATCTCATCCAACTCGTACATTGCTATCTAATCTAAATATTCATGAAATGCAAATATTGCAACGCCCGTCGTACGTCGCTGCCAGACGAAGCCATCCATGATTTGATATTCCGATTTTGTTCTACATTAAACTTAATTTCAAATAAAGACTAATTGATATTTCATGCCATATAATAGATGATTCTGCCTGTCTTAAACCAAATCCGCGCCAGTGTAATAGAAATTTGCTGTTTTTCAACCATTAATGTGAATAATTTCTGTGCCATAAATGTGTTTCAAAGAGATTGGGATCATCATGTCTAATATCCCCTGGTTGGCTTCGACCATGTTATAGCGCCAACTAGACCAGTTACGACAAACTATTAAGGTCAAGAGAATCGGGGTTTTATCTACCATGTTACCTAGCCCTGGGCTGATTTACCTCACCATCATAATTTATGTAAATATGCAAAAGGGACCGTTTTCGCTACGTACGTTAGTATAGGACTTTCCTATCCCAAAATTAATAGTATCCCTGGGTGTGCCTCTCCAGCTTGCCGATCGGGTCCACTTTTTAAATTAAAATGTAGTCAGCATAGAATTGGTGGCGATAAGGCGCGATGTAGAAGACGATGGTAGACACGAACGGCCGTTAATTTTGAATTTCATTGCTTTCAATGTAACAATGGATTTTGCCCGGGATTTCGATTATATGACCCCATACAATTCATCACACGTTGGAACTAAATTATTTCATCCAAAAACCGCTGAAGTTGGATAACCAACTCCAGGGAGCACATACCCAAATAGGTATCGCGACACGCTATCGACGCGATCAATCAAAGTTGAGTACGACAATTATAGTTCCTATTTGGCGGGAAAGAGAGATATTTTTTGACGGTTTATGATATAATTTTTCACTAATATGTTGTGTTTGAAATGTGTACATGTAGTTGATGTTCTGACATTTAAACTAGGTGATTTGAGGTCAATTTTAATTTCACGGACCGATTTACACATGCGGTGATATCCAGACTGGAGACCGAATTTAGGTAGGCATATCACTACGTTGTTATGCGGCGGCTTATATCAACAAAAAAGTGCACGGTAATGTCACCTTCATATTCAGATATGTTGTAGATTACCCTTGTGAGTAAAACATATCAAAATTTCATTGAACCAAACGCACTAATATAGAAACTAGAGCCATTTAAGAAAACCTTTCCTAACAGTAAAGTCTATGGAGAGCGTCTTGGTGCTGTGCTCCCTCCAGTGTCAGTATCAATTTTTGACAGCAAGCTGTGTGTAAATCTACCGCGTGAATAGCGCCACCAATTCTATGCTAACTAAATAATGACGTCAAATGCGTCATACGCCGGTCACCGACGCATTCCAGACGATTACCATAATTTATTCAAATATGCAAAAGGGACCGTTTTCGCTACGTACGTTAGTATAGGACTTTCCTATCCCAAAATTAATAGTATCCCTGCTTCTAGGACTTCCGCTATACCAGCAAGCAAGATATAAGGCAAACCTCCACTCTCTGACAAGGTTTGTTTGTTTGTTTGTTTACACGGTCAGTCCATACGGACACACGCTTGGGTCCTGAAGGGACCATGCTCAAGCAAAATGCTTTGGCCAGGCTTAAAAAGCCTTTATAAGCATGCTGGCTGAATGAAATGAAAGTTAGAAAAGATGGAAGAAAAGAATGAAGTAAAAAGAAAAGAGCCACTTCCAACAAATAAAGTTAACAATTTTGCTGTCAGCCTTGGACAAGAGAAAAGAATAGTTATGATCCAATCTCATTTGCCACACGGGCTTTAAATATGATGAATAAATATTAAATCACTATCTCAAATCCAATTCCGCTACAATTGTTTAGAACTACATGATCGTGTTTATTATTTTCATATGAGGAAACCAGTTATTTTATGCAGCTCATTGAAATATGCGGTTGACAATAATTGCGTTATAATTATATTCACACAATCAGGTATCCGTTGAACCACTTCCACCATCTGAGGTTGAAGCAGGAGCGGATAGTAGCGTAGATACGCTTGGGAAACATTCCGCACAGACCAAGATCAAAGCATCTAGCCCACACGCAAGCAATCAAGAAGGAATTGGTCAAAGTTCCGCACACACCAAGCCCGAGACCAAGATCGAAGCATCTAGCCCCCACGCAAGCAATCAAGAAGGAATTGGTCAAAGTTCCGCACACACCAAGCCCGAGACCAAGATCGAAGCATCTAGCCCACACGCAAGCAATCAAGAAGGAATTGGTCAAAGTTCCGCACACACCAAGCCCGAGACCAAGATCGAAGCATATAGCCAACACATTAGCAATCAAGCTAGCGGGATTGGTAAGCCACCTAGCATTGTAAATAAATCCTAATTATGTTAGTATACATTACAAATAAGGAGTGAAGAAAAATAAGAACTTAGATATGGCAAGATATAGGAGACGTTAAAAAACACGATTTTTTTAAATTTTGATGTCCTACCTTCTACCTTTTAGGCTAAACTCAAAAATACACAAATTATAACAATGAATGTGACAACCAGCTAACAACCGCCACAAACTGATAGTGATATCACTGCGATCTCTACTATATCGAGCTCGGTTGGTGGCTGGTACAAATACTAGAAACAAGATACCTAACTACTTTTGTCTACGTAAAAAGCGTATGCATCTTCATTTTCATACCTTCTCAAAAAATAAAGAAATGCATAATATTAGAGATTTATAAAACAGCTAGGATAGACATTTTTACAAAAGGTATGATTTGTCCCAAACCTATCACGATTTCCCTACCTCTTCTCAAAATAAAGAAATACATAAGACATCTGACTGTACATTAGAGGGTGTATTTTCTTCAGAATATAAAGATAAACATAAGTCTAGAATTTGTTATTAAAGGTAGGATTTCGTTCATAGCTATCACAATTTCCATACTTTTCGCGATTTCCCTACCTTTTCTCAAAATAAAGAAAGAACATAAGAACTTTGACGTTAGAGGGTAGTTTTTTTTCTTCAGAAATTATAGTGATACATAACACTTTTGAAAAAAGAAGTACATAAGGTTAATTTTTTAGTAGGAAGTCGTCCATATCTCATACCTTTTCGCGATTTCCCTATACTTTTTCTCAAAATAAAGAAATACATGAGAATTCTGATAGAAGAGGGCGTTTTTCCAGAAAGTTAAGAAACACATAACAATTTTGAAAAAAGAAGAAATACATAACAATTTTGAAAAATAAAGAAATACATAAGATTAGAAATGTTTTTCAGAAAATAAAGAAATACATGCCAATTTTGAAGACAAAAACCAGCAATTTTGAAAAATTAAGAAAAACATTAGCTTAGACATTTAAAAAAAAAAGGTAGGATTTCGTCCATCCTATCACGATTTCCATACCTTGTCTCAAAATATAATAAAACATAAGAATTTCGGAAAAGGTATGGTAGGATACTAAAATCCTACCTTTTAAAACGTCTCCTATATCTTGCAATAGTTGATAAAACTCGTCCGCAGGTGGGAGAGGGGGTAGGGGGCATTTCACCAGCACTAAACACAATTCACATAATTCACCTGAAGGCTCTATAGGTAATCGATAGAAACACATTGCACTCATTTAACAGAAACACAATTCGCCCTCCCACAAGTCCAGAGCCCAGATGTTTTAATCAGCGAAGAAGGTGCAAATGGTTTGATGGTCTGAATGCTACATTAGTAAGGGGAACAAAGTCAATAATTGAAGCAGTCAAGCATCACATTTTGTACGCGTTGCTGGTCCCATACTTCTTCGATTAGCAGATATGACAGTTAATAACGGACGAAACCCCAGTACAAGCCTTCTTTATACTCTCTCATGTTTCAGATCATGGATAAGTTCAGGGATAAATCAATTTTGTCCTCCCTTTTCCAACTCGTTTACACCGGCGCTTGACAGAAGACTGGCAAAATGACGACCTGACTATAGTCAAATTAGTTACCAAGCCTTCAGCAGTTTGAACATTTCTTTGTATGCACCGATAGAAAACACTCTGAAGGTTTGACAAATGAATAAAAGGTTATTCGTGAAAATTGCGAAATTGCGACTTTTAAGTCACCCTTAAACCTGACCATGACCTCAACTGTTAAACCCAGCCCTATATCAGGCACACTCCACTGTTAATACGAGATGGACATGCTTCGGCACTAATATTATTTGATTTTTTAAAAAAATATATTCAGAATCAAAACCGAGGTTATCGGAAGAGCCGGCAGGAGAGTTCCATTTGACCAAGCCTATTGATGAGTACAGAATTGTTCTGATGGGTCGAACAGGTGAAGGAAAGAGCGCCACGGGAAATACCATATTTGGCTCTGAAGTCTTCATGCCCATGGCTCAATCCGTTACGAAGGAATGCAAACGCTACAAGGGTACTGTGTTTGGCCGTAATCTGCTTGTCGTTCATACACCTGGATTATTCGACTGGATAAGTTCTGAAGGAGAAATCGAAAAAAGGGTATCACAATTTGTAGCTTTGACATCCCCAGGTCCTCATATCATTCTCCTGGTGGTGAAAGTATGTAGGGGTACCCAAGAACTTCAGGATTACTACGATAGACACTGTAAGTTTCTAAGCAATAAGGGGAATCCCTATACAATTATAGTCTTCACTGATGGAGATGATTTAGAATTTTATGGAACAAGCCCTGAGGAGTATGTGCAAAATGCCACAGCAGGTATAAAGGCAATGTTAGCTGATTGTGGATACAGATATGTAGTGTTCAACAATTGTCTGAAAGGCAAAGAAGGTGAAGATCAGGTTGATAAGTTACTTCAGAAAATCGATGCCTTAGTTAAGGCAAATGACGGGGGCGTATTTAGTTTCTGAATTTCACGATAATGTCGAGTGGTGGGCTCTCGCAAAGAAAGAAATCAAAGAAAGGAGGGGCGCTTTGTTTGAAGAAAAAACCAACGAAGAAAGTAAACTAAAAGAGCGTCTAAAAGAAAAGGAAACAGAGATTAAGTCCTTTTATTATTTTCGAGCGACTGCGAAAGCTCGAAAATAATAGTATAAAAACCCCATGAGTCAAACCGAGCGCGAATATGAGCAAAATATGGTAAATATGGAGCAGGGACATGAAGCAAAATCCAATACTATACAAGATGGAATTGGTACATGCATCAGGCCACAAACACTCCAAAATGCATATTTTCATTATAGGCCATCATTCAAAATTGGATAATCCAATAAACTTGGGACTTTCACAGAGTTTCGAATTGTATAGCATCTACTAGTTTGTGGTGGTTTTAAAGAAATTTCTATTTTGCATTTAAATTGTATACTGTTTTAAGTTGAAATAATCAAAAAGTCATTTCAATGCTTTTTAATATTTTCAATGATTTCTACAGACATTGTGACATTGTCAGAAATTGCACAAGAGGATTCTTCAAAAAAAATTCTTTATATTAAGGCAAATACTACATTTTGATGGCTGTTCTGAAAGGCCTGTAGATTCGTCAATTTGACAGTAATACTAAAGCTATCGAGCAAAAACGAAACCAGACATTTATACAACAACCATTTTGCACTAAACAGAATTTGGATATATAGGCCTATGCTATTTTTCTCGGAATAATGATTTTTGTTTAATCTTATTTTTTGTTGAAAAGTGAACAAAATTATTTTATTTTGAGAAATACATGTATTTCTACCCACAGCACACAATCTTGAATGTTTTATTTCCTACTTTAGGGAAAATATCCTCAATGGAATGCATCCCATGCAATATTTGAAGGGAGAATGAAAATAAACCAAACTGACAATTGATTTTCATTTTCTAGGCAAAAAAGTAGATTTTAAATATTATTTTCAACTGGAAATCCATCCACTGGCAACTCGTGTCTGTCTTCTTTCATGTGTTACACATTATGTTTATGATAATGGAAAACGTGGAGTGTTTATGTATGACCTGTTGCAACTGTATGTGCGATATAAACATGATAAAACGCGACAACAGATCCACGAAAAAAGACAATCAAAGTTTCTGAAAATATATACAATTTACTTTGGCACGGGGTATCCCAAAAATATATTAATATACAACAATGTCCGGTTTCCATGGTTTCTGAGTTTCAGCACAGGAAGCACAGATGTACCGAAATTCAATCTTACAATGCTGAAGAGCATTTTCCATTGCAATGTTTTACCGCATATTAAAACCACAATACGCAGAGATTTGTGTTACATATGGACTATAAACCAGACTAATAAATCCCCGTTTGCTGTTTATTTCATTCCAATCGTATGAGTAAAATAATCGATGTGGTTGACTTGTGGAAATGATAAAACTGGAAAATGTACGTTATCCAAACTTTTTTCTTCTTTCAAATTTATTTTCATTCATCATTCACACCTTTTGCATAGCATGATCACAATACATACGAGAGTCATTCAATATTAGTTCTACCTCCTAACTAATAACATCGCTAATATGACTGTCAGCCTCATGACATTTGTCATGATTATAGGTCTGACTCATAGCTTCACATTTATATTAAATGATATTTGATACCTATTTCACTTTTGTTATGATACGATCAAAACTAGAGAGAGATTATGGACAACGGATACGGAAAATTAACCCTAAAGAAAATCGCATGTTTTTTTTCTCGTTTTCTCTCCGTATAGCATGATTAGATATAACAGCCCGATTTAAATACTGACAATAGAAAACAACGGATGTTTTCTGAATATAATACTGTATTATCATGTATACATAGGCGTGCGCAGGATTTTTTTACCCGGGGGGGGCTTAAAAATAAATTTCATTGGTTCGCACCGCTATTCGCGGTAACGCGGACAGGGTGGGGGGGGGGGGGGGGGGTTGTCTGAGGGGGGATGTGCCCCTCTTGGATTTTTTGTTTTGTTTTGAATTTTCGAACCCATTTGGTGCGATTTGGTGTGTAATTTTGACCAATATTTTATTGATAAAGCCTTAATTAATTTCCAATCAATATTGGGGTTATTATCAATATCATTCAAAATGTGACTTTTTTCCCCTTCAATTTTGAAAAGCAAACAACACGGCGTAAGGGTTTTGAAACTGCAATTAATTTAAAAGGATTTGCACGTAGCGCGAAAATATTGGCTATTGTAAAAAGAAAGGTTTAACAAACCGTTCCTGAAGCCATGTTGGTAAGCTTGACTGATAATTTTAAAAACAGTGAAACTAATTTGCGCGTAGCGCGCCAGAAATGTCTATTTTAACACTAAAAAGTTCCAGAAAACGTTTCAGAAGCCATCTTGTTCCAATTGAATAACAAAGAAGTATAAAAATAATTGGCGCGGAGCGCGCAAACATTTGCTATTGTAAAAATAAAGGTTTAGAAAAACGTTCTTGAAGCCATCTTGTTGAAATTGAATAATACAAAGTAAAAAATAATTACCGCGGAACGCGAACAAATTGGCTATGGTAAAAATAAAGGTTTAGAAAAACGTTCCTGAAGCTATCTTGTTAAGCTTGAATAATAAATAATCAGTGAAACTAATACGCGCGTCTTGTTCAAATTGAATAACAAAATATTTAAAAAAATTCGCTATTGTAAATAGAAAGGTTAAAAAAACGTTCTTGAAACCATCTTGTTAAGCTTGAATAATAAAACATTCCAACTAATTCGCGCGTAGCGTGCACAAAATTGTTATTTTCACACTGAAATGGTCCTGAAAACGTTCCTGAAGCAATCTTGTTAAGCTTGAATAATAAAACATTGAAAATGATTTGTGCAAAAAATTGCTACACCCTTAGAAAAAATGGTTCTAAAGTTGTCCTGCCACACACAGAAAACACTATGTAAAAAATTATGTAAATATAGAACTCCATAATTATTATGTAAGAGTTTACATAAAACATGTAATATATACCCAAGCTTGTGTAAATTCCTATGCAAAAGCTTAACACAACTGTTTACATAGTATTATGGAGTTCTATTTTTACACAGATTGTGTATTTTTTACATAATTTGTGTAATTTTTTTACATAGTGTTTTCTGTGTGCACACACAGAAAACACTATGTAAAAAAAATACACAAATTATGTAAAAAATACACAATCTGTGTAAAAATAGAACTCCATAATACTATGTAAACAGTTGTGTAAAGCTTTTGCATAGGAATTTACACAAGCTTGGGTATATATTACATGTTTTATGTAAACTCTTACATAATAATTATGGAGTTCTATATTTACATAATTGTTTACATAGTGTTTTCTGTGTGCAGGAGAACCCTTAAAGGTTCTTTAAAGAACCAAAAATGGTTCCCCAAACATGATACAGAACCATTTTTGGTTGATACAGAACCATTTTTGGTTGATACAGAACCATTTTTGGTTCTATGAAGAACCTTTAGGGGTTCTTCAATTTTCAAGAACCTTTTTTGACGGTTCCATAAAGAACCTCTCTCTCTTGAACCTTCAAAAGAGGTTCTTGAAAATTGAAGAACCTCAAAAGGTTCTTCATAGAACCAAAAATGGTTCTGTATCAACCAAAAATGGTTCTGTAGCACGTTTGGGGAACAAAAATTGTAATTTTAACACTAAAAAGGTACAGTATGACGTTTTTGACGCCTCCCACATGATATTTAGTAGAAATTGGTGTGGTTTGAGGGCCATTATAATATAAAAACCTCTAGAAAACATGCGCGTGGATCGCACAACATTTGGGAGTTTTTGAACTAAAAGGGTCATGAAAAACTGTCCTGAGGCCATCTTGTTAAAGTTAAATAATTAAATATTTAAACCAATACGCGCGGAGCGCGCAAAAAATTGCATTTCTAACACTAATGGTCCAGTGTGATAATAACGTCCCCCACATAATATTTACAATTTCTGGTGTGGAGGGTCATAATAATGTTAAAACCTGTAGAGCGCGCAAAATTTGTAAATGGTCATGGAAAACTGTCCTGAAGCCACCTTGTTAAGCTTAAATAATAAAATATTGTAATTAATACGCACAAAGCGCGCAAACATTGGCATTTCTAACACTTAAATGGTCCAGTATGACGTTTTAACGTCCAAACATAATATTTAGAATATTTGGTGTGTTTTGAGACCCATTATAATGTTGAAACCTGTTGAAAAAGTGAGCGCGAATCAAGCAAAAAAAAACCAGTTTTTGAACTAAAATGGTCCAGAAAAACGTTCCCGAAGCCCTCTTGTTAAGCTTGAATATTGAAACATTGAAACTAATAGTAATACTTGCAAAGCGCGCAAAAATTGGCATTTTTAACACTAAAAAGGTCTACTTTAACGTTTTTTAACGTCCCTCGCATTAAAATTATGGGACGTAACCCCATGAACTCCCCCCCACCATTTGCGCCGCATATGTCCCTACTATTCCTCCTCCCCCTACCTCCTTATCCTCTTCCCCATTCTCCTCCTTCTTCTCTTCCTCCTTTTTTACCCTTTTTTCAATGGGGGGGGGGGGGCATGGCCTGCTGCCCCTGGATACGCCACTGTAACCCCACCGTGACAATGATGGGGGGGGCACTCCCCGCTTGCATTGTCTATGCTCGTTACCCTTCCTCCTTATCTTCCTTTTTATTTTTTACTCTTTTGCCAATGGGGGTTACGCCACTGGTGATTCAGAGGGCCAATCTGTTGTGTTTTAACTTGTCTGGATGACCTAAAACTCTCCTTGCTATCAATATTTACTTTCGTTATAAAACACTCACATGGTTCAGAGACGTAGAGATAAAGTGAGAGACACTAATAAAAGCTCCGGCCTCTCCTCCCCCCCCCCTCACTCCTCCTCCTCCCCCTCCCTTAGGCTCCTCTCCCTTCCCTTCCCCTCCCTCCCCTCCTTCTCTCTTCTCCTTTCCTCCCTTCTCTCCCCTCTTTTTTTTTTACCCTCTGGGAACCCGGGGGGCTTGAGCCCCCCAAAGCCCCCCCCCCCCCTGGGCACGCGCCTGTATAAATCAGATCGTAGGCAATATTAACCTTTGTAGGCTTGAAAATAGTATAATATCAACTCGAAAATAACGCTACGTCTTTAGAGATCTGGAATACTGCTATTCGGTCAAATTTTCGTTGTTACAAGTCAAGCCAAAGTGATGCCTCGAATGTTAAATCTTAACATGACAGTCAATTTATGCCTTTTCCAGTGAAAGACAATTTTCTCTTTGAGAGAGTTGAAATCTATCCATTTGGTCCTGTATAATGAAGATCCCTTAGTTCTTGTGAATATCAAATATGACTTTTGCATCGATTCTCTAGGGTAGGGTTAACATAAATGGATATCCTGGTCTGGTTCTGGCTAGTTAAAGGGCATTTTGTTCCCAAGAAATCAGTCACTTTTATAGTCTGTTCAAGAGATATTTGAAATTTAGAACGTTTTTAATTGACCGATAGGGACGTATTTTTTATTAGAACTGGCCACATTAATAGCACTTAGGAGATATTTGGCTGTCTTATAGCCGTGTCCGTCGCACAAAATGTACGTTTGGTTTTCGCTGCATTTTTGGAAAAGTACAACCAGTACTCAGACCGATTTACTATGAATTCATTGCTGGGATTACATGCTACAATTGGGTAATATTTCATAAGATTGGCTTATATAATAACAAAGTTATGAGGTAGGAGGTAGAACTTATTGAATGACCCTCGTATATTCACACATTCAGAAATTAATCCAAGTTTGCATCAAATGACCAAATCATACAGTATAACAAATAGATTGTTTAAAGATTGGTACATTCAAAACATCTATAATTTTGATAATCTCTTATTTTGTCAAACACATTTCATAAACTGAATTATTTGATAGTTTTAAACTCTTTTTAAATAAATATATCAACATCTAATGTTTCAGAGCTTAAAATTTGTATTTGGTACTTGTGTATTTCTCACTTTTAAGTAAATAAAAGTAAATCGATTATTGTAGCTCAATGTGTTTTTCTGAGCTTTCTATGCTTTTCGTAATCAAACAATCACATATCTCATCAAGAATACATACTTTGGTACTATATAATTGTACATATCTATTTTAATCAACATCATATACTTATTAAACATAATTCTTTTATTTATAACTAAAGTATTCTAAAATTAGCCATATCATTCTAATCTTTGCTTTTCTATATATATAAATAATCCTTTAAACAGTGATATTTCAAATCTTGTCCAAAAAGAAAAGAACACTAAAAGTCACATATATCCACAATAGTCATATAATTGTTATATTTCTTTTCTATTTTCAAATATATTAAGCAAAGCTTAAAATTTACATTCTTACTTACATCTCAAATAGAATTAATTAAATCATCCGAGCTCACATAAGTTTTGCGTTTTAAACTAAGTTTGAGTAAACAAATAATAAAATCAAACAATCACATTCCACATCATTTACAGGTTTACATATAGTTGGTGTCTTCCTAATGATAGTGCACGTTTACATTTACCATGGAAACATATTTAAAAAAACATATCTAACATATTTCTTTTTTATTCTTTCTTTAAACACATATCATGTTATGGCATATCACGTATAATTAATTTGCTTCAAAATGGTCAAAAATCACTTTAATCATTTCTTTATGTTCACTTTTTTCAATACATAGCATTAGAAAGTTTAAAATAAAACTCGGAATTTACATTTGTACTTGTTTTCTTACACAAAAAATACTATTAATTACTTCGAAATACGTTCATGTCTGCATTACATGGATATCTACAACAGTTCATAATCTAACAATTCAACACACAATATTGTAAGCCTTTATAACTTAAACCATTTTCTTATATTCAATTCTCTTTCAAATAAAAATATCAAATTTGGGTGTTTCCCATATTTGTATTTACTTATGCAAAGCTTTGCAATTACAATTAGTAATAATATAGTCTATTTATATCCTTGTTTTCTTTTTACCCAAACATAGCATCAGTCAGAGATATATTAATGGGTTTCCTGTTTCCCCAGTAATCATTGTTTATTTCTGACCATATCTTTCTAACTATTTTATTTTAATGTTCTAAGTAATCTTTCTCGTTGCATTTTTCACACATATTGCTCCTTGCTTTTCCCATTTATTCTAAAAGAATATTTTTAGGATATATATTACTTAAGACTTTCCATTTTAAAGTTATTAGCCTTGCTTCATTGGCGTGGGACGGTACTATTTTCCAAATCATCACCCATACAAAATTATAATTTGGAAATTTTCTTTCCCTGAAAATTTTGCAAATTGGTTTAACAGAAATGTCAGAAATCAATCTACAACGAACAGTTTTAGATGTACATTGTTCTTAACTTGTATTTTTGGATTCTTTCCAACTTTCTAGAATGGATGATGTTAACGTTAGATAATCTAACGTTACACCACCAGGCTTTTCAATATTATCTTTAAAATACTGCATTGATCGTTTTGAACCATCTTCGTTGCACAATGAAGATACAACAATATAGCCATTTCGGATACAATGTTTTACTATTATATTTTATATTTTCGTTATTCCAAAGAATATTTCTTGTTCGTCATTCTTTATTTCATCAATGTTTGTTATTCTTTTACATTTTAACTACAATCAAAGTAATACCTAGATGATAAAATGCCTATTGTACATAAATTATCAACAACATTTAAAAAAAAATGTAGATGTAAGCCCAAACAAAAAAGAAAGCTTGTCAGAAGACCGCGCGCCATGGTATGTGAAATGAGCTTCAGTGCGTAGGATCTCATAGCTTTTTTCTAAAACAAACAAAAAAACACCGCACAGCACTAAGCTTTTTTTTTTGCTGAGACGAACCTTTAACTTTGTTTGGCCTAAAGTTATGTTAGTTGCTCAAAATAAGACAAATATATTTAGTGATGTTTGAATATTATGTTCATCTTCTGTTTTTTCTAGAGCTTCAGACTAGGCTGTCAAGTACTTGTAAAAATACCAGAATCAAAATAACTTAGTTATAGTTCTATTAGGCATAACGTAATGAAAGCCAAACAGCCTACGAAAAATAAATGGTACGATGACATTTAAGATTTCAAACTAAGGTTTCCATGTTTAGTATAGTAATAGCATATGTATAGCAATTGTATATATCATATTCAATACTGTCTGTGTATAATTCTATAATAATTATACATGATTATATTTATAATTGTTAAGGGGTGAAATTTAATGGAATAAAAAGTATTTGATAGAGAACTAACATAGACTACTAACAGACTTTTGTTTTTAAACAAATAACAAGGATGTATTTCAAATCATTTTCTTCCTTAACCATAACTCACACGGCTATGTTTTTGCGGCTGTATCCGCTTGGGGAGGTTTGTTACGGCGTACTTCAAGTGTTTTCTATGGGACTCGTTATTTTGGTTTTTGTGTGGATGGAAATATTATGTCAATATTCATATTGTTTGCTGTTCGAACGAGTGAAATCCATTGGATATTAACGAAGTTAGCTAAAAGTATCTGAAAGAAAATGTTATAATGTTACCCATAAGATTCAATTAAAATTGGATAATTTTCTGGGTGGAACTAGAAGACCGATGTCTTACTTTTGAAAGTTGTTGTGTTAAGAAATTCAAACTTTTAACTTCAATTTGTCATAAAAACTAGTGCTATTTCATAATTTGTAAAATCAAAAGTTCAAATTTCGAAAGAAGTTACTATATAGAGCAGATTTTAGTTCAAAAATTAGTCCAAATGGGGCTAAAGGTCGACACATTTTGGCAAGGCACGTCGCTGGAGTGATGACTGCCTTTTCGGTCGTCCAGACCAGGTTGGTCAAGGGTGTTCACACCATTCTCACCATATTCACACGTAAATACTAGTGTCATGGCGAGTTCAGCCTGTCAGAATATATCTCAAATTTGGGCTCAAACTTTAGAGGTAACTGGAACGTAATGCCTTGCTTTTTCAGCACTGAGCCGAGGTCAAAACGACCGGGAAACTGGATTAGGGTGGTCAGAGGATCTATGAATAAATCTTGTTAATAATATTACCTTCTGAACAACTCGTATCTGTCTGCAAAAATCCCGCGCAACAGTGATAGTATTCATCCCTCTCCTGAAAATAGCCAACTCTGAAAACCAATTGTTGACAGAGAATAATCACTCCTTGCTTGGTAAGAGTCGACGGATGCAGAGGTTGCTTCAATGTAATCCTAGCATGCAGTAGGAATGCACTGTGCAATGGAGCTAATTCAATCCGTGTTTTACATTGAAATGTACAGAAAAGAAATGGTTCATTAGACCACCCCATCCCCGGGATTTCTTTGTCAACAAAATGGAAGTGATGAATCGAAATCGAAATAAAAACTCTATATTTAATTGAAACGGTATAACGTAAAAAAACCTGCCAGTTGCGTGGAATGAGGTACACTGAAAAATAAATTGGTGTCACAGCGACACCTTCTTGGAGTCAACTGTAAATGACACTTACAAAGGTGTTAGTTTGACTCCAGAATTGGTGAATCGTCAATGATATGGGTTTGCACATACCGTAATTTACGGTGACACCGTTAAGTGTCTGACGGACACTTTTCAGTGATCATTTAGTGATTTACACCAAAACTGGTGTCAGATTAATTGAAATAACTCCAAGGGCGTCAATAGTTGGCGGGAAAGCTCACTGTTTTTAGAGGTGTCGAAGCAGCATGACACCAATTGGTGTAATTCTGACACCAATTGGTGTAATTCTGACACCAATTGGTGTAATTCTGACACCAATTGGTGTAATTCTGACACCAATTGGTGTAATTCTGACACCAGTTGGTGTAATTCTGACACCAGTTGGTGTAATTCTGACACCAGTTGGTGTAATTCTGACACCAAATTGGGCGTCTATTAACATCAACGCATGCGTTTTCTCGTCGCCATTTTGTCTGCATGTTACGAGCCGGTAAGACTGGTAAGTACCGATCTGCTTCATTTCCAGACAGTTTTGATAATAATTTATGATACAATTAGCGTAATGTAAGCCTTGTTCATGTTGTTTAATATTGCGCCAACTAACTGATGAAATAAATTACAATTTCATAGTCAGAGACTAGCATTTTGTTGGACTGTGTGTCAGTGCATAGACCTACTAGTACTATGTGTGTGTTCGTCATGCATGCATACGATGATATGTGCAACATTACATATAGCCCGATTCATCTGGCTCAGTGGTCATCTTTTTCATACGGACGTCTTACATTGCGCTAATTGTATCATAATTATTATCAAAAATGTCTGGAAATGGAGCAGATCGGTAGGCTACTTACCAGTCTTACCGGCTCCTAAACATGTGCTATCTCAATATGACTCTTAAGAGAGTCAATATTACACCCCATTTGGGGTGTAATGACATTTTTCGAAAATGGGTCCTCAGGTAACCACCCTTGGTGTCAAACTCAATATGACACTTAAGAGAGTCAATATTACACCCCATTTGGGGTGTAATGGCATTTTTCGAAAATGGGTCCTCAGGTAACCACCCTAGGTGTCAAAATGAATATGACACCCAAAGGTGTCATATTTTACACCCATAATGGTGTCAATTTGACACCTTTAGGTGGCCAACTGAGGACCCATTTTTTGACACTTGTTTTAGTGTCAAAATGACACCAAATTATTTTTCAGTGTATTGTGACTTTACTTGGGAGTAAATATCCAACATTGGAGTGATCTGAACGGGGATTTGAGGGAACACTCTTAAAGACTGTTTTTGAAACTCCCAAGTCTACTCAAATCTGACCATTTTGGAATGAATTTCGAAAAAGACCATAACAATTGAATGTTGATATAACTCACTCCTGATATAATGGATTCCTCTCTATTACGAAAGTAGCAACAATGTACTCGTGACTTTTATCACATGGTAAGGCACTATCGACTCGATTAGAATGCACTATTGTTGGTGTTATTATTTGTGTTATATTTCTAAAAGGTACGTTAGGGCGAAATGGGTTTTGTTATTCACTCATTATCACAAAAAAACCAGCGAAACTTGATTAAATCAATGTTGAAATATCATCGCTATTTGTTTATTTACACCTTTTTTTTAAAAACGCTCTCTATGTAATATCGTATGTAATTTGAATCGAAAAGAAAAATAGCGTAACGCTGTTTACCATAAAATGCTGTCCGAGCCGGGGATGGAATATTTTGAAGAAAAAAAACCCCGCTTTATTGCACAAAGACGGCTGATTTGTCTTAATCCTTACAGCTGTAAGGATCTAAGAGATCTACACATCTCTTAGTACCCCTTTAATGTTATTGTAAAATGTTACTGTTACAGTTAATGTAGCGTTAGTGTAGCGTTAGCGATACCGTTAGCGTTAGCGTTATTATTAATGATTGCTATTATCAATATTATACGCATAAATTGCACAAAGACGGCTGATTTGTCTTAATCCTTACAGCTTTAAGGATCTAAGAGATCTACACATCTCTTAGTACCCCTTTAATGTTATTGTAAAATGTTACTGTTACAGTTAGTGTAGCGTTAGTGTAGCGTTAGCGATACCGTTAGCGTTAGCGTTATTATTAATGATTGCTATTATCAATATTATACGCATAAATCCTGCGTAATGCTAGGCCTATACTACAAAAAATACTCACGTTCGTGGCCCGTACACGTTATTCCCTTCCCTGCTCAACTCTGCCATACCTGGTACGATGAACACGATGATGATGATCACAAATGGGTTGATATCAGTAGCCATGTCGACAACCGATTGACAAAAATAAACAAGTTTCCAAATTATGTTGCACGGCATAGGCCTACATACATGCATGTATAACCATCTGGCTATGGTCCGATTTCATGGTAATCAGTTCACTACACATTCGATAACCAATCAGATCGGTAGGTCGATCTCACGTGTTCCGTTTGACTATTTTGAGACTAGGTAGGTTGATCATGTGACGTGCGTTCACACCCCTCTTGACTACTAACCTAAGACCCTCTTCAAAATCGATTTTAATGACATTTGAGAGGGGGGTCTTAGGTTAGTAGTTTACCCCACTCCAATACTAACCTAAGACCCTCCTCCAAATCGATTTTAATGACATTTGAGAGGCGGTCTTAGGTTAGTAGTTTACCGACTGTCACCGACGCTAGAGGGAGTTTTCACAGCGGCGGTTTTGGAGTTGCCAGTTCGTTTCTTGACTCCAGACAGTAAAAGTTCGTCAAAACGTGTGAAATGTGATACTGTCCCTCGTCTCGGTTCATGGTGGTGCCCCCTTTCTTTCTTTCTTATCCCCACTGCTTCTTTTATCCATCTCTTGTACCGATCTTGTCCTTAGCCTCTTTCCATCCAATCACATGATTACTGTCCACAACATGATCCGTAATGGCCGACTTATGTACGAGGGGCAGTCAATAAATAATGAAAGTGATCATGGTATGGGATGCATGAGTGATTCTATTGAGGGGATAATGTGATCAATACAAAGTATGAACCTTTGTCTTTCAAACAATACACTTTTGGATTTTTAAGTGTGAACTATGACGTCATAGCATTGTCTCAAAGTAAGTACACTTGGGACACTGCTAAATCAGTTATTTGGCGGGAAATTTGAATTGTTTGTATGAAACAAGTGGTAAGAAGATTGCATAACATGACACCAGAAGCAGGTAAATCCAAAAAAAATCGCGTAAGTATGATAAAAAAGACAATAACTTTAATCCCTGTGTAATTTGATAAATGTAGTATTATAGGAAAAAGTAAGGAGGCGCAATCGAATAAAAAGTATACATATCATTATTGCAAATAGCTAATTTTCATTGAAAAATGCAGTCAGTGAATCACTAATATTGCGGAAAATCAAACAATTTAGGAAAAATTCAAGCAATTAACCAGTTTGGGAGATTCCATATTATAGTTAACTAATTATCTGAACTTATTCGCATGAAACCTGCAGAAAAAATGCGCATGCGCAGACGGCAGATCATTTTGAAACGGGTCCAAAATGATCTGCTAAAATCATGAAATTTACCAGATAAAAGCTTACTGTGTCTTCAAAATCTAATCAGAAATAATGAAAAATGCTTAAATCAATGTGTAAAAATATTGTGATAGTCAAAATGAAGATATACATGAATGTATCAATCAAAGATGGCTGCCACAATCTCTCTTATTACTGTTATTTTTAGGGCTATTATCATAATGTATTGTGTAAGTAATCGTCACATAATTTCAATGGTTTGAGTAAAATTTAATGAACAGCTCCTTTTGAAATCCCCACTATTATTATTGCTTTACATCCCACAACAATTTATTAAATTATAATCCCTTCATTGTTCTTTATCCTTTGTTGTTTTCTAAGGTATATTATTGAGGATTCTGCTAAATAAAAGCGTATTTGAGATGGTCCCTTCTTGTTCGTATTAAGGCATTCAGATCTAAAAAAAGAGTGTCAAACAGAGATAAGTGTGTGTTCTAACTATGGGTCAAGTGTTATCTGTTTTTATGCTTGCATTGCCGAGATATACGCAAATATATCAATCAACCCATATTCAACATATTACCTATCCAGCCAAATAATTGACAGATTTCAGTCAGTGTCTGAAACCTATTGTGTTTATGTTAATGACGTTACATAACCAAAGGTATCTAACAATCCAAAAGTGTATTGTTTGACAGACAAAGGTTCATACTTTGTATTGATCACATTATCCCCTCAATGGAATCACTCATGCATCCCATACCATGATCACTTTCATAATTTATTGACTGCCCCTCGTGTAGTAGATTGTGACGACTTGCGGCTGGTCCGGGTGGCAATATTCTTGCTGAATTTCTCTGCTTCAGTCTTGTGCTCCTCCAGACGAGTGCCGAATTTTCTGCCCGTTTCACCGACATGACTTAAGTTGCAGTTTTTGCACGGGATGTTGTATACAGCATGCGTATAGTGTTGAGTTGATCACGTTTATCTTTCGGGTGGACAAGTTGATTCCGGATGGTACAGTGCGGTCTCATAGCTGTTGATGTGTTGTATTTCTTCATTACCCGCGATACTCTTTCCGAAATCCCTTTGACATACGGTATGACAACAAAGCCTTTGTTTTATTTTCCTCCTGGTGCTTTGGGTCATTCTTTGGTTTGGTCTTCTTTGTTGACATCTGTTTCTTGACTTTGTCAAAGGTCCACTTAGTGTATCCACATTGAAGTAAGGCTTCTTGCACGTGCCCATCGCAGTACCAAAGCGTTGATGGTAGATCTTACCCCTGAAAAGTATGTAGTGGTGTGAGAATGAATTGTAGTAATTCTACGATGTCATCACTGGCCAGATTGTACCCTTCTTCTTTGTTGTACTCTATCACCTTTCACACGTTTTTGACGAACTTTTTACTGTCTGGAGTCAAGAAACGAACTGGCAACTCCAAAACCGCCGCTGAGAAAACTCCCTCTAGCGTCGGTGACAGTAAATAACTCACCACAATCTACCAAGTGTTGAGAAAGGCAACAGTGTTGCCGAAACGCACACAGTTGTGAGTATACTATTTGGATCAGTATAAGAACCTTATCTTATCATGTATGTCTACCGATACTGATGAATCTATTCAATAATGATGTTAATGACATTTGAGAAGGGGTCTTAGGTTAATAGTTTACCCCCTCTGAACTACTAACCTAAGACCCTCCTCAAAATCGATTTCAATGACATTTAAGAGGGGGTCTTAGGTTAGTAGTTTACCCCCCTCTCAACTACTAACCTAAGACCCTCCTCAAAATCGATTTTAATGACATTTGAGAGGGGGTCTTAGGTTAGTAGTTTACCCCCCCCCCCCCCCCACTCTCAACTACTAACCTAAGACCCTCGCAAAAATCGATTTTAATGACATTTGAGAGGGGGTCTTAGATTAGTAGAAGACCCTCCTCAAAATCGATTTGAATCGATTTGAATGACATTTGAGAGAGGGTCTTAGGTAGTTTACCACCTCTCAACTACTAACCTAAGACCCTCCTCAAAATCGATTTGAATGACATTTGAGAGGGGGTCTTAGGTTAGTAGTTTACCCCCTCTCAACTACTAACCTAAGACCCTCCTCAAAATCGATTTTAATGACATTTGAAAGGGGGTCTTAGGTTAGTAGTTTACCCCCCTCTCATCTACTATCCTAAGACCCTCGCCAAATCGATTTTTAATGACATTTGAAAGGGGGTCTTAGGTTAGTAGTTTACCCCCTTCTCAACTACTAACCTAAGACCCTCGCCAAAATCGATTTTTAATGACATTTGAAAGGGGTCTTAGGTTAGTAGTTATACCCCCTCTCAACTACTAACCTAAGACTCGTAACTTTGTTGGCGCAAATATCGATATGAATGACCTCTCCTCCTCTCTCAACTAACCCAATATCCTGGTGTATCCAAAACTGATTTAAGAGGGGTCTTTGTTTTAGGTCTTTGTTTTAGGTCTTTGTTTTGGGGTCTTATTTTGGGTCTTAGTTTTTGGGTCTTAGGTCTTAGGTTAGTAGACACCCCTATTACCCTGATGGCTCTAACTCTTATGCTGAAACCATCTGATATCGCTCCTAAAGCGGTACACTTCAATGAAAATACATGTGAAACAATAAAGTGGTTTACTACATACAACATTACATTCACTGAAAGTGCAGCAAAGATTTGTTTCCATGGTGTTAAAAATGACACTTCTTGAACAGGATTTCACGTTCAAAATATGTGACCAAAAGAATACCCTGTTTTCCTCTCCTTGACTTCCCCATATGGATCTCGGTAATTCGATTGCAACTGTTGCAGGTATTCTGAATGAGGCCATTCACTTAGCTGGTTTGGCATGTTTGGGGAATAAAGGGTTTTCCGCAAAGAGTTTTCGGCCTACTGGTGCAACGGTTGCTATAGACACAGGTTGCGATCCTGAAATCACAATGCGCCAAGGTCGCTGGAAAACTTGTTCAGGATTTTTCTGATCAGTATGTGCATTCGCAATGTCTGTTGACATTTTAAATTTTGAGTCAACTTTTGGTGCATGTCTCCATTTAGGCAGTTACAATTAAAAATATTGTTGATACATTGACGTTTAATTGGATGTGTAAATCAATGGAACATAACGTAGGTTTACAGAAACTGTAGTGTTCACAACACCATTTATAACAATGTTATAGCGCCCGAGGGCGCTTATGTTTAATACATCCTTGACCTGGAATATTGGAATACATTCCAAAACCTGGAATATTGGAATAAATTCTAAGTCAAGGGTCATCTTTGCCAGTTGGAATTTGTTCTATGCATACAGTGAATTGTGTATATTCTGTCAGTGAGTTTGATTGTTAAAGAATGAGGCAGTTACAATTAAAAATGGTGTTGAATTTGGATGTGTTAATCATTGGTGTTGAACATAACGTAGGTTTACAGAAATTGTAGTGTTTACAACACTATTGATAAAAGTGTTATAGCTCCCTCGGGCGCTTATCTTTAATCCAAATACTATTGGTGCTGCTGAGATGGCGCTCCAAAAACTGGAAGGCTGCATATCCGAGTTGCAAAACTGGATGAATCCTAACAAACTCAAATTAAACAGTGATAAGAATGAATTTTGTATTGCCGGTTCAATCCAAGGCCTCAAAAAGCTTCCCAATCTTGAACTGAAAGTGGGTGATCATGTCATCAGGCCTTCGCCTAATGTGCGCAACCTTGGAGTGGTTTTTGATAAAAAAATGTCTATGACAAAGCAATTGAACTCGATCATATCCTCTGCTAACCTCCAACTTCGTAACATCAGAAGAATTCAGCGCTATCTTGACAAGGACACTAAATATCATGTTGTCCGTGCTTTGATTTGATCTCGCTTGGACTATGATAATAGCCTACTATATGGCCTCAAATCTCAAGATCTCCGCCGCTTTCAATCCATCCAAAACAAAGCAGCCAAACTCATTTTCTCTGTTCCTAGACTAACTAATCCTGTACCTTAATAAACAAACTTCATTGACTCCAAATTCAAAACCGGATAAAATTCAAACTCTGCCTGCTCATCTATAAGTGCCTCAATAAATCTGCCCCGATCTATCTCATCAATGAAATTAGTTTAAAACCTGCTCTCTCCAGCGGTCCTGTTACCAGATCTGCCCAGGACAGAACCCTCCTTGTTATCCCTGCTTGCAAGAAATCCATTGGTGACAAAGCTTTTGCAGTTGCTGGACCTTCCATCTGCAACAGCCTGCCACAGAGTGTCCGTGAAGCCACATCTGTCAACCAGTTTAAGAAGTTGCTTAAGACTCACTATTTTGAAATATTCCTCTGTGTCTCTCATTATTATGCTGTCTGCTGCTTGTTGGATGATTTTTTGTTTGTTTGTGGTTGTTCTGGTTTTTTTGTGCGTTTAGATCTTTCATTGAATAAGCACGTTATAAACTTACCCTTGACCTTGACCTGGAATATTTGACCTGGAATATTAGACCTGGAGTATGTTCCAGGTCAAGGGTCATCTTTGCCAGTTGGAATTTGTTCTATGCATACAGTGAATTGTGTATATTCTATCAGTGAGTTGATTGTTAAAGAAAAAGGCAGTTACAATTAAAAATGTTGTTGAAGTTTACATTGCTTAGTTGAATGTGTTCATCATTGGTGTTGAATATAACGTAGGTTTACAGAATCTATGTAAATACATTTGTTGCATATCTCATACCCCGGAAGGGGTCGATAGAGATTAATAAAAGTTCAAAGTTCACGCTTTGAACAATAAAAATGAAATGAAAATGAAGAATCAACCATTTTGGTAATTTTGACTGGTCTCATGATATATTAGGTGTTACATTTGTAGAATTATGATATATGTCTATGTTTGACCTTTACATTATGATTCAGTAGTGTTTAATTCAGGACATAATTGCACATCATCAGAAAGTTCCGTCCAAGTGTGTATACATTTTGAAGCACTATTGCTTATAACTGAGTCCATACGACCATCAAACAAACCGAAAATACCACCTGCAACGACAAAATGTAACAATTAAAATAGAACATTAAGCAGTCATTTGCATACCAATAATTTGTAACAATTTGAGTGTGAATAGTTCAAGTGCCCCAGTGAAAATGATAGACAGGCACTTATTTTTACTTTTTGTTAACACTTTCCATGCGGCTATTAGCTTTAACCATAATACAAAACAGATTTTTGAGAAACATTTCGCAATTGTCAAAGTCTATCTCAAGGATTACTGGACCAATACTAGGCATGTGTGTACTTATTTCAATGCATTTCTCATGGTGATTCCAAAATATGGTAATGACTTACAATAATTTTGACAATTTCCAATCATTTTGTGACATTTTGGAATGTCGTCTGCAGACGCCTGCCGCATGGAAAGTATCAAGATCAAAGATTGAATTGTCCTAGGGAGCACATCAAAACTCGACCGCGCGGCAACCGCCGGTTGCGCCCGGTTGGACCGCATATCATTGTTTAGAACAATAGAAACCGGCTGCAACCGCACGGAACCCACGGAACCGGCGGTTGCCGGGCGGTCGAGTTTTGATGTGCTCCCTTACTATATTACTTCCAACAGTACAAATGAACGTTCGGGCTAATAATAACTACTATTTTTCAATGATTCAGGAAACAAATCTGTAAGATTGAATATCATCACTACCGTTATTACCTGTGTGTATGAATAAGATCTTTTTGCCTTTAAATCTCTCAGGATGATTTTGCAGCTGCTTCACCAAGTGGAACGCTGCTTTACCGGTGTAAGTGGCGTCTAATATAATACCTGTCGTTGCCGCCACCTCACATATAAATTCTGTTTAAAATAATGGAGACAAAATGTGTTTTAAAACTTGCACAGAAGCTGAGCCATCATTGGCTGTCTTAGTCAGGTAGATGGCAGACACTTTCAAGATAATACCGGTAGATACCGCAACCTCACATATACATTTTGTTTAAAATAATGAACATATAGATTTGCAGCTAAGCTTCCCATGGCCCTGTTAGTGAAGAAAATTGTAGATTCTTTCATGATAATACCGGTGTGAAATTTGATAGTCCCCCATCTGAGAGTCCCAGCTCCCATAGATTCACGCACACGGAATGAGCCGCTCAGTTCCCATAGATTCAAACCAAATTGAGACGCTCAGCTCCCATAGATTCACACGGAATGAGCAGCTACCTTGTAGAAAAGCCACAAATCTACTGATGCGTGCAGTAAGATCTAGGATTCTCAGTTATACGACTCCCTAATTCATGATACCGGTCGATGCTCCGCCACAGATGAGATTCACTTGGCCCTCTTGAAGCGGTTGTAGTTGAGTTTGTCGATTTCTCACTAACAATAATAAAACCTATTTCTTACCCTATCCTTAACCCTAACCGTAACTCTAGCCCTAACCCGTACACAAAACCCTAACCCTAACCATAGATCTTACCTTAACCCTTTCCTCATTGGAAAGTCAGTGAACTCAATACCGTAAACCATTGGCTTTCGTGAGGTAGATGGCATGGTAGATACCTAATATAAGGTTAGGTGCCACATAATATATCAGTTCATATTGTCTGAAACCATATAGTATATATCACCATACTACTAGTCTTAGAATGTCTTTTTAAGTAGTGATTGTATCATCATGATCATTGACTTTCTTATACCACACTATTTGAGACTAGTATGGTGATATATATACTATATGGTTTCAGACATTGTGAACTGATTTATTATGTGGTTTGAAACCACCACTTACCAAGCTCTTCGGAAGACGATATTGTATGACCCTGTCCTCTGGCTCCGTCAATTATATCTATAATTTCTTCTGCATGCAGACCTGAAGCGGGTGACTGGTTCGAATCCCGGAGTCCTACGTCGTGCAGCAGTCGATTTACCTCACGTTTTGTATACGCTAAGTCGTTGACGACACACAGTCCGTGGATTCTAAACATAAGCAATCGATGATAACAATATGAACATTCTATAAAGGTCTAGGTTTTATCAGAATACAATTGGGAGTTTTGTAAATGCTAAGACAAAAGGCCATACGGTTCTTACGAAAACGCGTTAGAATGCGATTCCGACATCGGGACGCCGGACGTCGGACACCAGATGAAGGACGCCGGATGACGGACAGACAGGAATAATGAGTACTATTGTATCAACCTGCAAAATTAAACGAGACTAAAGCTGAATAAAAATATAAAGTTCTTTAACTTTCCTTAAGATTCCATTAAATCACCTACTTTCTTTCAACTTTCTTTCTTTAATACTCTTTATTTTATTTTTTTCTCATAATTATTTGTATTAATCATTAATGATCAATAAACACGTTTGTGAAGTCTATATTAATCCAATCCTCCATATAAATCTCAATCGAGGAATTCTCGACACTCAGTGGCCCTATATGTTGTGTAAATCAATACATGTATAGTTACCTAAGTTTGGATCCCGTAAGATAGTTGCCTATTGCCATCCCTGTTGTGTTACCGGTACTACCCGTCGCTAAAGCTATGTCGGTGAACTCCTCTGTGAATAGACCCTGTTAGAAAGTGTGTCGAAATCAGTAATACTAATATTTCATGGGCATAATGGGTATTTTCTTGAGGTAATTTAAGTCAAATACCCATAACAGCTACCGGGTGTTTACAATACGGTCATAGGTCATAAGGTTACGTGACCAACAAAGCTTGAAAATCGTTGTAAACCGGAAGCTTCAATTCAGTTGGAACATCAGTTGGAACATATAAATTACTATTTGAATGTTTTAGTAGTACAAGATGTGAACTGATATACATGTTCACTCCCGGAATAATTACCGATTTAGGAAGGGACACTGATCAGGCAAAAGAAAAAACCCATTCTACCGGCGAATGGTGTTTTCAATTCAGATCTATCGGAGGTGTTTTTTTCTTGATTCATCAGGATCGTTTGTCAAAATTTGTAAACGACTATTGTACATCCACTCACAAGATTACTTGTGTATAAAAGCACTCATTGAATATAATGTATGTGTCAATATAAGGTATAAAACATCCAACCAATCACAACACTAGTATTTACCTGTTCTACAAGTTCTCTATAAGATTCTATACACCCATATAATCCGGTGACGGACGATCCACCCATGTATACTGGGTAGGCATTTTCATTTCGATCTTTTCTAAAATGAAACATGATATGTAATACAATAAACACTTATAATATAGCATTCTTATACATGGGTGTGGTTTTGGATGTCAAGATGCAATTCGATTTGTTTTCGGCTGATTTTCGGATGTAACGCACTATACATTGTGAGACGTTAACTCAAACCTTCATAGACGGTACGATTCACTACGGCCAAAACAATGTCCACGCGCATGCTACATCATTGATTGTCCGAGCTGATAATATGTGTGAACGAAATCTCTGCCCGAGCAAGCGTTGGCAGCTTAGCTCAGTGGTTAGGGACGCGGCGGTGGTGAGCGGAAGGTCCGGGGTAATGAAATGAAGGGGGATGGGTCAATTTGTTGGGTAACAAATTCCCCACAAATTCATACTGTGTCCCCATCCCCCGGTTTCCACACAAAAACATAGCCTGGCTGGTTAGGGTTAATATAGAGTTTGGGGCAGGACTTAATTCATACATTCAGCCTGCGCCTGGTCATCGCGTTAAGATGGTCAAGCGCGCCCGACACAACGTTGCCGGCGTATGCGTTGTGCATAACGCAGAGATACCATGTGTTGTGTGCGTGTGCTCAGAACACGATTATTCGAATTAGGCAAGTTGGTAAACAACTCACACTCACTGGATTTGCCGATTTTGATGAATGGGGGAATTTGTTGTTGTCACGCTCCTTCCCCCTCTTGCCCTTTCCACTCGAAATATATTCAAAATGTCGAATTTCAGACCAGACTAAATTTCGGACCAGCTTAAGCTAATTTCAGGCAATATCAAATCCCAATTCGTCGCGCGCTTTGCGGGCATTTTAGCCTAATTTATTTGTTCTCCCGTTTGACCTCCCTCCCAACAACAAAATTGATGTTAATGTTGGCGCCGTCACTAATATCTCACTTTAAAATGAAAATCAATATGTCTGCTCAGTATCAAAACATGCTGTCAAACCAGCAGCTCATCATTCCATAAACTAAATTATGTCACAAGTCAATTGACCATAAAAACTGCAAAATAAAAGTGACTGTAAACAAGGACCATCTTGGTGGTGCAGGTAGTAACATAATTTAACTTTTTTTACTCCTAAAAATAAAAGGAAATCTTAGTTTAGTTTAGGTCGAATTCGCGTTACACTTGCGATTATGTAGCACAGTGAGTTTTGTAATGCAACATTAAAGAAATGCTGTTAAACTTCTTGTCATATGTTTTCATATAAACTCTTCATTAAAAGGTGAAGTTACCTGCATGCGCCTAAATAGCCCTATTCTACGGTACTTACTTCAATTTATCAACAAGCATTTGCACGCGAGGGAGAAGTTCCGTAAACACGTCTGCCTTAGGTGGGGTTAAATATACTTGAGCACCAACCATACGGTACAAAAGTGTGTTTCCACTACACGGTACTTCATCTGCGTTCTGGAAATTGAATTTTGTATTTGAACGAAACGAAATTTTAAAACATATAAAATAAAAATGTATAGATTTTCTTAAATTGATTCCACCATCAGCAAATCCGCTATCACCAACCATGTAAAGGACAAATTAATAACCATGTGATCGCCTGGGAGGAGGCAGGGATTGTATATATATATAGGCAGAGAGGCAAACAGGTACAAACGCTGGATTAATAATGCAATTGCAATTAGGAAGCAGGGCAACTCAATGAACAGAGACGAGGGGAACTATATTCCGAGTTACGTGTTTGACGATCTACTATCGTCATCAATCCACAACAAGTGTTGAGAAAGAAACAGGTCGTTTCCAAAGTAAGTGGTTTTCCTTGGACTCGATATAAAGAATCTCATCAATCAATCATGTTTTACGTCGTTTCAGAATATATTTCGAGTAAGTAAATATAGCATAAATAAATGTAAATTTTGATATCCCCAAAGCCACAAATTCAAGTGTGAACAATGTCAACGTGCTGAAGACATGAACACTGACATTGACTGATCATGCTGATGGGTTAACACAAGAATGACACGTGAAGCTTAACACTTTACGCGGCTATTAGTATCAGTTTTTCCATATTCAAAACAGATTTTTCAGAAACCTTTCCCAACTTTCAAGGTCTATCTCAAGGATTATTGAACCTACGATTAGGCATGTTCATTCATTTACTTATTGTAATTCATTTTTCATTGTGATTCCAAATATATGACATTCAATAATTTTGACATATTTAAAACTGTTTTTGACATTTTAAAATGTCGTCTGCAGACGCCTGCCGCGTGGAAAGAGTAAACATTTTAGTTCGGTCAAATAATATAAAGAAGAATATGCTACTCACCGTCGTGGGAGACCTAACTATAAGATGGGGCTGTAGACCTAGTTGGCGTGCGGCAAGGGCGGTGCATCGACAGTGGTTAGATACCAAGCTTCCAGTAGCAATAACAGAGGTGCAACCTTTATCAATGGCATCGGCTAATATGAATTCAAGTTTTTTAACCTGTTTAAAAGAAAGAGAAGTCCAAGCATTGTAAAGTATATTTTGCTGTTGGTCCCAGATTACTGTCTGTCACCTGATGACGCCTGTTATAGGCTATATCTTGCTAGACGTCCCGTACGGAATAAACCGTGTACTACGACAACACATTTAAATTGGTATGAGCATGCGCACATCAGTTCCGGGACGTCTAGCAAGACATTGCCGTGTTATGTTCTGATTCTTCAGTAACTTATCCGGATAAATCACAACAACAAATTTGTCAGGATTAACTCTTCTTCCAGAATAGTACCAACTTCAACTTTGAAGACTACAGTACTTGGGTGGGGTTTTGATGCATGCAGCGACGAATGATTAATCTAGTTTTGAGAGTCCTTGTTTGAAATAGTCTGTGAATTTAATTTTGAGTTTGACAAGGATGTCTTTGGTTTCATACACGTCTATATTATGATCCCCATCTGAAGACTTCTTCGAAACTCTATAAATCAGCTGCCTGGCAGGTTTCCCGTTAGAGAGCTGGATCATTTGTCCGTGCGGTTAAATGGGCTCTCGGGTGTCAGGGTCCACTACATTGCACACGAACAAAATTGTTGTTAAAGGAAGGGTCCCGCAAGCACAACCTTGAGCATTATTTGTTAGAAAAATAATTATCGAGCCGAAATTACGTAATTATATAGAACAAAACACCATACTAGTCACACAAATGAATAAAAACTGCCATCACTCAACATGCAATTTTTAAAATTCGCGGTGATCAAAAGTCCCGGTGTCGATGACGTCACGGGTATCGGTGCTAAAATTTGCGCATGTGCATTGTATAACTATGACATCATCGACACTGGGACTTTCGATCGCCGCGAATTTTAAAAAGTGCATGTTGAGAGATTGCGGTTTTTATTTGTTTTTGTCATAAGTGTGGTGTTTTGTTCTATATAATTACAAAAGTTGGGCTTGATAGTTATTTTTCTAACATATAATGCACACTTTTATGCTTGCGGGACACTTCCTTTAATTAAAATAATGTGCCAAATTGTCCACATTTTCAGTTTTCTCACAAAATATCAAAAATTCATAATTAAAAAAGTTGAAAAGGTATTTGAATGCGGTTTTCTGTTTTCAATGTGATTTGATATTTGATATTGTCTTTCAGGTGTACATTATTTGGAAATGAAGATTGCTTGGTAAAATGTTTTTTGAAACATTCGAAACATTATTGTTCCACAAAGGCGCGAACTCACTGATTTCCGAAAATAAAGAAACACATAGGAAAATGTAGGCGTTATATTGTATTGTCCATTTGATTGACTCGGAGCATGGGAAAACGACATACATATAGACGTAACAAGCCGACACTAAACTATTTATAGACATTACAATTTATTTTGAACGATGCAGGGCAGGGAAAACGACACTAACCTATAGACGTTACAAGGAATTGTGGCAATAAAGTATAGGTGTTACATTGTCCTTTCGATTGACGCCGGGCAAGGAAAACGACACTTAAATGTAAGCGTTATATTGTCCATTTGATAGACTCGGAGCATGGGGAAACGACAGGTACCTATAGACGTTACAAGCCGACACTAAACTATTTATAGACGTTACAATGTATTTTGAAGGATGCAGGGCAGGGAAAACGACACTAAACTATAGACGTTGCAAAGGATTATGGCAATACAATATAGGCGTTACATTGCCCTTTCGATTGACGCCGGGCATGGGCAAACGGCACATACCTATAGACGTTATAAGACGACACAAAACATTTAAACGACACTAATGGTCCGTTGGCACAGAAAGGAGTTAGACCCTAAACTTGACTTTTGCCTCATAACTTCAATAATATAAGACACTATGTATTTTTGTTATCAGTAAACAAGGAGCTACAGTTGTATATATTTGTTGTGACTGTAAAGTAATTTTGGAAATGTCCCCCTCCCATTTTAACCCTTATTTCTCAAAACGCTCAACAGCTATGAGTTGGCATTATCCAGATTTGAAATCGGCACGTCAAACTATTATAAGACGTTACATTGTGTTTTAAAGGGCGCAGGGCAAATAAAAACTGCACGTACCAATAGACGTTGTTTGTCCTTTTGAAGGACTATAAACGTTACATTGACCTTTGGAGGATACAGGGGAAATTTTAAAAAAAATGAAATTAAACCAATTTGCAACATACTCATTTTATAAAACGTGCAAATTCTTTGCATTATATTCTTCTAAACATAACCCATCGAATAAAATATACATGAATCACCATTTTGGTTGACCTTTAAGTACTGTAGCAAAGCGTTGTTAATTTGAGATAAACCACGCGCTGCTATTTAAGGTTGTTGAAAATAGTTTGAGTGCAATTGTTTTAAAGTGAAGTACAATTAAATTATGTTCTTATTTGCATTGTCTATTTATGAAACGGCGTTCTAATCCTTGATCGTTGTTGAAAGGGATTAAATCATGTTTCAGCGTATGTTCATCACTTCTCTACAACTTGCTTTCTGCTGCGTGTATGCGTGTTTATTTCAATTGGGGGTTGCCCTCGTGAAGTAAAGCACGCAGACGACGCGAACACCGTTGTATATCGGTGGTACAAACGCTGAAACATGATTTAATCTCTAAGTATACACCTGGACGATCGCCACTAAATTCCAGGTATTGTTTACCTTATTTCCTGACAGAGCGCATCCAGACATATCCCCTCTCTTGATGTAGACTTCAAAGTCGTCAGGAACTCCTGGAAGATTCCATCTTTGGATGGGGGTGTTTTTCATGGCCAGCTAAATATAATAGAAAATACCATGTGTGTTAGTGAAGCTGGTATAAGGCTATGTCAAATGACATCACTTTATCCCTAAATCGCAATTCGTGTGTTGGGGAATAAAACCACCAGGGGAGAAAACGGGCCAACGGGAATCGAACCCGAGTCGATCGATCTATATCGATCTATTCAATTATTCATCAATGCGTCAATTAATAAATCAATAGTAATAATTTACATTTGACTGTTATTAATAAATGCTTGCAATAGTTACTTATGTTTAAGATTATAGCTTGAGAAAGAAGCACACACATAATGGGCTAAAATTAAGAAAGAACTAAAGGGCCATCATTCATTACTTACACCAAAATTTAAATTATTAATTATCAAAGGCACATTCAAAAGTCTTTGATATTTTCACTCCAATAAACTTGCAAATAGGGGACAACACCTGAATTTGACAAAATCCTAAAATATAGTCCAGAAATTCTTAACAATACAGAAATGCATAATTAAGAATTTGTACTCCACCTATAAGCTCGCATGAGGTATTTTTAACAATTGGGTCAGCCGGTCAGGTATCGCAGTACCTTGGCCTATACACTATCTGGAAAGCGGTAGGTATTGCTCAATAACAAAATAACAAAATTTTATTAACAAAGTCATTTATTTGCAATGCGATTTAAACTTTTAATAATTAAATGGTTAATACAAACATTTATTGCAATGCAATTTCACTTTAAGTTAGTCCTAAACAGTGAGGTAAATCACATTGTTAGCTGGGTGGGCATTTAATGTTCTTTAAGAACATTCTGTTGTAAGTTAGTACAATTGATGTAATAATTCAGTCTTCTCTTGTGTTTCTTAAAAACCCTTTATTTTTTGAACAACACATGTAAGTCTCAGTTGTGATTCAACTTTTTTTCCCACATAAATGTGGCCAAGTTATGCCTTTCTAGCAGGGTTGCACAAAGTTATTTCTTCCCCAGGAGCAAGGTTTTGAGCTTAACATTTCCCCACCTATATACTTACAGCATGAAAAACAAACAAAAATGTGGGCGAAGGGCGCACTTTTTGTTGTTGCAGTTTACATTAAAATGGTCCAATTTTGTATAATTTAGTACGAAAATCTGCGCGAAGCGCGAAAAAAAATTGCCTTTTTATGCTAAAATTGTCAATTTTTTTCTAATTTTAACTAAAAATAGAAATTTTGTTTAAAGGGGTGGGGGCACACCAATATCTTTTGGGGAAATGCCCTCCCCTTGCTCCCTGTAGCGTCGCCACTGGGCAAAAGCAATAAAACACTAAACAGGTACCCAAAGTTTGCATTTTTTTCTCTTCATCTTTTTTCACCCTTTTCCCCAATACTTTTTCTTTTTCCACTTGGCATTATTTCCCCAATTCTGCTCATTATTTCCCGGGAGCGGTGCTCCCTGCTCCCGCACTTTGTGCAACCCTGCTTTCTAGTACCATGTACATGTATATTAGAAGGTGAAAGTCAGGCAACGACCTACATCTGTTAATTATATTTGGCATTATGTTTGTCCATTGACCCTTATAGGGTGAATGGTTTGTTTTGGGGAAAGACCTGTTGGCCCTATAGTGGCGCTAAGCATACTGGACTGCACAAGAAATCTTCTTTGGAAGAAATATAACATGTATACTGTATGACTGCATGTGCTTCAGTCGATTTCTAGTCGTAATTAGCACTTTATGAATATTTAAAAAATTACAAAGTTGTCCACCCGGTTAATTAAATAAATCAAATTACCCCACAGTTAATCTGTATTCCCTCCTAAGTGTTGTTTTTAAAAATAAAATAAAAATTATTATGCTTTACTTTTAAACATGTTCTGTGTTCATATTTTCATGTGTCACATAGTTTCTTCATGTTTACCTAGTACATGATATCATTACATTTATAACATATTTTCATATGATTTCCAGCATGTTCCAACATTTATCTAATACATGGTATATCATTAATTACAGTAGAATGGGGATGCTTTGACCCTTAAAGGGTAATTTTGGCCCACCAAAAGGTTCATTTAGTTTATTTGTCAGATTTTGAGAAAAGTTTTTAAATTTGACATTTTACAACAACATATTAACCTGCTACATAATGATATGTATATCTGGAACTGGACCTAAACACACTATAAGCTGCAGAATTTTTCTGAATGTTTAGGTATTTTCAGGAGATTTTTTTTTCTTCTTCAACAAATTGGAACTGCCTCACCTACATGGTGGGTATATTCAGCAACTTATATGTTGTGGTTGGAAAGACAATTTACCTATGACAAAACAGTACCCACTTGATTTTCATTGCATTCTTCTTTGTGCTATTTGTTTAATTTTTTACATTTTAATCACAAATATTTTAAATATAAACAATGTTTATATAATTCATATCATAACTAAGTCCACTTTCTCACTTTTTGGTAATAATAGGAAATTTTAAATTTGGATGTTTCTCGTTTTTGAATTTGCTAATACATTGAGCTAATTTTAAAAAAAATGATCTTAGTCATGGCCCTTCATAGTCACAGCAATGTGTAAGCCAGGATTATAGAATCAGTAGTTTGATAATGTCTAGTGTTAATGAAAGATGTGTTTCGCTGTTCCTAGTTACTGCGACTATGACCTTCATAGAAAAACAAGGTATATAGCGTTTACAACCCGGTTTACAAAAGGCATGCTTTTATCCCCTTTCACAAAAGTGAGATTTTTCTGTACATGCTGAATCGTGTTTGCATGGATTTTATGTAAATATGGATTTCGATGACTTCCAGAAAATTCATCATATTATTATTACTAGCGGGCACCAGCGCTTCGCGCTGGACCCGCTAGAAAATTTCACGGGAAATAAGTAAACAAAGCGTAAGAAAATTTGATACAATAATATCAAGAACATGTCCTATACATAATCCAGACGGGGCCCTAAATAATCCGAATATCGCAGGTGCTTTTGATAATCCATGTTATACATTGCCTTAATCTAGGTAGGCCTACGTTTGTGTTTCCAGATACCTATGTAGGCCTCCCATGAGACCTGAAATGCAGGTACCCGTTGTCCCTTACTTTAATATCATAGTCAAGTAAATTAAACGCGGGTGCCGAAGATAGCGGACAGTAAAAGTCACAATAGGCAGAGGTCAGTAATATCAAAGCGTTATAAATGTTTATATAAATATCAATCAAGAGTATGTCCTTAAATAATTCAGGTACTAAGGTGCCCTTGATATAATGTAAGTGACATGGTGCCCTTAATACACCATCAGCCTAGGCCCAATGTGCTCTTAAATAATACAGATACCCAAGATCTTAATCCGAGTAGGCCTACTCCATCAACGTGTTCTTAATACCCCCAGTTATACTCCTGTCAGCGCATGTCTCTACCTATTTTGTACCCCAAATAATAAAAAGTTGAATTTTAATGTCAAAATTGAAAGTTACATAAAATTAGCTTTTAAATGTCTCCCCCGATTCTTTTATTGCCCTGCCACCCCGTTTTACTCCTTTAAAGGTATATTATGTGATCTTTCCATGGAACGCCCTCAACATCGAAAAAAATTGAAAGCAGATTTTCTTGCAGATTTACATTTCTGATCATAAATCGTACATACATTCCAAGTTACAGGGCGATAGCAATACGATTCTTAATTACTTCAAAATCATGGTTTTAGAGTGAAAATAAATTGTCGGATATCCGACAACTTATTTTATTCTAGTCTAAATTCACTCTAAAACCATGATTTTGAGGTAATTAGGAATCGTATCGCTCTGGAACTTGGAATATATGTACGATTTATGATCAGAAATGTAAATCTGCAAGAAAATCTACTCTCTAAAAAAATCACGAATATCGGAGGGCGCTCTCTGGAAAAGATCACATAATATGCCTTTAACATATGGTGCTGGTGCAAGTGTCGCCACTGCCCATATGCACATACTGTATCCAGGTAATTCAGTAGGCCTACGTTCTGAGCGTTATAGTTTTATAGTCGGTCGTTTAGTTTTATGGTCGGCGGAGTCTATCATCAAGATCACTTGTACCATTCCACGCTTGTACTTGAGCACAATGTGTGCCATCCGGGTTTTGTTTGGCCTATTTACATTAAATACATTATTCCTCCAATAGGCATGTGGGGCCTTAACGTATAGTATATGTAGTCCCTTTATCATGTTTGCTGTGTTCTATAAAGCCTCCCGAGATACTACCTGAGTGTACACCCTTGAAATCCAGTTATCACAGGTGGCCCACCTGCGCATAGTATATCCAGGTAATTTGAGACTCGTTTTATAGTGAACCCCGTAATCCAGATACCACGGATGCCCTGAATAATCCAGACACTCTATAATAATCATGATAATGTACACGTTCCGTTTATCCAGATGCCCCATGTGCCCTTATATCCAGATTATCAAGTAAGGGAAGTGCGGAGAGGAGGTGGCTTTAGGGTACACTATTAGAAAAAGGGTGCTTCAGAGGGGTTCTTGGCTGTCCCGTATAATGGTTTAAAGGTTCTTTGATTTTAAAGGCCCCAAAAGGTTCTGTAGAGAACCTTTAGAGGTTCGAAAGACCAATGTTTGCCCATATTTTGCCTATTTTGAACCTTAAAATGGTTCTTTTTTGAACCTTTTAAGGTGATATAAAGGGTTCCATACGGGACAGCCAAGAACCCCTGAAGCCTGAAGCATCCTTTTTCTAAGAGTGTACGGACTGCCTGCTTTCACTCTGCTCCGTTACAATGTGCACGGTTTGCGCCACAAACGCGTACACTTTTTGTCTGCGTCATTACGTGTGCGCCGAACCGCGTGCGCCATGTTAAACGCGGTCGCGCAGCACAACATAGAAACGGTTGACATGGTACTGCCAGTTTCTTTATCGTTAGCAAACGTCGCATTCATCTATGTTACTAATGTGAAAGTGTCACTTTAAGATCTGTGTAAGAGTTTTTGTTTACATTTAGAAAATGTCGTGAAATATTTTTATTTGTCGGACGTATAACACACTTGTTACTATGAGATCTTTAAGAATAACAAACAGCCGCATATACAGAAATGTAGCTATATCCCTGAAGAAAATATTTTGGGTGAAGACCATATGTCATCACTCATTCCGAAAACCACAATTTGTGTCCGAAAGTAGCTACCCGAGTAAAAGAAATTCAACATTTCGGATTTTCACATGTGATCCTTTCTGCGCATGTCTGAAAACGGTAAAAAACGGGCATTGAACTATCTAATTAGCTCGTGTATTAGAGGCGCAATTACCACGCTTTTTCAGTTGAGGAGGGACGCGAGTGTAAAATTATATTGAGGGTATACACCACCAATGCACTATGGGATAGCACGTCCGGTAAAAGTTTATCACAGCAATAGTTCCTTTTTGCGGTACAAATTGCGAGATGTTGACATACTTTTTTCAATTATATCTATTAGTTTTGGGTATTACACATTTTTATGAGTGTGCACAGTACATATTTTCAAAAAAATCGCACTAGTTTGAACATTTTAAAGTTTTAAACGACTGAAATCGGCGGAAGGTCCGTCCTGGGTTTTGGGGCGTAAATAAAGGGCCGAAATCGCTACATCAAATTCATCGCATAATATTGAAAAATCTAGTCCGACACTTTGCCATTTCCTTTTGATATGTTTTGCGGACATCCCTTAGGAATAATCTCTGTGAATGTCATATAAGGATGTATGGGATAACTCCAGTTAGAGTCGATTGTTTGACCCCTACTTTGCACGTAGCGTCTATGGGGAGTGCATTGGTGGTGTATACCCTTGAAGCTGCGGGCTCCAACTGGGCATGTAGGTACCAAAAGACGTTGGGCATCATCAAAATTCTCAATGAAATCTCATATATACATGATGATCAACACGCGGGGCAATGTCTAGTTAGGCCTACATTGTTTAATCCTTTCAAAAATCGTTTTTAATCATCTAAATGTTGTCGTTTTCTTAGGAGGTTTTCAACAAGAAACACCTTGAAAAAGCCAGGACATTTCATATGATGAATCATACACGAGTTCGAATTAAAACTCATGAGGTTTTTATTGTTTTAAAAGAGTCAAAATGATCATTAGGTTGAGTCGCGGCTTTTTTTGACACGGTTAAGTTCTCAAACACAACTCCACTTCCAATGCAAATTGGATTAAACATGTTAAAAAGGCCGGGCTAGGGGGGGGGGGGGGTCGATAAGGAGTCTATTAAAGTTATTTCTAGTGATCTATGTGTTTTTGAATGATGATAAATAGTAGGCCAGGAGCACTGAGAGGGGTCCTTTGGGTTTCACTCATGTCAAAAGACGCTTTAAAGCTAGTGGATTAAATGAAACGGCATGTCGGGCGTAATTGTCGGGTCATATTATATGCGTTTCAGCCATCTGAATGTTAGGCCTACTCGCCTATAATGATCTTAAATTCAAGTAATTGTGAAATGAAAAGATTTTAAAATCGATAATAATGCTTAATTTTTCACTATCTACAGGGTAAACAATACGAGCGGACCTATATAGACTTTTCAGTAATCTAGTCAAAGGCCCTCGGGGAGAAATTTTCTTTAAAAAGCGCGTACACGCGCACCTTCGCACCGTTAGAACATGCAATTTTGAAATTTCACGTTTTGATCATGTTTCTTGTGGAGGCCGTATCTTCAAAACGGAAGCATGAAATGTAATATAACTCGGGAATTTAGCTCAGGATTTCACTGGCAACAATCTGAAATATGTCTCGTTTGCTGTAGACAAAGTGTGTGCTCTTAAAGGGTATACACCACCAATGCACTATGGGATAGCACGTCCGGTAAAAGTTTATCACAGCAATAGTTCCTTTTTGCGGTACAAATTGCGAGATGTTGACATACTTTTTTCAATTATATCTATTAGTTTTGGGTATTACACATTTTTATGAGTGTGCACAGTACATATTTTCAAAAAAATCGCACTAGTTTGAACATTTTAAAGTTTTAAACGACTGAAATCGGCGGAAGGTCCGTCCTGGGTTTTGGGGCGTAAATAAAGGGCCGAAATCGCTACATCAAATTCATCGCATAATATTGAAAAATCTAGTCCGACACTTTGCCATTTCCTTTTGATATGTTTTGCGGACATCCCTTAGGAATAATCTCTGTGAATGTCATATAAGGATGTATGGGATAACTCCAGTTAGAGTCGATTGTTTGACCCCTACTTTGCACGTAGCGTCTATGGGGAGTGCATTGGTGGTGTATACCCTTGAACTATCTAATAAAGCCATGTTCCGAAAATTAGTATATAGATGTCTAGCCTCGTACGCATAATTTAACCTTGATTCGTGATTACAATGTCCGATATCGTCTGCATTATTAAACCACGGAATGAACGCAGTGTATCTCTGTCTGTATGCACTGTAATCCGGGACGACTGCACTGTAATACTATGTACAATATACAACGCTGTATAGTGTATGCACATAAGTTGATTAAAATAAGCTTACATATTTCGTTACGAGGCAATTGTAGACATTGTCAAGTATCGGGTGAATTATTCTACTCACATTGACCATGTACCGTGGTATACATTTTAAATCACCTGCCCAGCCTGGTGGTTCGTATGGCAATAGTTTTCCCCTCAGACTACTGTTGCTATACCCGTTCCTGACATCCTTGCGTTTGTGAACATCCATCTTTATTTATGTACCTGGCCGATACTTCCCATAACCTTTAACCTTCACCCAGGGCATAGCAAGTTTCACGGGAAATTTCAGCCATTAATTTAGGATCATGCTATTTTAGCTTATAGATATACATGAATATATATAATATATATATAGAGTGCGATAATAGATATGACTCGGACGAAGCTTTTACTCTACTTGCTTCGTCCGAGTCATATCTATTATCGCACTCTATAACTATTATCTTTGACATGACATGCTCTAATAAGCGTATGGAGATCAACACATTTCTCACAGTATAATATATATATACAGGCGCGGATCCAGGGGGGGGGGCGGAGGGGGCGCGCGCCCCCCGGTAAAAAAATCGACCAAAAAAAAAAAAAAAAAGGGGAAAAGAGAGAGGGAGAGGAAAGGGGGAAGGGGAAGAAAAAGGGAGAAAGAGCCTTTAATTGATCGACGGATTGGTGAATAAAATAACGTTGTATGTCGTGATATACACGTAGGCCTATATAGGCGGCCGCCCCACTTTTTTGTAAAGAAAGAAAAAAAGAAGGGGAAAAAAAGAGAAGAAACGGAGGAAAGGGATTGCTTTTCATAAAATATTGGTCAAAAGTATACACCAGATCGCAGCAAATGAGTTCGAAAATTGAAAATGTTTCTACTTCTGAGCCCAGACTCCCCCCCCCTGTTCGAGCTTTTAAACCATGTATATTTAAATCAAGAATATATATCAGTTATGCTCAACTTCTTTCGTGTATTGAAAAAAACCAAAATATTTATTGGAAATGAAGAGGTGGCTTTTCAATAAAATGTTGGTCAAGTATACACCAGATCGCACCAAATGATTTTTAAAATTGAATTATTTTTTTTACTTCTGAGGGGGGCACATCCCCCCTCAGACACCCCCTGTTCGACCTTTAAACCATGTATATTTAAATCAAGAAAATATATCAGTTATGCTCAACTTCTTTCGTGTATTGATAAAAAACAAAATATTTAATGGAAATGAAGAGGTGGCTTTTCAATAAAATGTTGGTCAAAAGTATACACCAGATCGCACCAAATGAGTTCGAAAATTGAAAAAAAATCTACTTCTGAGGGGGGCACATCCCCCCTCAGACTCCCCCTCTTCGACCTTTTAAACCTAATTCAAGAAAATATATCAGTAATATGCTCACCTTCTTTCGTGTATTGATAAAAAACCAAAATATTTTATGGAAATGAAGAGGTGGCTTTTCAATAAAATGTTGGTCAAAAGTATACACCAGATCGCACCAAATGAGTTCGAAAATTGAAAAAAATTCTACTTCTGAGGGGGCACATCCCCCCTCAGACTCCCCCTGTTCGACCTTTTAAACCTAATTCAAGAAAATATATCAGTAATATGCTCAACTTCGTGTATTGATAAAAATAAAAATAAATTATGGAAATGAAGAGGTGGCTTTTCAATAAAATTTTGGTCAAAAGTATACACCAGATCGCACCAAATGAGTTCGAAAATTGAATTTTTTTCTACTTCCGAGGGGGGCACATCCCCCCTCAGACTCCCCCCTGTCCGAGCAGAGCTCGGAGGGCGGTGCTGCGCACCGCATTGGATAGTCCACCTACACAAAATTCAAGATTTTTCATCTTCTTTTCAGCCCCCCGGTAAATTCAATCTCTGGCTCCGCCCCTGATATATATATATATATAAACAATATTTGCAATAGAGCGCTATTAACCGTTACGGTAACATTGTTCTCCGGGCAATGCCCGCTACGCGATAGTAATAGAATAATACATGTACCAATAACGTACCATATCATAGAGCATGTACAGGGTGAGTCAAAATATTCAGTTCCCGTTTTCGAAAATCAGTCAAATTCGACATTCTTGATTGCATGTCAATTTTTAAATTGGATATAAATGTGTAAACGCTTTCATACTAGGGGAATTGTTCATTCCATAACAATACGCAATGTCATATAAGCCATAATTATAACGTACGAAAAAGCACGACTATCTAAATTTGTGTCACTTCCACGGAATCCATGGTTATACTTAGGTTGGTGAATGTGATATTGCAGTATTGTTTTAAACACAAATCAAAATGTCATTTTTCATCTATCATTATTTATAATAACAAATATTGCTGTCTCAACAATGCATTTCAAACACATTTCTAACAATCAAGTTGAAACTATTTACAGACCCTGCAATCATGTTTTTAAAATACCAACGACACGCTATGTGTTATTATTATTATTATTATTATTATTATTACTAGCGGCGTACCCTCGCTACGCTCGGTTCCCCGCTACGCTCGGGTCCCCGCTAGATGGTTATGCCACATTACCTACCTCTGAAACCACATAAACCCCCTACAACCTGCCAACTGAAAGTAAATACATTCAGGTTGTTTCATTAACCCCCGCAAAGCCCGTGGTTTTACACCCCCCCCCCCCCCCCCCCCCCCCCCCACCCACCCAAATACCCTACCAACAGGCCTATAACCATTTCCCGTGTGGCTTCTGCGCAATGTGTAGGAGTGCGTGTGCCGCGGCAGTGAGGCCTTTCGCAAACATGCACGCGACGCGTTACCACGGTATGATTACGCGGTAGTACGCGCAACGCACAATGTTGTTCAATTCTAGTGGCATTTATGAGCCAAATCTGAGATATTTTTTGCTGTTTTTGGAGCCAATTGTTAACCAATTTCACTGAAATAAACTTTAACACCCTTCCCGTTATTTCCTCTTTCATCTTTCATGCAAATTAGGCGCCACTTTTATCACAACTAACGGAGAAATAAGGATAACAAACACACAAACAAACAAACACACACCGTTTCCAGATTTATAGTAAGATTATATAGGCACTTATATAGCGCTCTTTAAAAAGCACAGCGCTTAAACAACGCCCCGAAAACAATATACGGCAGACATAATACACAAAACATATACAATAATATAAAGTTACACATTTGGAAATAAATAGGTCTTTAGAAGACTCTTGAAAGTAGACACAGTCCTGGCTTCTCTGACATGTCTAGTGTTTCCGTGGAACAAGTTGAATTTCACCACTTTTTGGGGAAATGCATATCTTCCATTAGGCTAATGAAATATGATACCAAGTTTCCCGTTTCATATTTTGAAAAGAGTGGGTAGGTGTCTATTTCATTATTCATTATTCATTATTTCACTCAATTTCATTATTGCATCTGTAAGGGGTGTTAACTACCTATTGATTCGTATATAATTATTACACCTTAATTACCCCTTTAACACTTTGAAAAGGAAGCATTTGTAGAAGTGTTATTGAAAATGTCAACAAATCTGTCTGACACATTGCAACGTCAATTACATCTGAAATCTGAGTAGGTAATGCAAATCATTTCATTATTAACCATATACCATGACACCACTGCCATTAAAATCCCTTAAAATCAACAGGAAGATATGTCTGGTATTTTGAGTCACTAAAAGTTTTAATTTTTATTCAAGTTTGTCAGAAAATGTAATTTTTGCACAAAATAATGAAAGTTTTGGTAAAACTGAAAAGTTGGGTCGGTATAGGAAAATGGGAAACTGGAACTTTCATTATATTAGCCTTAGGAATGATAGATTCGAACGAAATATAAATTAGGGGATGCACATTTAATGCATCTCAATAAATCTATTCATTTATGTTATTAAATTGGTTAAAAAATCGATGAAATCGGGAACTGAATATTTTGACTCAACCTGATGTACAGGATAAATCAGTGAAAGTTAATGATAAAATCGGCTTCGAATAAAATAAGCCCTAAAATACCGGATGACAGTTATACCCGGGGATATGCCACGAGTTATTATACATACATAGGCCTACCCCTTCATAATTTTGATGGTCAAAGTGTTTCTAATTAAGGCAAAAAAATATAAAAACTAGTCTCTTGTCCTAATCTTTGATTTGAAATGGAGGACGAGGGAACTTTAAAAAATAAAAATAAATGTGAAATCACCATTACCAGCATGGTATTGTCTGATTGTTTGCGTAACTTGAAAAGGACGATTATTTCTATAATGTCATTGTCATGGTTCTCGGAGTTGGTTAACACAAAACCTGTAAATATTTTGCCAATATCCCAGCTTTTTAAATATTTTAACAGCAAAGTTATGGAAGAAATAAAGAAAACAACTTATGAACATTCATTACACAATTCCTGAAAAAAGGATGCGCGAGGGGCGAAAAACTACTTTTTTTTTTTACTTGGCCTAAATTTCACGTGCAAATGAATACCGACCCAAAAATGTTGTTGGCTTGTCAAAATACGGCAAGATTTTTACAGATCATTTTCTCCACACGGAAAGAAAGGCAACTAAATATTATTCTTAAACAGCTAAGAAAGTTTAAGCAATCTCATTGGTTCTCAGAGAAATCGGCGACATCTAGATGAGACAACTTTTAAAAACACGGGGAGGTGGGGCTTACGTTTTAACAGTGCGTCCGACCTTCACAATGCGTGGTTTGCTTCATAACGCGCACTTCTGCAGTGCGTCTTAGCGCTTTTCCTGCGTTTATGCCGGCGCCGCGACGCTTACGCATGGTTTACTCATCGCATGTGATTGGATGGAATGTTTGTGGGTTATTCGATCCTAGCAGGGGTAAAAGTTGTCAAATGTGGACAATAAATGTACTTATTTCTTGGATAAATGTCTAAAGTATGATTGTTTAAGAATGAGAATAAAGGTATTGCGTAGGCGTAGGTAAAGGTATTGCGTAGAACAACTCCGCCTGTGGCGTCGTTGTTCTACTTAAAATAATACTATCGTCCGCATTTATGTCAGACAATATAACACGGGTACGGTCTAAAAACAATATCTTTATTCTCTAATTTAACTGTACCAATTCCCTCAAACAGTAACAGTAAATGTAAATGTAGGGTTGTTTGTTTCATTGCAAATTTGTTTGATATTCTAAATTTTCTCCTGGAAACTCCTGGTAAATGTTCAGAAAATCTGCCAAAGAACTTCCTAATATTGTCAAATATTTTTGCAATTTCAACAATAATTTGCATTGTTTTGCTTAAAAAATTGCAATAAACAAAAAACAAACAAAAAAATCAAAATCAAAATTATAAAACGTAATTTCTAAGTTTATCAATCGAATCATTTTGTTAAAGGGACACAATGTCATGTTGATTTTTTTCTTCATTTTCATTAATTTACTTCAGAATTCAAGATGAACATTAAAAATTGCCATTATTGTTATTTCTACTAAAAAACCCAGCAAAACTTGATTAAAACAATGTTTTAAATATGTTGGAATACCACCCTTAAACCATGTAAAATGCTGGTTGCGGCTCTACCAGCAGTTTTGAATCGACGTTTTGTTGTACATGTAACACAATTGTAAAAATATACAAATCCCAGTTTTTATCATATATTTTTGTAATTGAGGGCGCTGCCTCCAACACATCTCTTAATGCCCCTTTAATGACGAAAAACTTAGACTTGATATTTAGTGGAAAGTCTTGCGATAATCTCAGCGAAGCCCCACGGGATCCACAGGTCATATCTTCATGATAATGACAATCGCATCGGTTCGAAGGTTGTATTTGTTTGATTCACTGTACAGAGTCAATGTGATTTAAAAATTCGTCACCTGACTATTGAAATGCTTTACCTGCAAAAGCTGCCTTATATCAAACAGTAGTTAACACCCAGAGCACTATATGTATATCGGCATCTAAGTACAATTTTGATTGGTTACTCACGGGTAATATCACATTAGATCCTGTACTGGGCCAAAGACTGTAATGCCTTGACTGGGCCAATCAGAGACACTGTAAAAAAGCAGGTATAGTGCTCACGGGGTTTTTACCCGGTTTTTTATTACTAATTTATTGACACGACACGAGGCAGCTACAGTCGATTGAACTTTAATTCTAAGCAGCTCCAGACGATATCAGTATCGTCCCTGGTCATTGTTGTGATCGTGACATTGCAGATTTATGCACTTCAATGATGATGCAATCATTTAAAGGTATATTATGTGATCTTTCCAGGGAACGCCCTCAACATCGAAAAAAAAATTGAAAGAAGATTTTCTTGCAGATTTACATTTCTGATCATAAATCGTACATACATTCCAAGTTACAGGGCGATACGATTCTTAATTACTTCAAAATCATGATTTTAGAGTGAAAATAAACTGTCGGATTTAATATCCGACAGTTTATATTTTCACTCTAAAATTCCCTCTAAAACCATGATTTTGAGGTAATTAGGAATCGTATTGCTCTGTAACTAGGAATGTATGTATGATTTATGATCAGAAATGTAAATCTGCAAGAAAATCTACTTTCTAACAAAAATAATGAATAGAGGGCGCTCTCTGGAAAAGATCACATGAGCAGCTCCAGACGATATCAGTATCGTCCCTGGTCATTGTGTGATCGTGACATTGCAGATTTATGCACTTCAATGATGATGCAATCATTTTAATTGTAGCTATTGTTTGCAATTGTTATGAGTACTCTGTGAAAGTTGAAATTTTCACGCGTGTAAATTTTCGCGCTTCGTGATTTTGAGCAAAGACATTCATACAAAATAGCGCGAACATAAATATAGCGACTAAATTTCCACTGACAGCAAAATTGATAACTTTATTTGTGTCCAATCGTGTAAACAAACAAACAAACAGTAACTAGATGGTGAAAAGCATAATGCAAGTTTGATATACGCGAGTAGTTTTTTATGCTCGACTAAGCTTGGTTGGTCAGTTGGTCGACAAGATTGGTCGAAAATGTCGAATCCCCATTGGTTTTAAAGTAATAATGGATATTGAATACCTATTGTTGCAAATAAAATAATTATTCTAACATGATATGTATTTGGTAATCATACGGTTCATGCAATAAATTTGACGTCATGAACCAATTCAATTGGATGTAGAATAGGCCGAGTGCGATTCCCTTTTGTAGTTATTTTTATTTTACTCTCCGAATTGCTGTCCGCTAGCTATGTTCGGTGCATTTGTTCTAGAAGAGGTGAAAAAAGATAAGTTGTGTCAAATCTTATTATCAGAGAAAATACCAGGGTTATTTGGTTAAATATTTAGGTTTTAGTCTACAAATCACAAATAACACAAAAAAGAAATTCATATTGAGATCATGTAGTTTGATACCTTTTCTGTACGTTAAAATTAATGGTGGGGTGCATGGGATCTATTTTGAATTAAAAACACCGATAGTGATGAGCGCTTGCACAAATTTATTTGGTGGTGTGGAATCGTCAATGCTGAGAAGATAACAGATCTGCTGTGGATGGAGAGAGAAAGGTATCGAGCGGCCCTACGCAGCATGATATTATAAACAAGGAGTGATGGCTCAATCCCGGGCTCAATCCCTTTGAAAATCAGAGATAGGCGCTCCTTGTGGGATATTACAAGATCAACCGCCTTTACCATGTTTACCTTTACATTTACTATGTTGTAAATTATATCTATCGTTATCAAAAAAATACAGTTAGGCCTAGCTGTTAGTTTTGTAAGTCAACTCATTAACGGTGCAAAATTGAAGCTACGCGCACCTGAAACTGAGACAGAGCCTTTTTTGCACTATGTCTAATAGTGTTAGAATATGGTGGTTTGGTGACTTTCAAGGTACGCCTATGTCGTATTTTTCTTGCTTATTATAACGTGACAAATCATGATATCTAACCATATAGTTTTAATATCTGGTTGCATACTTATCTCTTATTGTGGGGATAGCCCTTAACCCTTTTCACGCGGCTATACCTTAGCCCTTTTTACGCAGTTTTACCATCAAAACAATTCTTTCAGAAACCTTTCCCAACTTTCAAGGTCTATCTGAATAATTACTGAACCTATACTAGACATGCTTGTTCTTATCTCAATGCATTTCTTCTCATGGTGATTCTAAAATAATATGCTAATGAAATTCAATAATTTTGAACATTTTTTAAACATTTCGTTACATTTTAGAATGTCGTCTGCAGGCGCCAGCCGCGTGGAAAGTGTTAAACAGCCGTATCACAATATAATCATCCAGTTTCGGTTTCATTAAATACATATTAGGGCCTAGACTTTGCATAACTCCAATGGGGTTTTTTATTTAGAAGCACAAGGTGTTATGAAATTTACCCATTGAATAGTACACAAACTGGCTGGGTGGTTAACCACCATTGGCAGTAATTAACTGCATTTTTGGCCTATTACGTATTAATCATGTTAACATGGTTAATGGAGCATATCTTGCGCCACACATATTTCAGAAATATTGAGGCAAATATAAAATATGTTGATGGGCAAAAACAAATAAAGCTAAAGTTATCGGGACACCTTTAAGATATTAACACTTATCACGCGGCAGGCGTCTGCAGACGACATTCCAAAATTTCACAAAATGTTTCAAAAATGTCATTATAACTGAATTTCATTATCATATTTGGAATCAACATGAGGAATGCATTGAAATAAGTACAAACATGCCTAGTATGGAATCAGTAATTCTTTAGGATAGACTTTGAATGTTGGGAAAGGTTTCTGAATATTCTGTTATAAATGTATTAAATTATGGTAAACCTAAAAGCGCGTTGAAAGTTCACATGTCACTTTATTAGTTCGACCATGGTTCGACTTTACCCCAGGACTCTAATTCGCAACCATGCGATATCAAAGATCATATAAAAATCAAGTTTCGTTTTATGTATTTTTGGTTTTTGTTTGCTGATTAAGTATTTATATCGTCATTATGCACGCGGTTACCTTAAACAAACTATGTTATCATCGTATCACGAGGCCTGTACAATTTGTGTATATAATAAGAAGAGACCAAACGCCAGATGATCGTATAGATAATTGTTCAGAAGAGACACGACAGATCACACCGGGCACATTATAGACATTTTTACATCCAGAAACATAAAACAGGTAAGTAGTGTAAACGGCATAATGTAGAGGTTTAACGGCAGAAAAATAATATTATGTCGGCCGTAACTTTTGTTTGTAGACACAAATTACATTAGATAGCATGATAAAAATGAAATGAACAGCCATAGTTGAGGTGATTCATGTTAAAAACGTTGAAGCACAAGTTTGTTTCAAGATTGTTGTGCATGACGGATAAAGTGCACAGAACAATGAAATCCCAACACCAACAGAGCGAACACACGAACAGAATCTCTGAATATTTTGCTGTTTAAAACTTGCATTGATTTATTAAAGGATATCTGGCCCGATTTTTAACTTGATGTTTTCTATTAGTCTTCATGAAGGGTCATCCTTAAAATAGTGATATTCCAAAGTTTGAGTTGCATAACTCCAATGGTTCTTATTATATAAGCGCACGATGACAAGCAATTTATCCATTGAGCATGTTGAGTAGTAGGCCTACACAAACTGGCAGGGTGATTAACAACCTTAGGCGGTAATTCACTGCATTTTGGGCCTATAACGTCTAAATGGAACATCCAATCCAATGATCGTCACATTTTAATAATAATGTCTTTAATTATGAACCATTCTTCAGGTACACCATGAATAGCATTATCCTCGTTGTGTTTGCCGCCATTGCGGTGACATATGCCGCCGATCCAACATTGGATGCCGCTTGGAATGACTGGAAGAATTGCCATACCAAGTCGTACGGATCTCAGGAGGAGGTTCTGAGAAGAGCGGTTTGGGAGGATAATGTGAGGATCATCAATAAGCACAACTCCGAATACAGTCTTGGGACGCATTCATTCACCATGCAGATCAATCATCTGGGAGATATGGTAAGTGGTAGGCATGAATTGGAACGCTTTTCACACAGAGTCTGAGATCAATCGATCGTACGTAGTAACAACCGATCGCGCATTATCAATATCTAGTATGTGTGAAGTGTAAACTTAACTTCCCAGGTATGCATCATTTACACGGTAGAATCAGTGGCGTAACTAGACTTTTTCATTTGGGGGGGGGGCAGGAAGGGGCAGTGACTTGAAATGGGGGGCTCCTATAAGACAATCCAAGATTTTTTGATTACAGAGATGCGCGGGTAGCGCGCGAAAATGTTCGACTTTATAGCTATTTTTGCACGATTGAGCTACATTTTGGCTCTAAACAAGCTTGTACCAAAGAATATTTCATTTTGTGAAGACATATGCGCGCGTAGCGCGCGAAATTTTTTCGTATGTTTACTTTTGACCATCATAATTCCATGATTCCTTTCGTCAAATGAACCGACAGTGCCAATTATCTCAACCGACACGACGTCATTATTGGGGGGACTTGGTGTGTACTTTTCTGCCCCCCCCCCCCCCCCCGCTGGTTACGCCACTGGGTAGAATGAAGTGCCTTATTTTATAACAATATGATTTTACTCTATCGTATAAATTGATGCACACCTGCAAGTAGGCCAGGTTACAAACGGCCCTATTACCATGTATTACCGGATACCGGCTTTTGTTAAAGATTGCATATTTCATTTAGTTGTATACAAATATAACAATTTATTAATTAAATAAATCAGTATTGTCCGGGGCAAAATGTATGCATAAAAACTACCAGGTCTAGGTTTCAATTTGCAATGAACTGAACACGGATAACGATAACCTGTTAGTATAGTAAAATTCAGTATCGGTTCGGGTCTCGGTCGAAAGGATCTGAACGAATATTAAGCCCAACCATGATATTTGCGAGCCTCTTACGGCAGAGAATTAAGGGGGCAGATTTCAAAATTGTGTTATTTTGCCAGAAATTAGATAATAGCACACTAGAAATCTGCAAAGTGTCAGCCTTAAAATGCTATTTGTTTGAGTCAAATCGGACTCTCGGTTCTGATTTTATGGTCAATTAAACTTAGAGTCACACAAATCGGAGGAATTTGTATACATTTATGCAAACGCTCACCTGCAATTTTTAGCATATTCCCTTAAAATTATTCTGAAATTAAAGAAAGGTAACTTTTGACTATTTGTTTAATCATAATATCAAATAATTAATTACGCATCATTATTCATCAAACTGTTAATTCTTTTTTTTTAAAAAGGATGTATTTTTCCTCACCCGGCAATATTTTCTTTAAAAATCCACAAAAACCCTAATATTTATGTTATTTTGACCAAAATAGACTCAAAATGTGTCTAGCTAATTGAACAACGATTTTCATCTCCAATGTCAATTTATCAACAATTGTTTGTCCGAATGCATAGATTGGGATATCAAGCGGAGTATAAGCGGCCAAGACTTGTACAAAAAAACATTATCAGATTTGTATGTATTAATTTATATCATTACTATTCAAATGATGCAGCTAATAGCTTTTTTATCCATTTTCTGTCTGATTGACATCTGCTGACCGTGATCAGTTGACTATGCTATTAAGGCCTAAAAATAAAAAATAAATATGACTTGCCCTTTGCGACCGACCCTGAAATCTGAATGGGGATTTATTTTTTAAATTGTTGATACCATTAAACAAGTAACACAACAAAATATAAAAGATCGACCGACCGACCCAGATGTTGGCACTAGTAAAGGGCAATTCAACTTCTTTCCTTTTTTGGCCGAATGATCAGTTCAGCAAACTATCAAGTTATAAAACAGAGAGCAGAAATTACTGTGAAGTTTTAAAACTCAAACAAACAACCAATAATCTAGGTTGGACTAACTGGACTAACAGGTGGTGCTATTATTAATATATACAAAGGTTATTGTTCTTCACCATCGAAATTGAGCTATTCCATTTAGAATCCCCCCCCCCCTCCCCCCCCCCCCCGATGTCACACGATAACAATAGCTAACAATGCCATGAAAACAAAAGGGTTTGGAGTCACATGGTGAACGTCGAATATCTTTTGTCATGTTTTGTCATGTGATTGATGGGTTTTTTGAAGGGGTCTTTCGATTATTGGGAGAAGCATCAGGGTCTTGGATGTATTTGATAATATTCGGTAAAATTCCGGTTTGGTTAATCAACTTGGTCTCCTTACTAAACTGCTATATGCAGTTTACAAACGGGGTTTAATCTGTATGTATTTGGCAGTTTAAGGCGTTATGTAATTAAAAAAACCTCTGAAACAATATTTATGAATAAGTTTATTTCAAAACACTCAGGGGGTTAGTGGTAACACTCAGGGATCGGGGAGGTAAAATTAAGGATGGATTAAACTTAAGCAATAACTATTGGATATCCTACATTCTTAAACAGTAAATATTGGATATCCTACATGTTTAAACTATTTTGTCAGTGTTATTGCGCTTTGTAGGCCTATGCTAAGCGAGCTAAAAATGTCAGACATGCATCTGTGCAAGAAAATTGACGATATTTTCCAAAAGACTTGAATGCCAAACGTTGTCAAATCATTATCTCATGTGCATGTTGGTCTTTATTAAAATAAAAAAGCCGCGAAATTAGAATCATAAACTAGCTATGACCTCTGTTGGAGTAGCCTAGTATAAATATTTGAAGATGATAAAGTTCAGCAGATAAACGTATTGAAGGAAACTCACGAGACTTGTTGTGTTGGTAGTACACAGAAGTACATTGACCCTGTCTATGCGTTATACACAGAGAAAACGATGTACAAAATATCGCTGTTCAATTTCGGTTGTACACTTTTTCAAACAACAGATGTGTAAAAGTTATACATCGTTGTTTAAAGAAGACAACATTTTTTTAAACAGGTGTTGTTTACAGTATAAAGAACGCCGTTCACATCAATACAAAGTGATCTTGAACAACGTTGTTTACTTGTGACGTCACAAGTCACGTGTCACAATGATTCGTTCGCGATATGCTGCAAATTAATGGCCGCCGTATTTCGTTCGGTAAACAAATTTCGATTTTAAATCATAATTTTAAAGATTTTGCTGACAAGATGGGGAAATACAATCAAGAAAATAATGAAATATGATGACCAAAGAACCGATATAGTTTGATGATAGACGGCGAAGATGGATATTTTTTGCAAAAATATAATTTTAATTTCGCGATTTTGCTCCACAGACAGAAGGCATCCGAATTCGACAGTTCTGCCGTTCTGTCTGTGTACTTCAACACAAGAAATTCAAGTCTTCAAATCGTGCTGGAATTTTAAACAACTACCAGTAAACAACCCTGTTTTTTTAACAACCATCATTTAAACAACCCTGCAGTTTTAAACAACCACCATTAAACAACCCTGGTTATTTAAACAGGCCAATTTCATCCATGAGGATTGAACAACTTTCTTTGAACAACCCAAGATGATTGAACAACTTTCTTTGAACAACCCAAGATGATTGAACAACTTTCTTTGAACAACCCAAGATGATTGAACAACTTTCTTTGAACAACCCATGAGGATTGAACAACTTTCTTTAAACAACCCTTGAAAATTGAACAACAATTTTTAAACAACACCAATGTGTAAAATCTGATTTTAAACATGTTGTTTAAAAAGTTAAACAACTAGGTGTTTAAAACTTTAAACAACCCCAGATGTTTAATATTTTGAGCAACAAGTTGCTCAGCTCACCCGTCAAACAGCAGTTGTTCAATTTTTTAAACATGTTGTTCACTTTTTTTTTTACTGTGTATATTTGTACATGCATTATGTATTTAATTTGTACATGAACATATTCGGTATAATAAATTCAGTATTTTTGACATCATAGAAGGGAAATAGGCTTCAATTAACCATCCCCTACTTGTCATGCTTGTACAAGCAACCTTTTTCCAAGATAACAAATAATAATGTATGATCTCATAACAAAGTACTGTGCCATTAACATGTTTACCCTCTTTCGGATGGATGTGCAGTGTTGTCTTGCGTGACTATACCGGTGTGTCGTGAAACAGCGAGTCCTGAGTATTACTCAGATAGGCCATGGTCATGGCCTCCATGCTTACTCTGCGTGTACTAGCCCATAAGTTTAACCCCCCTGAGAACTACCTGCTGATTGGTCAGAAAGATGGATACATCATTTATTGCACCAATGAGAGACATTGTTAAGAATAATAATTGTGTACCTGATAAAAGTTTGGAGTGAAATATTTTACAAGCTGTATTTTAATTGGTTATCTCAATAGGCAGGTAAGTGCCCAGGGGATTCGGTGAGCTAATGAAATCATATGAAGGTGCCTGAAAACCGTCCATAGTCGTTCATATTAGTGCAATGGGACTCTTTTTCTATTTAACAAGGTTTGAAATTGGTTGCTAGTTGAGTTGATAGTTATGCAATAAGACTTATTTAGACTATAGATTATAAAGACAGCAGTGGACAAGCGGGCATTTTTTTTGAAGATAGCTTCTCAACATCCATACATAAAACGTCACTCTCGTTCCCAGACGCGTTGTTAAAGGTGTATGTTCCGATCACTTTAAAAAAATTCACATCAACACATTTTGATATCAAAAGAAAACCTATATTGTTTTCATTATTTATAATGTAACATCTTAGGCGCAAGATATGTTCCATTTAGACGTTAGGTCAAAATGCAGTTAATTACCGGCAAAGGTGGTTAATCACCAGCTAGTTTGGGTACTACTCATTGGGCAAATTTCATGTCACCTTGTGCTTCTAAAATAAGAACGATTTGAGTTATGCAACTTAAACTTTGGAATATGACTATTTTAAGGATGCCCCTTCGTGAAGAATAGAAAACAACAAGTTGAAAATCGGGCCAGAAATCAGAACACATACCTTTACATATTATGTGGTATCGAATTCAAAAGATGCCATTATATTATTCGTCGCGCTCATGGGTTCGAGTTAGGTGTAACATAACACTAGGTGCAATAAGTGTCTATTCACTTCACAGATAGCATTACATCGCATCGGTCAATGGTCATGATGGTGCATTAAATTAATATATTTCAAATATTAGAACTTTTTAACTTTCACCGTTGCTATTTTATCCAACTAACTTTATGTATCCAATTAGCTAGTATTAGACAATGTAGTTGTCGCACAGGCTATCAATACCAATACTGTTTATACCGGGCTTTTCAAACATGCTTTTCATACAGTTATATATTCAAAGAACATGAGTCCAGGGATCTCTTCCTAAAATGATCAGATCGTGTTAATACAAATGATATTTACAAACATAATTTTTGTCTTATATTTTTTTGTCAGACCAACAAAGAAATCAACATGATGCTTAACGGTTTTGCGGGTGTACAAAACAGAACCGGAAACCGTGGTTCACTCCTCAGCACCTTAATGAAACACCTCTACGAAGATCTACCAGAAACTGTGGACTGGAGACCAAAAGGTTACGTCACACCTGTAAAAGATCAGGTAAGGGATGACTGCGAAACTTAGCCGCAGTTAGAATTACCGTAAGTTGCGGATTCCACAACCTGTCAAAGCCACAATCCGTTCACAATAACACTCCAGACCGTAGATATTTGGGATTAAAACGTGTTTTGAACCTAGAATTTAATGATGATCTGGTGAAAATAATGATCCAGCAAAGTTAAGTTGAAACCAATTGTCGAGGTTTAAATTCAAATTTCGGAAAAGGTGTACTTTAGGTCCCATATTCCTGACTGTATTAGCACCCCTTGGTACTATCGTCCGATCGCACAATACTGGCACATATAGAATGTTCCAGTATCGGCCGATACTGGAACACTATATATGTGCCAGTGCCAGTATCGTTCAATACTGGGACAAATCAGCATGTGTACCAGTATTCTGACACGGTTTAGAACTTAAAAGTATTAATAGCAACCAATCGCATGCCATTAATCTTTCCCTGTTGGTGACAAACCGACAGTAACTCGTAAACAAAATGGGCAACATTTTGTACGGGTTCTCTTATTAATGTCTTTGGGGTGAAAACCAGATTGACGCTATCAAGTATTATGCCAGTGTTTTTTTCTAATTCACCGTTTTATCATGTTTACAACGTTTCTTGTTTCTCTAGAAACAATGCGGATCCTGCTGGGCATTTAGTGCTACCGGATCTCTGGAGGGACAACATTTCAAGAAGACAGGAAAATTGGTAAGTGTCGTTTCGGAATTAGTCATTTTTAAATGGCAACTAATACGTTCATAACAAGTAGTCGCGCAATCCCACGATACATATTGGCATAAGGGAACAGTTCCATTTATACGCGATAAATTTATCGCGACTGTACCGGGGCCTGATATGTTTTGGACCCGATGTTTTTCAAGTTGATACGCGCTAAAATAGACATCAGGCCCCGATAAAATAGACATCGGGGCCCGATACGAGGCCTCTGCCATACCCTGGGGTATGCGCCCAAAATATAAATTTCATCAATAACATTATCTCTAAAAACATGAAATGCTGAATTTGTACCTTACAACTAGAATAAATAACCCGAAGCTCTATTTACATACCGACCACTTATCTTTCGTTATATTTAAACAAGCGGTAATACGCTACTCGATAAATAATCCTTTGCTACTCGCAACTGTACGCGCTAAAAATCTCATCGGGGCCTGATAAAAAACTCATCGGGGCCCGGAACATTCTCGCAATTTTTATCGCGTACAAATGGAACTGCTCCCTAAACAAGAACTATATTTGCTGGGACTGTTTCTTTAGAATGCTGTTGTTTATTTTAACACTTTTCAAGCGGCTATTAGTTTTACCATATACAATTTTTCAGAAACCTTTCCTAACTTTCAGTCTTATCTCATGAATTACCAAACAGAGATTAGGCATAGTTGTACTTATTTTAATGCAATTCTCATGGTGAATCCAAATATGGTAATGAAATTCAATAACTATGACATTTTGGAAACATTTTGTGACATTTTGGAATGTCGTCTGCAGACGCCTGCCGCTTGAAAAGTGTTAAGCTAAAAGACACTCTATACCTAGTATTTTACGCGATTCGATAACTAACCCTACTCTCGGAGGTGATTTTGTTTCAAACGATGCGGAGGAAGCACCTAGGGAAAGATGGGACAAATAATTTTGAACTTGGCCGACGCGGGGATTGAATGGTACGATGTGGCACTGAATGGTGCGACCGCAACACCATCGAGAGTGGCTTGAAAACATGTATGATGACGCAATGAGAAGACCAAGCTTACGTTTTTGGCGTACATAATTCTTATGTCACTTTCATTATTAATCCCTGCCCATTTGTGCTTCTTGTACTATGTATGTTTTCCGAGTTGCAGTGAACCAATTGATTGGCCCATCAGAATTATTTGTAGAGGGTTACGAGTTTGATTTCTAATAACTCAGTTCATTAGCCTATGTCTGTTGGGCTATTGTTCACATTGGCTCTTTATATACAACATATTTGGTATATTCTGGGAAATGTGGCTGGGTTAGTGCTAATAATAAAAGAAAACATAATAAAAATAATTATTACAATACGTATTGCTTGTCTTAATGAGTTGAGCAACTTTCACTTACAATGAGAGTCAAATCCCCATTCGTATTTTAACAAAGAATCACCGATGTCAACATGTCCGTCAAATTTAGACATACAGTGTATTTCTGCTGGGGAAGAAACCGCTAATAAACGCTATACTAAGTTTTCCCAGTAGAAACAGGCAGAACCCGGCAATAATCGGTATTTTTGGTAATCCCAAAAACCTTCACAAACCAGGTTTGGAACCGGCAATAATCGGCAATAAACCCAATAGAAACAGAAAGGCGATTCTTAGCGGTTTTTGCGCCGTGAACCCTGTCACGCTGGGTTATACATGTACACATTATTGTGAAGCAATCTTTTTCAGGTGCGGTGGCATTGTTTGATATTACAAAAATTCAAATGTCGTGGCCTATCGATTAGGATCGATAAACTTAGCGGTAACTTTTCGCGAATAGAAACAGGGGGATTAATAACTGACCGATTGAAACGTTTATTAGCGTTTACTTTTTGCAGTCAGGGCCGTCAGCAACTTTTGCCCAAGGGGGGTGCGTTTTCACGATTTTTTACCGGAAAGGGGGGTGCGTTTTCACGATTTTTTACCGGAAAGGGGGGTGCGTTTTCACGATTTTTTACCGGAAGTAGTAGTATGACGTCAGAGTGTTAGTGCTGCAGCACGCTGACGATGCGAGCGCCTCTGGCGCGAAGCCAATAACAGGTGGGGTCCAGGGGGCGAAGCCCCCGGAAGCTCTGAGCATTACAGCGAATTTAGGACACAATTTTCATGTATCTTGCCATCGTTGACCCCATTTTCCATTCATAAAACAACATGTTACCCTAAAAAAAAGAAGAAAAAAAAGAAAGAAGAGATTTGCAAGGGGGGTGCGTCCGCACCCAACGCACCCCCCCCCCCCCCCCCCCCCCTTCTGACGGCCCTGGCAGTGCCCCAGTAGAAACACGCTCATAGATAGCGTTCTGGGTTGTACCGTAAATACTGGAATGGTTGTACATAGGGAGTTATGAAACTCCTTCACAAAATTGGGTACCATATTACTCTATGGATATTGTAAGGGCGCAGCTGCAAGATCGATACGCTGGACCACAAAGTAAATGTGACCTTTTGCCCTAGACCTTTACTTTTATGAAGACAAATGTTATATATTTCATCACCTAGCGTACAAATAGTGATGACAATTAGTGACAGTGGAACTTTTTGAACAAGGTAGCAATAATCCTTTCATCCCAGTTCAATTTTCACGAGTAGCGTATTCACTATCGAAGTGATTATGTAACTCCCGGGTGACTGGATCACGCACCTTTAGGAATGATAGCAGAAGGCCCACACGTCATGAACTTTCTATAGCGATATGTTGATCGGGGTTCAGGCCTAAAAAATCATGATCCACCACGTTGATGTAGTCATGATAGTGATAATCGGATTACACGTAACACTTCGTCAGCGAATGTATATGTTAGGTGACGCAAGTCAAGAGTAAAAGTCACTAGAGTAAAAGTCCCTTTTACTATAGAGTCCAGCGTATTAATGTCGCAGCTACACTTCTGTTTTTCAATTCTTTACTTAGTGAATGGTGGTAATATCCCGAGTGGAATTTCCTCATTGACTCCATTCTTTTATTCTAAAACAATTCTAACTTGATCCATGTGAATCATTATCATGCTTTTATACCTTGTTATTCCGCAGGTGAGCCTAAGCGAACAACAGCTGGTAGATTGTTCCAACAAGTATGGAAACAATGGTTGCGGTGGAGGTCTTATGGACAATGCATTCCGATACATTAAAGCCAATGGTGGTGATGACACAGAGGATTGCTACCAATATGAAGCAAAGGTGGGTTTTATAGACGATGTCACCTGTGCAAGCAAGCAAACAAAAGCTTGCCTGGCGGTATGCACCTGTCAAACAACAGCTTGCCTGTCGGTATGCGCGCGCATTGCCTGCCAAACAGCTTGCTTGCCGGTCTGCGTGCGCATTGCCTACCAGTTCGAAGTGGGTCCATTATAAAGAAACACGATACACGAAACCCAACCAGTCATATGTATACTGCAGCAGCTAATGAAGCAGTCAATGTATGTTTCCCATGCATTGAATGGAACAGGTTACCTAACTTTGATCAACAATGAGGTGACATGGTCTATTGATTTTGTTTGTTTAACCAAACTCTACAAGTATCAATAAGGGTCGCATTCTAAAACTAGTACGTGTGACTCTTACGTACAAGTGACTTATACGTAACACTTATACGATAGCCACTAAAGTAATAAATTGCAACACGAGACGTACAAACACACGTGCAAATTGAACGGAGACAAATGCAAATATTTCTGTAATAATATAGAAATATTTGTATTGGTCTTTGTTCAATCTTCGTGAGTGCATGTACGTCTGCTCAGGCAAATATTTCACCTTACGTATAAGTCACTTATACGTACGAGACGAGTCATACGTACTGATTTACTTTTGCAATGTTGCCTAAAAGATAAATGCACTTTTGTGGTTAACACTATCCAAGCGGCTATAGTTTTACCATTATATACAAAATAGATTTTAAGACACCTTTCCCAATTTTCAAAGTCTATCTTAAGGATTACTAAACAATACTAGGCATGTTTGTACTTATTTCAATGCATTTCTCATGGTGATTCCAAATATGGTAATTAAATTCAATAATTGTGACAATTTTTACACATTTTGTGACGAATTGAAATGTCGTCTGCAGTCGACTGCCACGTGGAAAGTGGTATCTGTGTTGGATCTACGAATTATTAGGGAGACGTGCATTATCAAATAGATATATCACTACCTGATACTACCTGATTTGATAAGCCAATATGTATCCCTCGACATTTCCTTTCTTTCCAGAATGGAGCCTGTCGCTTCCAGCAGAGTTGCGTAGGCGCTACAGACACTGGATTTGTCGATATCCCCAGCAAGGACGAGATGGCTCTCAAACAAGCTGTAGCCAACATTGGACCTATTTCAGTAGCAATCGATGCTAGCAAATCATCATTCCATTTCTACAAAACTGGTACGTATACAAATGCAATCGTTGTTTGTACTGTAGCTACCATTTCAATGGAATTTATCAAGCACTGTAACTCTGTGAACTATTAATGTGATGCCCATAATAAAAAGTATACATTTTTGGAAAGGTAATGAGTCAAAGAAACCATTTTTGGAATCAAATTTCATTTTCAAATTTAGTCTGGTTTTCAAACAGATTGACCAACAAATCTCTTTTCTGGCTCAATTTTTTTCGGACAACGTAACTAAATCAGTTGTTGGTAAAATATGCCGAAATTGCACCAAAATCATACACTTCTCTAGAATCTCTTCTTTTTTTCTTCTTAAAAGTGTTTAGTTTTTACTTCTTTTTTTTGACCAAAAAGTGCATATACATGTACCTGCTCTTCTCTTCTTTAAATAATGGCCACGGTTAATCGCACCCTTACAAGTGCTGCCCTCTATCGACTATTTTTAAATGCTATATTTGACATTCCAAACATTCAACAGGTGTTTACAATGAGCCAGCCTGCAGTTCAGTACAACTAGACCACGGTGTGTTGGCAGTAGGATATGGCACAGAGTCGGAAGGTGGTGATTATTGGCTTGTAAAGAACAGGTGAGGGATAGCTAGAAAACTAAACATACCATATACACCATACTTGTAGGCCTATATAGAGATTTCGAGGCAAATGATGACATCCGTCCTACAAGCTGACACAGAAAGCATTCAGAGAGTGCTTTGATAGTGTTTGGAGGTTATCTTAATGCATTGCAGGTGTCGGGAACAGAACTACGATATATTTGCGTAAGATTCAATAATTCGGCACTTATAGACAGTCGGTCATCACGATTTCGTGATTGTAGTTGGACCCAAGGACGTCGGTTTTGTTTTATGAGCTTAAAGCAAAAATAGTTTGCTAACCACTCAGTTGACATAAATTCAGGGTATAATAAAACATAATATTAAAAACTCCTTTATTAATAATATTACTGGTTCATGCGTACCTATGACTTATGTGATATGCCGGTATATTAATTCACTATTTCATCTATTTCTGACAGCTGGGGTGCTTCATGGGGAATGGAGGGTTACATCATGATGTCTCGAAACAAGAACGACCAGTGCGGTATTGCAACACAGTCTAGCTACCCAACAGTGTAAGCGGAGCTTTCGTACTGTCATCAGCCTTCATCAGATACCTTTATTCTCTTGTATACAGCTATAGGATAGCCTTTGCATGAACTGTCAATTTGAAAAGTGTGCAATAAAAAAACTTGTAGTACCAATGGATCACACCAACAAATATTTAAAGATCTTCCACAATGCATTGCGCAAACACCAACCAACTAAAGCTTTTTCCACACGATGCATTTGTCGAGCTCTTAAAAGTTTTAGAAATAAGAAAAAGGAACACTGATAACTAATGTATTCATTGATGAAAACTAGAACCTAAGAGCTCCAACGATGAACGCGCTATAAAGCAATGATTGTGTGCATATGTACGTCTATGGGAACCGAGACAAATTGGAGACCAGAATTAGGGCATTTTGCAAAAACGCAATGCATTGTGGTGCTCTCTTTCAAATCTTCTTTGGGATCACACATTAAATTTTGAAAGCACAAACATTATAGAGTGAAAACCATACAGTTAAATCCTTAACTTTACACTAACATTAATATTTTAAAACACCCGTCTAATAAATGGCTTAACACCTTCCACGCGGCAGAAAATTTCACAATTATTGAATTTCATTACCATATTTGGAATCACCATGAGAAAAGCATTGAAATAAGTACAAACATGCCTAGTATTGATTCCGTTATCTTTGAGGTAGCCTTGAAAGTTGGGAAAGGTTTCTGAAAAATCCGTTTGATGTATTGTAAAACCAGTAGCCACGGGGAAGTGTTAAATATTACATAATTTCCATACGACCTGAAAATCTTTATGTGTTAGGGACGCTAAAAACTGAGACAAAACGTGAAATAAAACGAAATAACAACGATTGTCAATTGAGGATGTCATGTGTGTTTTTGTTGTTGTTGTTGTTGTTGTTGTTTTTGTTTTTGTTTTTTTAGGGACGGTTATCTAGACAATGCGTCATGTTTGTGTTTGTATATTAAGATATATGATCGGAAAGGCTGTATTTGTATAAATAAAAATGTAAATCAAGCCTGTCTGTGTATTGAGTGAATTTAATAGCTTTAAGAGTTCTACGAGGGTCATTCAATAAGTTCTACCTCCTACCTCAAAACTTTGTTATTATATAAGCCACTCTTATGAAATATTACACAATAGTAGCTTGGAACTTAGCTACAAATTCACCCTATATTGATCTGAGTAATGACTGTTACTTTTAGTGTGACGGAAACGGATGAAAAACAGCAAAATATCGCCTAAGTGCTATTCATTTGGCAAATTCTAAGAGACAAAACGTACCTATCGGTCAAATATAATCGTTCTAAATAAAGGTGACTGATTTCTTAGGAAACAATATGCCCTCAGATTAGCCAGAACCAGATCAGGACAACCATTAAGTTTATCCCTCCCCGATAAAGCCTGCCAAAGTCATATTTGATTTTCATAAATGGAAGGATTACAAGTCTCTCGAAAAAATCATTTTCTACCATTGACTACCCTGATTGACTATTCTGAAGGTTGTACATAAGAAAAAACCAAAAAGTGACTTTCATGTCAAAGATTTAACATATGAGGCATCACCGTGGCTTGACTTGTAAACAACGACAATTTGACTGATTAGTAGTATTCCAGTATGTCAAAGGCATAGCAATACATTCGAGTTGATATTGCACTATTTGCAAGCCTACAAGATTTTATGTTGCTTACTATTTTATTCATATTATACTCTAATATATTCAGATATCATTCATCATGGAATTTACAAGGAAAGCATAATTTTGTGAATTAGCATTTGGTCAATCTTTTGCTGCAATCAAATTTAACTAATTTGTACCATCTTCTATATTCATATACTAAGTTAGTATCACTATTATAATTAATATAACTGGTGGCAATTTAATTTAGCGAATTGGATCTCCTGGCGAAATTAAGTGGTTTTACAGTATAATAGTCTCAGATTGTAGGGCACAGACTATTACCAGTAACCATTGTACCTGTCACTGATATAACACACTCGCCGAACTACCCTGATATTATGCAATGTCCGTTTATTTAGCCAGAGGGGGCGAGGGGGCGACCTCCCTCCCCCCCCCCCCCCCCCCCCCAATATTGACTTCGTGTCGGTTGAGATTGACACTGTCGGCTCATTTGACCAAAGGAATCATGGAATTATGATGGTCAAAAGTACACAGATGACAAATTTTCGCGCGACGCGCGCATATGTCTTCCCAAAATGCAATATTCTTTGGTACAAGCTTGTTTAGAGCCAAAATGTAGCTCAACCGTGCAAAAAATAGGTGTAAAGTCGAAAATTTTCTCACACAAATCTTGTCGGTTCATTTTCATTTCTCGCCCCCCCCCCAATATGAATAACCTAGCTACGCCACTGACCATACATGGTAGCCCTGACCTTCAGTTACATCCACGGGCGTCCTCAAAGGGGGGGGGGGGGCTATTGGGGGTGTCACCCGGGGGGGGAGGGGGTAGGATTTTTAAAATTCGCACGGTCACAAATAATCGCACAGTCACAAAATAGCACAGTCAAAACAACAGCACAGTCAACGACAAATGCCCAATCCTGGACATTCCGCCCCCCCCCCCCACCCCCTTTGGCGCACGGTACAGCAAGCACAACTCACCGACAATTTATTTTTACAGAATTTTATGGTCAAAATCGCAAATGTACCGACGGAAGCGCGTTTGTACCGACAGATTAGTAGAATGGGGCAGATTTTGCCGACAGATTTGATTAATGGGGCACTTACGTGAATTTCACAAGGTGACTGGAAAAAAAATTGGGGCTACCCTTTTACTATTTTTTGGGGTGCTTGTCGGCAATCGAGACCTCTACACCGCCCCCTCCCCCCCCCCCCCCCCCCCTCCCCATTCCAAAGGGTCTTGGACGCCCCTGGTTACATCCCCATTTATGTATTATTCCGAATTTATTCCCATAGGGTGCTTGAATGAATCAACGCATTTTGCTCAAAATACCTCATTTTTGGGTCAAATACAATATTTGTGGGCATTTTGTTTTTAAAAAAAGGAGATAATCTATCTTGTGCTACACATTTCAAGGAATCTATTGGTATAATTGGATTTCCAAAACAATGAGTGTGGGTGGGGGTGGGGGGGCGAAGGGGCGACCCCCCCCCCCCCCCTCCCAAATATTGACTGTCGTGTCGGTTGAGATTGGCACTGTCGGTTCATTTGACAAGAGGAATCATGGAATTATGATGGTCAAAAGGACATAGACGGACATTTTTCGCGCGCATGTGTCACAAAATGGAATGTTTTTGGTAGAAGGTCATGTCAAAAGTTGGTGTAAAAAAGTTACACTCTGTAAATTGAGGGAAAATTCACCAATTTTGATTCAAATTCAAATACTTTTATTGTATACATCCGATCTACACAAAGTAAAAATATTTAGAAACATATTACTATAAGGATACCAGATATGTAAATACCAAGTGATATTATACAGGGTGTGCATTAATTATACAGGGTGTAACGTAACAAAAACACATTTCTTTACTAGTTTTGATATACCCAGGTTATTTGTTTTGCTAAAGTATTACAATAAAAACAAGTATTGTAGTAAGAAGGCATGTAGGGCTTTCAGTTAAAAAAAGAAGTAAATCGACCAATCGTCCTCCGTTAAAATATACAGGGTGGCCAAAATCATGTATATAAAATAATGGAAAACAATGCTTTAGAGAGACAAAATAAATTTTATTTTGACTTTTGCAGTAGTAATTATGTTTTGAACCATTGGGTAAGATACCTAGATGAAGAAAGACAATTATAGCAGAATTAAGTTGACAACAATTTAAATATACAGGGTGATCAAAATGTAGAGTGGGATTTGATAACCGCATGATTGCTGTGCTGGAGTAGACTATTTCAGATCTATACATTTCAGATAATACCATCAAGCTGGATACCATCTTTTTATATTATTCAGGGTGTCAATAAAAATATAACTAAATGTATGATTTATGACCATTTTCTAATTTTTTATTTGCACACATTTTGAAAAACAAAATTCTGTTGATAACAATACAATAAGAGTCGTAATTGCCGAAATTTAAAAGTCCAAATGCGTACAGGAATTATAACTGCACCTTGCATAAAGTAAGTTTCTAAACACACTTACATGGTAACCATCGCAACTTTTGCAATATATCAATTATTCTTGATTTAATTAATTAATTAATTAATCAATAGCGATAATTAATAAGAATACAATATAATTGTTGCATTCAATTATAGTTATTTTAGAAACAACATTTAATCAGATAACCGATGTGGAATATTACTTAAATACGTTTTAACACACAGAAACCTGTTAAATACACCTTCAAAACTGAACTAACTAGGACTTAATTAAGCAATTAATTAATTAAAATTTTGGTTACAAATTATTTATTATCAGATATGTGTGTTATTGATTGTAATACCTGTGCAGTTTGAGATGCCTATGAGTCATAGTTTTCAATATATAAGACTTTAAAGAAGACACTGTTTTGACCGTTTTATGTGTAATCTCTATGGCAGCCGCCCCCCCCCCCCCCCCCCCCCCCCCCCCCCCCCCCCACCCACCAGCAGCCCACACCCGGTCCGGGGTCTACCCGCTAGTCATAAGGGTCGCTAGTCATAACGTGTATTTTCCTCAACCACGAGTGCGCTAGTCATAAAAGTATCTTAGGGTTAGGGTTAGGTTTAGGGTAGGGTAGGTTTAGGGTTAGGTTTAGGGTTAGGTTTAGGGTTAGGTTTAGGGTTAGGGTTAGGGTTAGGGGTAGGGTTATGGTTATGGTTAGTGTAGGATTAGGGTCAGGGTTAGGGTTAGGGTTTATGTCTAGCGACCCTTATGACTAGTGACCCTTATGACTAGCGACCCTTATGACTAGCGAGTTTGACCCCAAGGTCCACCCCCGACTATCTGCGCATTTAACTGTGTAACTCCTTTATTTTTTATCGTAATGATCTGGGAATTTTTATTTATTTAAAAGAGGACATAATTAGCAACAAAATGACACGCTACTTGATTTCAATAGGTCAAGTACTTTAAAGATAAATTGATATCTAATCACAATTATTTTTATATGTGTGACAAATCCACCTTATTTGATACACTAATTCACGACATATGAATGTAAAGTCACACAATTTGAAAAAGCTTGACAATATTACTTAACAAAAGTTACAAACCGTTAACTTTTATTGACAATTATTGAGAATGTATCATGCGTGTGGACTCACGCACTGGACTAGATAAGACGAATTCCATTTCCCAAAGAAAAAAAGGAGTGCAAAAAATATCGCTGCCTCCATGATGATAACACTACCTTTACTATCAGTGATTTGAAGAACTTTGTACTATAATACCTTTGTATTATCGGTTGCTGTAAGAGCTACATCATAATTGTGATTGATAATGTAATATACAGGGATCGGGACGTACCTTCAATTTCAGTATACTAAGTATCAACAAATACATGCCAAGATTAGTTCAGTATGGAGCAGTGCAAAACACCAGGTAAGACTACTATAATAATAGTCTATTGGCCATCACGAGACAGTGACGTAACCGCGTATCTATATACTAATTTTCGGTCCTTCGCTTTATTAGATAGTTCAATAATAATTTTACACTCGCGTCCCTCTTCAACTGAAAAAGCGTGGTAATTGCGCCTCTAATACACGAGCTAATTAGATAGTTCAATGCCCGTTTTTCCCCGTTTTCAGACATGCGCAGAAAGGATCACATGTGAAAATCCGAAATGTTGAATTTCTTTTACTCGGGTAGCTACTGTTCGGACACAAATTGTGGTTTTCGGAATGGGTGATGACATATGGTCTTCACCCAAAATATTTTCTTCAGGGATATAGCTACATTTCTGTATATGCGGCTGTTTGTTATTCTTAAAGAACGCATAGTAACAAGCATTTATACGGGACTATACGTCCAACAAATACAAATATTTTTACGACATTTTCTAAATGTAAACAAAAACTCTTACGCAGATCTTAAAGTGACACTTTCACATTAATAACATAGATGAACGCGGAGTTTGCTAACGATAAAGAAACTGGTGGTACCATGCCAATATGCTGGTTCCCTGCATCAATGGGCTCCACACAACTTATCCATAGATGCAGGTACGCTCAAATTTCCACTCAAATCTGATTTGCTGGCATAAAAGTCATGCATATTCATGATTGACACAAAATAGATCCAAATAAATTTGATCAAGCCAGCGTCACGCTTAGAATGATAACAAATTTGCTGATTGGCACAAACTACACGTGTATCTGCGCTAACCACAGCGCCGGACTTCATACGCACATGTACGCATGTCATACCGCGCTCCCCATCGCGCCGTAGCTATGGCAGCGCGACAATGCATTCAGCGTTCGATGCGGTATCTCAGCTACAGTGTGGTGATCGTTATTTACCTTATGCCATGACAGAGCGACAGTGCAATGTGTTGAACTTACGGTTACGGCCGGCAATGGATTTGCCCGTACCTGCACCTATGGATAAGTTGGCGCGCGGGGATCCAGGTGCAGGGAACCAGCATACCATGCCAACCGTTATGTTGTTGCTGCGCGACCGCGTTTAACATGCCGCACGCGATTCGGCGCACACGTAATGACGCAGACAAAGTGTGTACGCGTTTGTGGCGCAAACTGTACATTGTAAACGGGACATGCAGTGAAAGCAGGCAGTTCGTACGGTTGCTCCGCGGTGCATACCGTACAGTACAATAACATGTAACGAGTGCAAGACACAAACAAAACATTAATCATAAAGCCAAGACCTTTATTTCAATAAAGAAACTGGGAGCAAGGCGCAAACCGTATCCAGGATAACATGTATTTTAATAGGCCTACATGTTATCCTGACTGAAGTGGCTGAAGGAAAATACATTTGATGGAGTCACTCATGCAGTTGTAACCCCATGGCTGGTCATGAAGCTATGGGCTGGTGGATCAGGGCGGGGATCAGGGTCGACCCCCACCCCCAACACACACCCATCCCCCACACACACACCCTTTTATTTTCTTTGTGCGACTTATTATACAGCGGTGCGGCTTACTGTATACGATGAGGTCTGAATCTTAATTTGAGGTGCTGCGGCTTATTCGCCGTGCGGCTTATGCACGCAAATTACGGGATTGTCACACGTACCCTAAGGTCTAAGCCCCCTTCCCCGCACTTCCCTTACTTGATAATATGGATATAGTAAGGCGGCTTTACTAAGGCCACATGGGTATCTGGATAAACGGAACGTGCGGTCGGCCCCATCATACCCTAAAGCCACCTCCTCCTCCCCGCACTTCCCTTACTTGATAATCTGGATATAAGGGCACATATGGGCATCTGGATAAACGGAACGTGTAGTATATTATCATGATTATTATAGAGTGTCTGGATTAGTAAGGGCACCAGTGGTATCTGGATCACGGGTTCACTATAAAACGCAGATAGTCTCAAATTACCTGGATATACTATGCGCAGGTGTGCCACCTGTGATAACTGGATTTTAAGGGTGTATTAGGTAGTATCTCGGGAGGCCTTATTTAGAACACAACAAACATGACAAAGGGACTACATACGTTTAGGCCCTATACATGCCTATTGGAGGAATAATGTATGTAAGTAAATAGGCCAAACAAAACCAGGATGGCACACATAGTATATGGATATAATGCCGGCAAATGCGGTACCTGGGTTATTAAGGCCATCTGTGAGGGGTAGGGCCTAGGCCTATGGGCAACCGGTGTATTAAGAACACGTGGAGTACTTGGATTAGGAACATGGGTATCTGTATTATTTAAGAGCACTGAGCACATTGGGCCTAGGCGCATGGTGTATTAAGGGTACCATATCACTTACATTATATCAAGGGCACTTTAGGTACCTGAATAAGGACATACTCTTGATATTTATATACATTTATAACGCTTTGATATTACTCACCTCTGCCTATTGTGATATGACTATTACTGCCCGCTATCTTCGGCACCCGCGATTAATTCAAGTTACTTGAATGATAAAGTAAGGGCACCTGGGTATCTCGATATAACGGCACACTGCAGTACCTGGATTATGGGATATCCGGTGCCATTAAGGGCACCTGTGGTAGCTGGATTAGGGGTAGGGCTTAGGCCTATGGGGTCCCTGGATATGGACAACGGGTACCTGCATTTCAGGTCACATGGGAGGCCTACTCATAGGTATCTGAAAGATAAAGGTAGGCCTACCTACTTTAAGGCACATGTACATGTATACCTGGATTATCAAAAGCACCTGCGATATTCGGATTATTTAGGGCCCGTCTGGATTATGTATACATGTAGGACATGTTCTTGATTTGATATTGTATCAACTTTGCTTACGCTTTGTTTACTTACCTCCCCGTGAAATCTTCTAGCGGGTCCGCGCGAAGCGCGGATGCCCGCTAGTTCTACTAATTGCACTACATAACGCGTGCGTCTACTCGCGGCGCTGGCGTATATCACACGAGTGTTGAAAGACGGAAGATCATACGCGTGCGTAAAAGCTGCGCCTGGTAAGTTACGTCACTGTCCAGAGGAAGCCAAATAAGAGTCAAACTGTGTGTATCTGTTTGATTGCTAGGCAGCCTCCCATCTACCCCCTTTACTAGGCATTCGGGGGAATTGCACCCATTGGGGTGGGCGGGGAAATAAAAGTATTTACTTAATTTGTATCCAATTTCTAGGCGTCATTTCGCCTAAGTCCGTTCCAAACCAAAATCTACTTTAATTAAGGCCAGTTTGGAGATAATCGAAAATACTGTAAATACAGGGTGTCCCAAAAGTTTCGAAACCATTTTGAAGATTTGTATCTTTCTTACATTAAGTCACAGTACCAAATTGTTTGGAAAGAGAAAACTTGTAGAATAATTTCGGTACCAAACATGACTCCTTTATGAGGCCCCAAAATATAAAACACACGCTGAAAGGTTTAGCCACATAACTCGCAATACCATAAAATTGTTCGATTTGCTGGAAGTACTGTATAAATCACTGTAATCACATTGATTTCTCAAATTCCATTCATGTGGATTTTGTTCAAAAAAGGTTTTATGCTGTGCACAACATTTATAATGTTCATAAAGGATTATATCGAAATGAAATTTAAAAGAATCATTGTAGAGAGCCTTTTTTATCGACCCTACCGCTTACCGTTTGTCGCATCATGGACTTTATTCAGCTCATTATGCTTTTATATGAAAGAGCAGTTTTACAGTTCGGGAAACTTTCGTCTGTATTTTGGCAAAACATATAGCTGTTATTTTAAGTTTGATACCAACATATGCTACAGGTGTTCTATATCCAAGTGTTGTTTTTTTTATACTGCGAATTATTTAACCGGGGATATAAAGGTTTCGAAACTTTTGGAACACCCTGTAATATCCTTTCGATTTTCATGAGTGAGGTATCAAATAGCATGGAAGACGGATTTTAAATGTTCTAACTTTAAAGCATGATCAGGAACCTTTTGTGTTCGGTGTATGCTACACAGTCAACACAATATAAGTAACTGACCAGGTAATAAATGTGCTGATAACTCTAAAAGTATAACTCCTACAAAAACATATTAAGTAATAAAGTTGCTGGGACATTTTCCCTCTTGAATTTGAGATATTACACGCTAAGAATGGTTATTATTGAGGAAGTTACAATCCCAAATGTAAGATCAAGTCTGATTTTCATTTTCACCTTTTCCTTTTCAACACGGGGACTCAGACCGGCGAATTATTGATTACTGAATAGTGCCACTTCACCGGTCAATGCCCAGGTTGTTGGATGTTGGATAGTCGGCCGGCGGCATTGTTACAAAAGAACCATTTTTGCGGGCTCTGTATGCTTGAGAGTTTCATTATAGAGAACAAAAAGGTTTTAAGTTGGTGTAATCGTCAATGATATGGGTTTGCACATAATTTACGGTGACACCGCTAAGTGTCCGACGGACACCTTTCCGTGATCATTTAGTGATTTACACCAAAACTGGTGTCAGATTAATTGAAATAACTCCGAGGGCGTCAATAGTTGGCGGGAAAGCTCACGGTTTTTAGAGGTGTCGAAGCAGCATGACACCAATTGGTGTAATTTTGACACCAAATTGGGCGTCTATCAACATATCAACGCATGCGCCTTGGCACGCAAAAGTGTTCTCGTCGCCATTTTGTCCGCATGTTACGAGCCGGTAAGACTGGTAAGTACCGATCTGCTCCCTTTCCAGACATTTTTGATATTAATTATGATACAATTAGCGTAATGTAAGCCTTGTTCATGTTGTTTAATATTGCGCCTACTAACTGATGAAATAAATTACAATTTCATATTCAGAGACTAGCATTTTGTTAGCCTGTTGTGTCAGGACTCATTTTGGACTGTGTGTCAGTGCATGGACCTACTAGTACTATGTGTGTGTTCGTCATGCATGCATACGATGATATGTGCAACATTACATATAGCCCTATTCATCTGGCTCAGTGGTCGTCTTTTTCATACGGACGTCTTACATTACGCTAATTGTATCATAATTATTATTAAAATGTCTGGAAATGGAGCAGATCGGTACTTACCAGTCTTACCGGCTCGTAAACATGTGCTAGAGGTGACAAATACTCATTTTCCCATTTCCAAAAATTACACCCCAATTAGGGTGTAAATGTTTCTCAATATGACACTTAAGAGAGTCAATTTTCTCTTTTGTAATGACATTTTTCGAAAATGGGTCCTCAGGTAACTACCCTAGGTATCAAAATGAATATGACACCCAAAGGTGTCATATTTTACACCCATAATGGTGTCAATTTGACACCTTTAGGTGGCCAACTGAGGACCCATTTTTTGACACTTGTTTTAGTGTCAAAATGACACCAAATTAGTTTTCAGTGACTTACAAATAAGCGCAGGTCACTAACGGCGTAAACACTAGTCACCACGCGTTATCAAATTCGATCGACAAAACAAGCTCACGTAATGCCACGAACGCACGGCGTATTTGCATTAACGCAGTAGTTACGCGTCTTGTAAGTGGTTCGGTTGCACTATTTTGTAACCAGACTGGTCGATTTTGTATATATACTATGGAGAAGGATTGTTAAAATGTCGTAAAGTGTAACTATTTTAATTATTAATATTCAAGTCACGTCCGTATCATTATGATTTTATTGACGTGTTTGAATCAGGATAATGACTTAGATCAGTCGTTCTGCTGTCGATAACTGTGAAGAAATCAAAACATTTTACTTTGAGACCTAGGAATGTCCCGCCGCGCTACGCCCTCGTTCAATTCCTTAGTTCCAAAGTGACATTTTGTTTATTCTTCACAGTAAGGCCTAAAAAAAAAAAAGTTGATTGGCGTAACATGACCAAAACAAATAGGGTAGGTCGGTCGGTTTTTTTTTTTTTTTTTTAATTTTTTTTAATTTTAAATCACCTGCTTTGGGGACTTAAAATAGCCGAAAATGAAAGCAAACAGTCAGAAACTTTTTAAAGTATAAAAATTGAACAAAGTAATAAAATACTTCGTTCAATTTTTATATTTTTTTTTATTTTTTTTATTTTTTTTACTTTTTTTTAAATATTTATTGTTATTTTTATTTTTTCCTCCCTCAAAATAATAAAAAATATTCAGGGTCGGCGATGTATTTAGGGTCGGTCGGGTTACGCCAATCAAACCTTCTTTTTTTTTAGGCCTAACTGTAAACAAATCATTATCCTTTAAATCCAATCCCGGTATCATCGCAAAAGTATTTATTACAACAAAACACGATGTCAACTTACCAACGCAGTCACACGACTCAGTGATCCAGAGGGCGTTATTATCAACATCAGACGACGTCATCACGAAACAGTCTAGAAACACTTAGATCTGGATCAAACAAACCCATATGCAAAAATATAAAGTTTCTTTGCTATATTCCATTAATTTACCAACGACGACAATTAACATATTACACAATGTTCTTCAGAATTCTTAATAAAACTATTCCATGATGCAATGACCAGTCAGCTGTAGAACAGGGCCCCGTTTCAATTGAGGGCTCTCTATTTAATGACGCACTGCCGTTATTTTTTACACGGCGATTCATCAAGTGACGGAAGTCCGTCGCCCGCCGGAATACGAACAAAAACCACTTTTCAATAGAGGGCGGGCTTGGGAACGGGACTGCGTTTCCAAGGGAACGGCCTCACGTCACAGTAATTTTCAAAATTCATAAAAAGCTGATTTTACCTATTTTAAACAACGAAATAACCCTCTTATCGGTACGTCGTCATTGCATCATAATTTTAGAGTGTTCAGTACATTTATTACCTGGAAAGTTATTTATTGTGTTGACTTTATAGAAGGATGCGTGTAAAATCATTTCTTGTAACTTGATATAGAGCAGTGTCAAATAAAATATATCTATTTTGTTTGAATTGTTTTAAATTTTTAAACTATACAGAATGGGAATTCCGTAAATATGGCGATAAGCTTGTCGTGACGTCTGAGATGAAGAAAAGCTTCGACAAAAATGGATTTGTAATAATTAGGTAGGTGTAAATTATAATTGCTATTGTAGGCCTACATGTATATACATCTGGTCAAATATCAATAGGCCAATATTTGGTGGATCGAATATTTTAACAGCGCGCTTTTACAAATTGAAAAAGATGTGCACCCTACAGTGGCGTAGCTACGGAAAATAGCGCACATGGCAAGCACTGAAATTACATCACTGTCCAACCTCTACTAAAACCCACCTTTTAGATAACTTCATCTCGAGCTCGTTATATAGCATAAATCTTCTCTTAAAGATAGATGTTCTGATTGCTGGCACGATTTTCAACTTGATGTTTTCTATTTTACATGAACATGATGAAAGGTCACCCTTAAAATTGCTACCTTCCAAAGTTTGAGTTGCATAACTACGATGGTTCTTATTTTAGAAGCACAAGGTCACAAGAAATTTGCCCATCGAGTATTACACAAACTGGCTGGTTAGTGGTTAAGCATCTTTGGCAGTTATTAACCACTTGTCAGCCTATAATTAGTAAATGGAACATGTCTGGCCCCCAAGATTTTACAGACATTATGAGAAAAATATGGGGATTCTGGTGTATCCTTGGTGTAAGATATTTCATGTATTTATAAGTTAGACTAGTGACCAGACCTATTACGGATTAAAGCTGTATAATCCTTTAATCCCTCAATAGAGGATTTGGTGCTATGTTAGTTTCGTGCTGTCTTACACCAAGGATAAACCGGGATTCTTCTGATATCAAAATATCTTGATGTGAAAAAAAATTAATAACCAAATAAAAAGGCAATCAGAACATACACCTTTAATTTACAAACATACACTATTAATGGCACTCTACATGTAATCAATTACAACAGCACCTTATAGCTTTCACTGAATATGCAACTTGATCTATGAAGTGCTCAAAGCGATTTTTAGAATAAGAAACAAATCAATGGCGCCTCCTTCAAGTGGCGCCCATGGCACGTGCCACCCACCATCCCTAGCCACTTGCACCAGATTAAAGATGTCCAAGCGTTGCTTAACCTTGCCATCAGAACGCGAATGAAACAAAACGTTTCTAATAAATCTGTACATGTAAAGCAAACTATAATGTTTCATCTTGCAAGTGGTGGAGATTTCAGTAAAGTGGTTATGATTTCAATATTCAATTCGCTATTGTACATGGTCATCATAACAATTTCGAACGACTGTTTTCGGCAATAAGTGTCAACTGTAAGGAAATCATATGACTCTTAAGCCATATGATTTCCTTACAGTTAAAACTATTTCATATCAACTCAATTTGTTATCATCTCGAACCGTTATTTCCTAAAACAATTTAGATCTTTGTTGGATAAAGAGGAAATGGCTAAAATCAAAGCAGCAACAGAGAGTGAGGATTGGATTTCCCAACGATCTGTTGGTGTGGATGACGGTAGCGGGCGTGTTGTGAATGTGTGCGTATGGGATCATCCCGGAAATGACGTGTTAGGGATGTTAGTACGATCTCATAAAGTAGCAGGAACGATGGAAGAGGTCAGCCTATCCTTATTTATAAAATACTGAAACCATAAAAACCTGGTATACTTTATTATATTATTAAGTACTTTTAAACATTTTGAGAGGAGCTAGGTTATGTGTCAACTCGCCCTAATCATTTCTCCCACTTTTCGGTAGTTGAATTTGGTTTCCGTCCATTTCACAGGCCGCTATAAATAACATAAAGTAACTGATGACAAAACGGCGTATTTTCTTTTGAAGATTTGAGTGTTTCGGATCGAGACCGCTCAACACAAAAACAACAACACCTGTGTAGTCTTTCGTCATGTCGTGAAATAACATACCATTCATAAACAGATCATCACTCTCATTCCCAGACGTGTTTAATCTATGGGTATCGACTATACATTTCCAAAAGACGCGCTTATTGGCCATCTCGCTTATGGGTTCAAATTTAGGTTTAAGTAAACAACTTGGTGAGTAAGTGCTTACTGTACGTATATTCTAACATCGATCTCATTAGTGAATGTGTGTATTAATTTGATATGTTTACGATATTAGAAATATTTGAACTTTCACCGTTGATTACTTAATCAAACTGTTTTATGTATCCCATCAGCTAGAATTAGATATGTAGTTGCCGCAATAGAATCCCAATTCCCATATTGATTTACCGGGCTTTTCAAACATGCTAGTCCAACAGATGTGAACGAAACGCACTTAGTATCATTTCTGCGAAAGATTTCAATAAAAAGATGATTATTCTCCATATTGACGATCTGGCTATTAAGTAAGATTCGTTTTTTATCACCGAAGTGTTGCGCAGCCGGCTACCATCAGATTGGTTTCTTACGGTGTATCGTTTTCGCAATGCATCCCAATATCACTGTAGTAATTTACAGTTTTGACCCAAAGAAGACTCTAACGCCGCACCCACAATGCATTGCGCTAACTCAAGAATGTTTCCCATGATGTATTTAGATTTCCCCTCATCGATACTCGTAAATCGTATCAATACGATCGATATATCAATGACATTTGTACCCCGCGATATCGATATCGTGGCGTTTTATCATGCATGACACGTATCTGAAAATCTTGTCTTTTTGGTTTTCCAATAAATGCAAGTGAGTTGTTTACTAGTCGAGCTCTTAGGTTTTAGAAATAAGAAAAAGGAACACTGAGAAATGATTTATTTTTTTATTTAAAAAATCTAAGAGCTCGTACGATGGTTGCGCTATGAAGCCATGATTTTGTGCCTATGTCTATGGGAACCGAGATGAATCGGGGACCAGATTTACGACGTTTTGTCAAAATGCAATGTATTGTGGTACTATCTTTAACATCTTCATTGGTTTTGACCACCCTTGCTATTAACGATTTTGGTATTGGCATACAATATTTACTGCTCATGCTCATGAGAGAAATAGAGCATAAATAGCTCCCCGAGGTGACTGGAGACCGTGGGCCTACAATTTTCCAGAGATCGAGGGAAAATAGTAGGGCCCACGTCTCCAGTCCCCGAGAGAAACAATTTCGCACCATTTTCATAATATAGAGAAGTAAATATTTGTTTTATATAACATATAAAATATTTCTGTCATTTGAAATTCTTTGATAACTAAAAGATAATACTCACATAGGCTATATCCTTATGAGAACTATCACGAGCAGGGAAATAAAAAGGTACTATTTCCCTCATAGCTCATTATCACAGGGCAATAGTACATTTTTTTGGGAACTTTTTGCCCTCTTGCGACCTCCTGTGAAATATTAGGGGACAAGTCCAAATATTGTTAAATCACATGATGCAGAATCCAGCAATCAAATGACAGGGATATGTGTATGCGTTATATGAATAGTATCCATTATCCGATTGAGCTACGGTGGTAATAGACGTCAGCGTCAGCAGTAGACCTATATATCTTAGTTTAATTTGTTTCAGTTTACATACTTAGAATATATTATTGAACATTTTTGTGAAGCTCTTGGGTAAGGAGGTCTATCACTACCACTCGAAACTAATCATGAAAGAAGCTCACACAGGAGCAGCGCACGTCTGGCACCAGGACTACGGGTAAGTTAGACTGGATCTCCTTGTCCTCAATATGGCCCGCCATCTTAAAAAACAGTCTGGCAGAGGGGAGGGGGTCACTGACCCGGTCAGAGGGCTGCCCTCCTGACGGCTTTGACCGGGAGACTAGCTCAAACTACCGGATGACGTTATGGGACTTTGTGTGATTCTAAGGGCCTTACTTTAAGGGTCATTAACACTTTCCACGCGGCAGGCATCTGCAGACGACATTCCAAAATTTCACAAAATGTTTCAAAAATGTTACAAATATTGAATGAAATTACCATATTTGGAATTACCATGAGAATTGCATTACAATAAGTTCTTGAGATAGACTTTTTTGGGAAAGATTTCTGAAAAAATGGTAAAACTAATAGCCGCGTGCTCTGTCTTATTTTCTCACAGATACTGGTACCAAGGTGGTTGTCTCTACCCTGACATGGGATCTGTCTCTATTGCATTAGATAAGGCTTATCCTCAAAATGGATGCTTACAGGTAGGCTTACATTACAAAATTGTCTGAGATGACTAAAAAAAATGTTGGGGCAACCTTTTACGATTTTTTGGGTACCAATGTACCTTTTCCAAAAAATACGCCACGCCCCCCTAAAAAAATCCTGCTTACGGGCCTGCTCATGTCACCTGATAACGTCACACAGCAGCCAAGGAAACCAAGCTTGACTGCCGGTGTGCGCGCAAATTGCCTGCCAAACAAAAGCTTGCCTGCCGGTATGCGCGCGCATTCTAAGGAGGTGTCCATAGACCATGCATTAAGCCAACCGACAATACAACAGTCAATGCATGTTCCCCATGCATGAAATTGAACCGCGCACTTAGCATTTGATCAACATGGTCTATACAAGTACCGTTTAAATTTACTAGTAAGGTACGCCGTATTAACAATTTCCACGCAGCTATTGGTTTTACCATTATACAAAACAGATCTTTCAGAAACCTTTCACAACTTTCAAGGTCTATCTCAAAGATTTCTGAACCAATATTAGTCATGTTTGTTCTTAGAAGCATGTAGACTGATATTGGGTTCGATCATGATTTTAGGAATAATTTAGATACCTTTTTCGAACCATTGTGTTTGAGCTCCGTAGCTTTCGAGGTCATCACGACCCCTTCATTCAGCGTAGGATCAGAGAGGCTATTGAAATAAGGACACTGAAACCGACCCTCAACCGAGACACCGGCTACGACCTACCCGCCATCTACGATGACCTGCTGTCATGTGATCGCCCAAAAGGTGGTCATGTGACAAACGGAGGGAAGTAAACACTACGCTGAATGAAGGGGTCGTGATGACCTCGAAAGCTACGGAGCTCAAACACAATGGTTCGAAAAAGGTATCTAAATTATTCCTATGTTTGTTCTTATTTCAATGCATTTCTTATGGTGATTCCAAATATGGTAATGACATTCAATAATTCTGACATTTTTGAAACATTTTGTGAAATTTTGGAACGTCGTCTGCAGACGCCTGCCGACCGACCCTACTTGACAGGTCCGTCCGCCCGTAAAACAGTGTTGTTGTTTTTCGTCGCCTTATCTCGATTTCTATTTTTATTTTCCAGCTTTTACGTGGATCTCATAGAGCTGGGCGTATTGATCACGTCAAGATTGGCGAACAGTTCGGAGCGGACCCCAAGAGAGTGAAATATTACCGTGAAACGTTAGAGCTCGTACAAGTCGAAATGGATCCTGGTGATGCCGTATTCTTTCACTGTAAGCGAAACACTTTTCGTTCGTGCTTTGCGATGGGAGTATGAATGCACCATCATCCTTCCCCAGTGGGATCTTTGCCAAAATGTGTTGCACAAAGATATTACACGCCGACGTCGGACGACGCAGAATGGCAGGGTTGTGAACGCTCCTTACGACTCCTGTCGTTGTGTATCGCCCGACGTCGACGGATATCGACTCACGAGTTAGAGCAATGTCAAATTTCATCCGGCGATGACGGCCGATGCGTAACGACGCGAAGGGGGATGGGCCATCTAATATTGCTCGGTAACGTGAAGTGTGTGATTTTGAGAAAATATTAATCTGTTGACCAATTTAGGTTCAAAATCCAAATGTGGGTTTATCATTGGCGTAATACTGCACCACTGAATTAACCTAGCACAAAAGCCTCTATTGACGTCATACTTTCGTCATTGCTCATCGGCCGACGTCGACAGATATCGGTGCGCCGTTCGCGAGGTTGAAACAATATTGTCAGTCGACGTCGGCCGATACGCAACGACAGGAGTATGGATGCGCCTAATCAAGGCATTGGCCTAATATACAGCTTTATTCCGTATACCGTAATGGGGTCTTTACACTAATTTAACTTATGAATGTCTTACACAAGGATACCCAAATTTGTTAAGGCTAAGTCATGTGTGTTCATTTTCAATATTTAACTTCAATATCACATCCGTCTGTTTTGTCTCCATATTTACAAGGCAATGTCCTTCATACCGCCCCACAAAACAACAGCGACGCTCGTAGATGGGTTTTCATAGTATCGTACAACCAAGCGGACAACAGCCCAAAGTTCAACTCACCTCATCCGGCGTACACGCCAATTGATAGAGTAAGTTGAGCCAGCTAAAGGGCGAAGCAAACTCTACAACGATCGAACTCTTTGCGCTCTTACACATGCGTAGTTGCTCCACCTCGACAAAATGACGCAGCCTGATTCACCAATGGTGGTCAACGCTTGCGCTCAGCGGTGGAGCGTTGTGGAGTCTGCTGAGCCCTTTAGGCTGCACTGCAAAACGAGTACGTATAGCTCTTACGTATAAGTGGCTTTTACTGCAGACTTTTTCGATTGATTCCAAACAGGGCACAACTAAAGGGGTAGGGGCAGTGGCGTATCTGGGGTCACATGTCAGGGGAACAAAGGGGATTCTTTTCCGGTGGACTGTAACTTTTTGACCAGGCTGTCAGAGCTTTCGTGGATTGCCGCTTCAGGATCAGAAATTTGAAAGCGTGTTTTAATGGCAAAATATTATTTTGCATCACGAATCCATGGAAAACTGAGAGCAAAACAAACTACATTTCCATATTATATGGAAATATTTGCATCGGTCTCAATTCTGTACGTATGGTGTGAGCGATGCCAACTATAAATTTGGCGCCACTCGCAAAAGTCTTGTTGTATGACCACTATACGACCCCGGGAGAGGTGCGTCATGGGTGCGTCACTTACCACCACCTTCTTGACGTAGGATACGTCATGTGCAGCCGTTGGTCCGTCAAAATATTGACGAATAGGGGCGTCAATGTCAGTCACTTTACCTTGGTGCGTCACAGGGTACGTCATCATGCGTACAACAAAATACGAATATTATATTTCGTCAGAATCAATCAATGGTGCGTCACAAAATTGACTAAGTACCGTCATCGAATGGCAAAGGTCCGTCACATTAGTGACACGTCCACAGGGGTGCATCACAGTACATGAGAAAGTGACGAACCTCGGTAAAGAAACGCACATCGGTAAAGTGACAAACCATTCCCGGGGTCGTATAGTGCATCATACAACTGACATGTACATTACGCATGCCCCATACGTGCTTGGTTTGCAGTGTGGCCTCCATATAAGATTGCATATAGTGACTTTCCATGCGGCTATTGGTTTTACCATTACAAAACAGATTTTTCAGAAGCCTTTCTCAACTTTCAATACTAGGCATGTTTGTACTTATTTCAATGCCTTTGTCATGGTGTTTCCAAATATGGTATGAAATTCAATAATGTTGACACATTTTTGAAATTTTTTTTGAGAAATTAGGAATATCGTCTGCGGACGCTTGCCGCATGGAAAGGGTTAAAGAATAGAAGATTGTATGCTTCCATGTCAATGGAGCAATACAAATATTTAAAAATGGCCTAAACTTAGGGTCCCCAGAAGTATGGACACCCCTGTAGAAAAGCCTGATAATGATTTCCACGCTGCAGGCAGCTGCAGACGACATTCCAAAAATTCACAAAATGTTTCAAAATGTCAACATTATTGAATTTTATTACCATATTTGGAATCACTATGAGAAATGCATTGAAATAAGTACAAACATGCCTAGTATTGGGTCAGGAATCATTGAGATAGATTTTGAAAATTGTGAAAGGTTTCTGAAAAATCTGTTTTGTGTATGGTAGAAATAATAGCCGCGTGGAAAGTGTTAGGCATTTATAAAACGACCTTGAAAATGGAAATTAATATTTTTAAATATTCAGTTTTGTACATTTAGAACAATTTAAATGCTTCACCGACGTGTCAATATGGAAAAGATGGAGAAGCTGGTCGAGGAAAGGGTCATAAAGCACCTACCTAAATTGACTCTTCTTCTTTTCTTTCTATCAAATCAATATAGGTAGATGACGACGCCATTAGAAATTGCGAAACATTGGTTGACTTTACAGGGAAGAATTTCTACCTGCCTTCTTACAACAACGACAACAAATGATTTGCTATGGACAGTTCGGGCCCATTACTTGGTCAATGTTCAGAAAGCCTTCCTTTTCGGGAAGTATTACTCATAATCCCGTGCAAACGCTGATAAATGAGCCACTAAAACGCCGAGAATGTTACAAGATCTACAATTGTATTATACAAAATGTTTCGCCTATTTTGAAATAGGTATAGGTCTAATGTATATGCTACAGTTCTATGAAAAGAGGAGTTCTATTAATATAGGACTAGCCAAAATTATCGCATTGTATTATTGGTTAATATTTCCCCAAAAGGAAGGCTTCCTGAACAAATTATTGTCCCGAACTGATGGATACCAAACTTTGGACAAACAATACCCATAGGTACATGCCTGTGACCTAAAGTACACTTCATCACTACATTCCATTGCCAACAGAGAAGTTTGAGGAGAGACAACACACCGATCTGGTATTGGTAGCAATTTGGCTGCCTACCACAACTCTTTTTTTTTTACAAACGGACCTCCAGGCGGGAGGCAGCCAAAAGGCGAATAAACCCGACACAACAGCCGGAGCGCGATCTGCCGAATCAAACCGCGGGAAAATCCCGGAAGCGGAAGTCCAAAAGACCGCGAAAAGGTATGAGCGCGCCAAACCCAGAAAGGACAAACTTCCAGCCGGCAACTTTGTTCTCCTTGTATGCGCGTCAGAAAACTTACTTATGTATTTGTAAGACATCACTACGATACAAAAAACGAAGTTAAAAAGTGCGCATGTTAACCCTGAGGACTATAATACCTGTCTATCTATATATCAGAGTTTGGTTTATGATTGGTCAATTACACGATATACTCATTTTGAATACCAATTGAAATACTGCTTATAGCATATTTCCTCCAATCTTCATCACGGATACAATTTTTCCAACAATGTTTCTGATTGGTGCAACAAATGAGGTATTCATCTTTCTGACCAATCGGCAGGTAGCTCTCGGGGGGTTAACGTGCCTACGTGAGCGTGTGGCCATATTTAAACAACAGATCCATCAGTAAGAGAAGAATTTTGGTATATCCATTATCACTGGAGGACATTACCGGAAAAATTAACATGCCGTTTTCTTGCAGCAACATTTCCGGACACATTCTTTCCTTCCGTATAATTAAACAGAGTTTGATAGACGTGCAGCACGCTTGTGGGTGGGATATGAATATGTACATAGATGTGTCCTATTATGTGTAAGTATTTGGGTGGGTATGGTTGGTTGAAATCACACTAATTAACATTTCAAATAATATGCTTTACGGAACGATTCCGGTTGGGTTTTCTACGGAATATTTTATTTACGGAATCCGTGATTGTACGGAAACAGTGCCCCCCCCCCCCCCCCCCCCCCCCCCCTCAGGATTAAGAAAAAATGAAAATATGCAACCGAAATGGTGCATACTTTTAACCACATTTTCGACGAATATATTTGTTCAAAATAATAAAATGAGATGTGGATATTATGTATATGGGCGACTATCACAAAACATATCTTTATAGCGGAATCTAATATCATTGATTATAGAGGTATGGTTATGTCGGGACGAAATGGACGTAGGTCGAGTTCAGTAACTTATGATTTTAATATTTCAGAGGGAGGGTGCTTTATTACTAGAATAGCTTAAACATAACATTATTGACCATGTAAATGCATTTTTACATTTGGATCAAAATACTTGTCGAATCAAGCAGGGTCGATTAATTTAAGGTAATGTTTGAAGCTTTCAGAGGGAGGGGGTTGCCAAATAATAGAATATCTTCTAATTTAGAGTTCACATTTTTAGCACGTATTGGGCCAAAGAATTAAATGTTTGTAATTTTGTTTCTATTTGAGCCCAATAACAACCGTCTATTAGAAAAACAACACGGTGAACAATCAGCAAAAAAATGTCAACGGCCGCGATGATTTTTTTTTGTTGTCACCGGCTCCATACCGTTCTATCCGGATCTATACCTGGTCCTCACCGGCCTGACACCGGGCTCGCCGTCCTCATACAGTTCTAGCTTACCGTTCTCACTCGTTTGAACGCCAATGCATTAAAACTTAAGACACTGACCCTCCACCATCTGTGATATAATTGACTTGTTGACAGGAGATTTAGCACTAAAATGGTTGCGTTATTGTATAGCGAGTTATAATAACAGATGCTTGACAAGTAGATTGCACTTGAGTTACCTAGCTTGTGATTATTTTCACAAATATATACTGTTTTATGCCTCTTATTTCATTGAATAGTTTGATTAATCGTTTCGTTACTTTTTGTCCAAAATAAAAAGGTTAACATCATAAACTTCATATTAACTATAACTCCAACTATAAATTCAACTGTAAATTTAACTCCATACCGACTTATATATAACCCTCAAATCTACTGATGAGTGGTTATGGCTCAAACAGACTTCGACCCAGAGAAGGCTCTGGAAAGCACCAACAATGCATTGCAAGCCAACAAAACACGCCAAAACACAAGCGCTTCAACATAATTATTTTTGACCGCATGATATCCGCAGCACTGGATGTCAATCTAACACAGCACATATCCATTGTGTGGGTCTCCAATTGCCTTACTTTCCCCAGAAAAGGGGTCGGGACTGAAAAAAAGGTTGCAACAGACAAATCACTACATAACATTTGCTGCTTTCTATGCGGAGCAAATTTTACCAGATTTAGGCTCACTAAAACAATATACTCGTGACATTGCGTTCACACATCGTATAACGATATATTAGAGTCGTAGTTATTTCTCATTTTATTGAGTCACAAACTATACCATGGTATCAGATATGGAATACATGTTGGCGGAATATCTTCCGCCTACAAGGAACCGGTGAGTGGAATCTCAGCGTGTAGTACGACATAGAAATCGTCAAAAACAGTGACGCTTCGATAAGCTTCTGCAATGTACACTCTTTTTTGTATTTCATAAAATAGCCGGTTCGTACCTTTTTATCAACCAATCTATCTCTCACCATCTCTTTCTCGAAAGTTTCCAAATTTACATGGTTCAACAAGTTGGCGTAGTCTGCTTACATAAGTGTCCACCACAGGTTCATGCGGTTGCTGAATGTCATTGACAAATATGAACCTATCATACAGAACAGTTCTTTGTGGCGTGAAGTGTTTTGTTAGCGCTGTCATGATTTTGTCTGGGTTTTTACTTTCTTCTGCCGTGAGCGATAGAATACGCAGTCGTTTTCGGCATTCTATTCCCATAGTAGAGCGCAGGGTTGCCACTTGGATTTTCGCATCTTTTTATCCAGACCTGTAGCCACGGAGTAGTCTTACCAAGATTCTTGGAATACTTTCCACTTCCCTTCCATGTCTCCCTTTAACTCCACAGGGAGTGGGACTGGTAGTTGGAACGTTGCCATCTTTCAGCCTTGGAATATATTCTACTTATTCCAGTATTCCGCTTAAGGATTAAGCAGACTCCACAACGCTCCAACGCAGAGCGCAAGCGTTAACCATCGTTGGCCAATCAAGCTGCGTCATTGTGTTGTGGTGGAGCTACTATACGCACGTGTGATAGCGGAAAGAGTTCGAGCGTTGTGGAGTCTGCTCAGACCTTTACAAGTCAAAAGATACACCATTTGTTGGGGTGTTTGTTTGTTTGTTTACACGATCGGTCCGTACAGACACACGCTTGGGTCCTGACGGGACCAGACTCAAGCAAATTGCTCGGGCCAGGCTTGGACGCTACAGATGGTTACGGATGCCACAGAAGAATTTCAAAGAAGGCAACACGTGATCATCGAGGGCCTACAAGTTGTGGAGGTGATAGCAGACGATTTTCTCATCTATGGCTGCGGAGAAAACATGCAAAATGCAAACGCTGACCACAATAGAAACTTGCAGCACTTCCTGGACAGAGCCAGACAGGTTGGACTCATGATCAACAAGAAGAAGATGAAACTGTGTTCGTCAGAAGTGAGTTACATGGGGCATATCATTACAGATAAAGGAGTAAAACCAAACCCACAAAAGGAGAAAGCAATTGTTGAGATGCCACGTCCAGAGAAAAAGAAGGCAGTCCAAAGAGTACTCAGATGCGTGACGTATATTATCTCCAAGTTCTTACCGCTGTTGTCAAAAGTAGCAGAACCGTTACGAAAGTTAACGGAAAAGGAGTCACATTTGGAATGGTTGGACCACCATGAAAGAAGCTATGCTAAGAATAAAGCAGATGCTCAGTCAGGAACCAGTCTTGAGATATTATGATTTGCATACAGAAGTCACAATTCAGTGCGATGCATCAGAAAAAGGCCTTGGAGCGACACTTCAATAAGGTCAACCAGTGGCATTTGCATCTAAAGCCCTGACCAAGACAGAACAGAACTATGCACAGATTGAGAAGGAATGTTGAGCGATCGTATTTGCATGTGAACGTTTTGATTGGTCGACAGGTAACAGTACACACCGATCACAAGCCACTTGTACCGATATTTCAGAAGCCATTTCTCAGCGCACCAAAAAGACTACAAAGGATGTTACTTCGGCTTCAGAAATACAACACCGATGTACAGGGTGTCCCAAAAGTCTATGCACGACTTTGAAGCTTTGTATTTCACAAAATATAAGTCGTATTGAAAATATGAATACATATTTAGAAAGAGGAGATGTGGGAAATAATTTTGATACCAAATATCAGAGGAACATATGTGTGTAATGCCACCCTAGAAGTAAAATATGTATTACTGCAAAAATGTAATTTTATACTTCGGAGGAATAAAGTTCATAAATCCATACCCTATTGAGATTAACAAAAAGACGGGTAGAGTTGGTTACACGGAAAGTGATCCGTCAATTGTAATATTTAAAATTTTACATTACAGTGATCCCATCATAATAACAAACTATATCTGTCCGCTGCTTTTGTTTTGTTTGATCTGAATCTTGTATGGAAACTTCTTCAAGTCCTTACGCAAAATTCTGTGAACAGTTTATCTTTTAAATCTTGTTTTCTGCGGAAAGTCGGCGAATAGATCTCTTTGGACTTTTGGGTACTGCATGTCTTATGACATCAATGTGACTTGTTGATCTACCAGTCTTTCTACCACATCGGGACAAACCATGCACAGTTCCTGTGTTCAAAAATGTATCCACCAACTTCAGAATGGATATTCTTCCTGGTGCGCGTTTCACTTTAAAATGTTTTCTGAACTTTTGTTGAGTAGGTTGACTGAATTTGTTTCAGCGTAGAACCATACAATTTGTATTCGCTTATCTATGCTGTAAACCATCTTGAATGAAGACTTTTGCTGTGCAATGTTGTCTACTACGCCTATTTATGTTGTGAGTGACCGAGTTTGGTAATAACATTAATGTTGCAAAGTAAGCAGTGAACTGTGACTAATGCGCAACGTTGCTTTCATACTGTTAATTTATGCGCACCTGATTTTAGTAACAATGTGTGGTGGTATTGGTATGAGTTGGTCTGGCACACAGCCAAAAACTTTCAACCAGTTTTATAATGTTGTGGGCTCATCAATAGGGTTGTGTTTGGTATCAAAATAATTTCCCAAATCTCGTCTATCAAAATATGGTTAAATTTATACCATATGATTTATATTTTATGAGATATGACTCTTCAAAAACGTGCATAGACTTTTGGGACACCCTGTACATCACATACCAGGCAAAGATATGCTGATAGCTGACCGGCTGAGTCGGAACATACCTACACAAAACCACGGAAGACTAGATCTTCAAAGACATTAAGCAAATTAATCAGATTGAATATGTCAGAGTTAGCGACAAAACCAAGAATAAGCTGCAAAAGAGTACAGCAGAAGATAAATCCTACGTGCACGATGGATGGCCAGATCAAATAGACGATGTACCAGTTTCCATAAGAGAATACTTCAACTTTCGAGATGAGATCACAGAACAAGAAGGAATCTTGTTTTAAGGCCAGTGTGTGATGGTACCTAAAGCACTACAGTCAAGTATGATACAAAAGACCCATTAAAGTCATCTAGGCATGCTAGGAGTCGAGGCAAGCATACGTAGAGCCAAAGACACATTGTTTTGACCAGGTATGGCAGCAATGATAAGAGACAAAGTGGAACAATGCAGTACATGCAATACTTTTCAAAGCAAGTAACAGAAAGAACCAATGATGTCCCACGAGAGTCCGACAAGACAATGGAGTATTATATCCCAAGATCTCTTCCAGTATGATGGTAAAGACCACTTCAGTGATTATTGGGAAATTGATGACATCACAGGGGACACCACAGCAAGAATAGTAGTAGACACTACAAAAGCCCATTTTGCCAGACATGGAAACTAGACCAGGTTATAAGTGATAATGGACCACAGTTCATCAGCAAGGAATATGCTGATTTCAGCTCACAATGGGAATTCCAGCACGTGACAAGTTCTCCACGCTATTCTCAAGGAAACGGGAAAGCCGAGGATTACGGTGACGATTGCAAAGACATTGGTAAAGAAAACCAAGAAAGAGTCATTAGATCTGTATTCAGCAATCCTAGACTGGAGAAACACACCTGATGAAAATGGATATAGTCCAGTGCAGAAGCTCATGCCCAGTCTTGCCAATGGCAGAATCACTATTAGAGCTCAAAGTTGTCAAAGGTGTAGCAGACCATATCAGGAATAAGCAGCAATATGACAAACATGCAAGAAAGCTGCCCGAGTTAGCAATAGGAGAACCAGTGCGACTACAGACTGACAATCCTAAACAACCACCTGAGTGGCAGAAAGCCACATGTATCAGACAGGTGGGATGTTCTTACCTCGTCGAGTCTGTAAAAGGAAAACGATACCGTCGCAACCAAAAGTTTCTGAGAACAATCAAAGAACCGAACATGATGAACAATCTAAAGCCCGACTGCTCGGTAACAACAAGATCAGCAACAGAACCAGACCTACTAATCAGCAACCAATGCAATACAGCTGACTACTTAGCAGTCCAGTGCAAGAACACGCAGATCAACCAGTCAACCACAACAGGAAAACAGAGCAATCAGTACCAGAAGCAACATCCGCAAGCCTGCGAGATACAAGGACTTCGGTATGATGTAAAGCAGCTGTGAGTATGAGATTAATCAAGTTAATCGGGCAAGTTTTCAGGCAGTTTGCATTATCTGAAATGGGGCCCATAACAAGGTAACTCAGAGACCACATCACGGACTGACCGTTTGAACCTTGGGTTCATCATGCATTATTTGAATTTAAAATCATACAGATTTGAAAAAAATCCTACCTTTCTACACCAAGATTCGTCTATCTTTATTCAATAGTTGAACTTGAAGAATCTGATCATGTAGAAGTTAAGCTGATCTTTAATAAATAACAAATGATGGTGTATGAGTAATGTATCTCTATAAAGTTAAGATCGTGAAGACGACCATTGTAAGAACTTATAAGGCCTATATGTTTTCATTGTACCCCCCCCCCCCCAAAAAAAAAAAAGAAGAAGAAAAGAATGGGCGTCTTACTGAAATTATTGGCCTCATTGGTCCCTTTTTAGCACGCTGTCTCTGGATAACCCATCCCTCATATAATTGCTAACCCAATTACCCTCTTTTAACCCATCTACACGAAAAGACTATTGTTGACGCCTTTACTGAACCAGTGACAGTTAAAAATAACTAAACATTTGTATTGGTCAATCTGAAAGTCTCCATAATGAAATAGCCTAGTCAAAATTCAGTAAATGACTTTGAGTTTTAATGCCATCACTGCTACTGACCCCATTTTTAACCTTATCATTGAAACACTCTTTTGAACGCAGACTCAGTATGAACACTCACCCCTATACACAGCTCCATTGGCATATTTTTTAGTTGAACTTGAATCCATAAAACTTTGATATAAAAGGTTGAAGTCAGGGAGATGAGTCTGATTAAATGAAAAACAAAAATAAGACAAAAACATTAGCATAAAATCGTTAGCTCTTAATGGAAGGAAAATCCTTATACATTTACTTTGAAGCCCCACTCAACAAAGTCTGCTTTTACACCCCCCCCCCCCCCACCCCCCCCCCCCCCCCCCCCCCCCCGCCACCACCACACAACACAACACCCAGAACACAGCCCATCCCACTACCAACACACCCCACCTGACCCCGAACGCACCGCACCACACCCCATCACCATAAAAAATTGATTTACAACACATCAATACAATATTTTATCCTTCCTATCCCTTACTGCCTGGTCCATAATCAACCGAGGGCGCTACTTAGAAGACAAGCATACGGGCTGTTCATACACCCCAACACATTTTAAGTTTACAAATGCCACAGTAACATGAGTATAAAGTGTTACATGGATTCTTGATTAGCAATGATAGACAATCCTGCAGAGGAATGAAGTTTGACCATTTCCTCAATGAGAATTTATGAAAGTGGTGAGAAATAATCAATATACAGCACAGTTAATAGCATACTAAATTATAAAGCCTTCTTCTTGAAGAAAGGTAAGCCTGTCTTCATGTCTTAGACTAGTCTAGAACAACAATACAATACATTAAAAATGAAACGGTACACTGTCGTATTCTTACACTCGCTAATAGTATACTACGATGCCCTTTAAATTGTGAATAAAACATGAGTGGGTCGATTTATATCAAAAAGCTCTATTGCAGCCTACCCTTATAGGCATGTAGGCCCTAGACTAGTCTGTAATTGCGGCCTACCCTATACTATAGCAGCCTACCTTAGTCTGTATAGGCTTAGCAGCCTACCGTTACCGTAGTCTGTAGTAGCGGCCTACCCTAGTCTGTATTACTATTAGCAGCCTACCGTAGTCTGTATTAGCAGTCTACCGTAGTCTGTATTAGCAGCCTTCCCTAAAAAGGCTTAGGCTAGTCCCTGGCCTAGGGCATAGGCTGCAATAGGCTCAATTAATAAGCTTATTAGCTAAACTTACAGTCATGCAGTAGGCCTGGACTGGCTACAGCCTAGAACATAGGCCTATTTACATGTTAGCGTTAGGTCCACATGAGATAAAACTGACTGTAACCATTACATTTCTATTATTAATACTGTAGCGAAACCGGGGGTCCGGGGCGTGTAACACCAATTTGTAGCGTACACACTCCTGATGGACAATAATTCCCAAAGGACTTACTCGCGTGCAAATAATTTTATTTGTGGTTTCAATACCTTTCGAACTCCGTCCTCCCCGGGATCAGGTGAGCGGTAAGGCCTGATCCTGGAAGGTGGATTCGTTTTGAGAAAGTATATCTCAACTAGGAATGATGGACTACGGACACTCGACAATCTGATAGAATCTATAAACTTTATTAATGAAAGTGATGGAAATGAACACAACGACACTCGGATACACAATACGGGTTACACCCGGGGGGCAGAGAGCCCGTATTAATAGCGACAGGGGACAATGGAGCTCTGAATGGGGAGATGGAAATTAGATTTGGAGGTCCTAGGAACGGAAATCGGGGTACGCTCTGATTACGCACCGGAGGTGGACAGGGATATTGCCAAGGCTGCACGGGTTTCTGAGGCGGTGGAGGAGAGGAGAAAGTAAGGGGTTGGAAATCTCTCTGAACGGAAAGATATCTCTCGGGGGTTAGGTATAGTTGTGGTTGGGGCGTGGGTGGCCCAGTGGGAGTACACTCGGAGCAATAACACACACCACTTACACTTACAGACCCTGAAGATCTCTCCTGGATTAGGTCGAAGAGCTTGATGAATCCCGGTTGCCGTTCTTCCTCTGGTTCTGGACTATCCAGTAATTTAAATAGCTCCCGCTCACAAGACGCTGAGAGCAGTGGTTCCAAATCTTCGCCACCACTGGGGTCACACGGGGGCGTGAAATATTGGGGATTGGGTACCTGTGGGCTAACAGTAGGTTGAACGAGACGGAATGGCGGAGTGGACATGGTTTGTATACTGAAATAGTGATAAAGAGTGTGATCAGTATGACTGATGAACTTTAGATCAAATTAGTGGCTCCGAATGGGGACCACGGTGCATGTCTGGGATCTCTGTTCATTAATCATTGAGACCAACCCTTCCCCATATAGTCCGTATTGGGAGCAGAACTCTATTCTGTATGATTATATAAAGATTCCAGCACACGGGGATGATCTATCCTATAGGGAGTATGCAGAAATGTTTTCTACCATAGGGAGTACACGAGGATCATGAATCATATATGGATTATGCTGGAATGTTTTCCACCATAGGGAGTACACGAGGATCATGAATCATATATGGATTATGCTGGAATGTTTTCCACCATAGGGAGTACACTAGGATCATCGGACTTTACTTTAATAAGTTGAGAAAGTGAGTAGGCGCTTCTATATGACATAATGAAGTACATAACGGGACTCCCAATTACCATGGCTGCTCGTTGGGAGTAATGGATGCTACACTGAACTTATAGAACCGGAGAATCTCCAGTGATGCCGGCGGTAGAGTTCCCTCAGATTCAGTACTGGGCTCGGTGCTCAAGGCACGGAGACTTTGTCCCTCAGATTGGATTGGTATAATATTTGCCCTCAGACACAGTACTGAGCTCGGTATTCGGATGAATACGGAGACTTTTTCCCTCAGAAATTCCCAAGGAGATCGCTTAATCCACCCGGAAGCAATGACCTGACACTCTATATGTAGGAGTTCCAGCTTCAGTCCAAGGATCGGAGGTCCCTCCGAAGATCCTTGTGTGCACTGACTTCTCTCTACAAGTGACAGACACCGGCTTTCCGTAAGATACAGCAATCGTCAATGAGATTCTTCGCCTGGATAGGTAAGGCTGTTGCCGTGACTGAGATCTCCACGTGGCTCCGAGTTAAAATTCAGTAGCAGTTCCCATTAAGAGTGATAGCGCAATGGCTGTGACAATCAGAAGTCCTAACTCACTTTGCTCGCCTAATGTTGGTGTTGTGTGTGCATGTGATCTTTATGATCAAGTAAGTGTGGAAGGGTCGAGGGGGAAATAGAATCAACAAGACGAAATAATTCACGCAAGACACAATGTGTTTATATTACGTTCCGGATATAATTTTGCAATCCATTATGTATACATTTGTCGCGCAGCACGGCGAGGCAGAGTTGGTGTGACTATAATTACAACTTATTCCCCAAATGATTGACCATACACTATTAGCAATACTCAAGCAATATTCGTGACATCTCTACTGTTCATTCCTCTTTCGTTAAGGTCTGGCTAATTATATGATTTTTGTAGTCAATAATTAGATGATCGTTTTAGTGTTAAATTTGATGATGTGATTAAACTACAATTTCCAAATCATTCAATGGCCTAGGACTAGGCCTACAAGTCATTTTTCACGCGATTCAAATCTCCTCCAAAAATCAGCATCATGTCCCATCCCTCTTTCACAAGTAATCTAAAATAACTCCCTCCCTTAAACCTTAATTAACACGGTTTTTAATTGTAGGCCGAAGCCCTACAATTATATATTTAAACACACATTTTGTATTCAAACCTATAACACTCACCACTTAAAATCACAAACACTAACAGCAAGAAAATCTCTCTTAGGCTCTCGACACACGACACGACTGGCACAAAAACGCGGGAAATAGAGCAGCACAAAAGCGAATCAGACAGCAGCAGAAATCTCAGTATCAGCAGAAAAACGGTCCAGCCAGAAGAGCAGTAGAGCAGAAAGATTTTCCCGCGCGAGTGCTTATATATAGCCTAATTTATTTTGAGACACTATCTCAGGATCCCAACTAGTAACCAATCACGACGCGCACTAAAACTTCACGAGAGCAAACCCGCGCTGATTGGCTGAAACGTTTCTAGCTCATTAGCTTAAAAATTCACGATTGGTCGGTTTTACCTCATTAGCATGAAAATTCGTGATTGGCCAATTCATTTTCGCCCCAAGATCCCTAACTCATTAGCATGAAAAATCGTGATTGGCTAATTACTTTACGCCTCAGGATCCCCCATCTCGGCAATCAACTGTCAATAAAATACGAAAAAGGTCATCTTTTATGAAATCATTCCAAGAGTAATTTTCTATAAACTCCTACGATTTACATGCATAAAACTAGTATTGTTGGTGACATATATGTGAAAACTGAAGGCCTAAGATGATGTGGATTTTCCAATAAAGCATAAAATGTAAGGTAAAAGTCATAGGATCCGACCGACGGAAGCTCGCAGGATCTCTCCTCAATTCTAATACAAAAGTAAATCTGACTCATCAATGTAAACAATAATAAAAGTACGACGGACTCGGTAAATACCGTACTCAAAGTAAGTGATATGGAATAATTTGGAAGCAATAGAAGTAACTATTGCAGTCCTAAAAGCCTACTGTATATAAAGAATATCTCTGAACGTTCTGCAATGGCAAAACATGAAATGCAGTGGAAATTTGGGAAAGTAACTTTCCGATAAAAGATAAAGGCCTCCGAATTCGGAAGTCTCGCATGTGATTTCTATACGCGAAGCAATTAACATTATATACAAATACATGATCATTATACACTGTGTGGTGAGTGTTAACTTAGTATAAACATGAATACAGTTATCCCACCGTGCTGCGGTTTACAATAATTGTTTTATGACATATTATTTGAGGAAAGGGAATGCGCAGCGGTCAGGAATGGGATAACCAGGACAGGGCAGAATGGGTAGGAATTGTACAGCGGACAAGGTTCGCTACACAGCCCCCACCCAAGCCGGAACCGTCCCGGTTACCGCAGCTGACAGCCACGCAATTCCTATCCTACATTTTAATTATCATTAAGCATTTTAATTATCTTTAAGAACAGTCTGTTCCCGGTAGTGCATCAGCAAACCTGACCTCTGAAACAACCAAGGCTGGGGCCTCTTCTACCGGAATCGGGCGCCATATCTCCCTGATGGTTCTCTGAACAATTTGTGTACGGATATACTCTCCATGGCGTCCGGAGTCGGGTTGGCAGGTCTGGGTCACCACCTGTTCACTCTGAACATACGATTCCACTCGGTAGGCCAGTCTGGTTGGGGGCGTTGTACGGACAGGGGACGTCAGGATCTGGCGCACAGCAGCGGACACAGGAGCGGACACAGGAGCGGATGGCGTTGGCGTCTGCTTGGGCGCCTCTATTGGTTCCACTCGGATCCTCTTGGAGGGAGAGGTGATGAGAGATCTTGCAGGTGAGCCGTTCTTCCTCTTGAGGTCCAGACCGTTCCCCGGAGTAGCTGGGGGTGACAGGGTGCGTTGAAGGTGCGGTGGCGTGACACTCCCGAGGGGTAGCGATGGCCTGGCGTCCGCCTCCGTCTCTGCTGTCGTGGCTCCCCCGTCATCATAATCTAACTCCTCTTCTGCAAGTTTAGCGGTCACCAGCTCATCTATCTTTTCTTTCGTTAGTCGCTGTGCCTCCACCATTTTCTTAACATGTTGGGTCCGGTAGTGCCTTCTCAGGTTTGAGCGTGAGGCGCAGGTTATGGGGCAGCGCATGCAGGGAAAAACCTTCCGTCCCTTGCTCCCACTCCCACCCCCAGAGGCATCTACCAACTCAGAAGTTGGTGACGCCCTCTGGGGTGAGAGGCTCTCGTCATCAGAGATAACTACTACTGGATGTTGCGGTCTCTCTCCCTGGCCTGTTGGGGTTGGCTTGGGCCTGGTATGCCGGTCTTCTTTGGTGTGTTTGGTCTTGGTATGGCCCTTGGGCTTGGTAGGCCTGGTCTCGGTACGACGGTCTGGCCTGGTTGATTTTTCCTCGGGATGACGGTCCGACTTGGTAGATTTTGACTTGGTGGATTTGGTCGCAGAGCTAGGTAACCCGTTAGGCGCCACTATTGATGATTGCACTCTCTTTTTGGGAGGGGAGGTGCTTCGTTTTGTCTGGGGTATCTTGAATTTACTTAGGAAAGGTGCTGCGGCATTCCGGTCGGGACTCCTAATAACCGTCCTCCTCTTCATGTTCTCCATGGCCATCTGCCCGTAGACGGTTGCCCGAGAGCGGGAGACACTGCGCTTCCTATTGTAGTACCCACTCGGGTGTTTCCTGTGGGTCCGGTCTGACGATCTTCCGGGACGTCCCATGGTGATATGGCCTGTGGAGAACAAGAGAGAAAAAGGAAAGGGGGGTCCTCATCAACTCGCTCACCTAGCTACCAGACCACCCAACCAACTATGCCTCGCCGTACTCGCCTAGGTATTAGGAATATGGTTACTCTGTTATTCGGTAAGTATATATATATATATAGATTTTTGTCTACGCTTTCGTTAAGATGGCCTCCGCCGCCACCTCCCGGAAGGCTGTCAGAAATGACGTGGCATCTTGTGCCGGAATCCTCAGCACCGACTCCCCCGTCCCGTTCTTTGGTCTGGTGACTACCTCCACGTTCCCCTTCTGTACGTTGAAGGTTATTGCCCCTAGTTTAGTTTCCATTGTAGAGGTACTGAGTGCGGGGAGACTCTCACTCCGGGCCCTGCGGATCTGAAGGGCGGCTTCCTGTAGCTCTCGTCGTACCTGAGTTAAAACGCTCAAGTTGATCGTCAACCGTTCCCTCTTTCCCGACGTTGGTCCGGACCGCGTCACATGGATACAATATGGTCGCCGTGTGTTGTGCAACCGCAAGGTGACTCGACCAGCTTTTGTCTCCATCCGTTCTACAGTGGGAAGTCCCTGCTTCTGTCGATGTCGCTCTAATAGTGACGTCAACTTCATTGCCATCTCGGTGGCTTCCGTTTCTACCAGGCCATACGTGGTCCGGCCGCCCACATAGAGTTCAGCCAGTTTAATTTGCCATTCACCGGCGGTCCTCCTAGTTAAATCAACCCGGTAACAGTGGCTGCTACGGTGCGGTATTGTTTTGCTGAAACCGATGATGGATTCAGGCTGGTTCCCGGTAGTCCCGATCTGTAAAAGAGCGGATGACTCTTCGGCACTGGATTCGGCCTCCGAACACCTTACCATCCTCCGGTCCCCCTCAGTTATAGTCACTTCTAACTCGCTTCCACTATCCATCTTCGGCTTCCTGTAAAGGGACAAAAAGTATTAATCACGGTTCCATTCTCGATGGTCCCGACTCTCCCAGTTAATAATAAACCAATGGTCCGGAATCACATATACCCGGAACTAACGCATATACAACATCTTAGTAGCACTCAGTGAAGCATGTAATCCTTCTGAATCCTCTTGGACCTTACGGAGCGCGCTCCACCCTCGGGATGCTGAGGGCATTCCAGCAGGACATGAGCGTCATCCCCGTTCCTTCCACACAACGGGCAAAAGTATGCTCGGAGCACCGGACAGACTATCTTTCCCTCCTCGTCAGCCAACAGATGCGGTGATAGTCCCCTCTGGTCTACTTGATTCATGTTGCAGAACCCGCATCCGTTGCTGATCAGCCTAGCCGGTTCCGGCACCCTCTTTGTTTCTCCCAATCCTTCCGGAAAAATCGGCCCAGGGAATAGACGTGTTTGGAAGCTCCTGACCGCTGGAATCCCTGAAGCTGGATCCCAAGGACATGACTTGAAAGGCTTGGTACGGCATTGGAATGCGCCTGGTCCGGTACGCGAATACTCCCTCCTCACCGGTCCCAAGCTATACGCTCGGTAGTCGTGGAACAGATCAGCCATCTTCCAGATTTCTTCTTGGATGAGAAGAGTTCGTGCCACACATGCACAAGGGGTGGAATTGGAATGCAATTGTCCGGTCTACTGATACAACCTCTTCACTGATTTCTGAAAAATTTGCGACTAACGGGTCAATTAAAAATATTTACATTTCAACAGGCTCATCCGATGATTATCCACCATTAAGATCCGATCAGATCCTTATGGCTACGGTTAAAATATATCTACAATCCTTTCTTAACACTACACACAGGTCAACCTTAATCAATCTTAGCGGGCTGAACCTTTTTAACACATGTATGCACAGTTTACATCGGCACATAATCATCCTCCTCGATGACCACGTGAAGACTTCGGCTTGGGCGCGGGGAGAACACCTGCAAATCTGGGAGTTCGTCCTCCGTCCTCTCCGGCGTCGTCAGAAGCTCTGGTTCGGTAGAGGGAACCCTCTTGGTCTCCCTACTATTCTTTCTTCCTAATCCAACGATCTCCGCCCGCCTTTGGAGTGTAGGAGGGTCAGGACTCGGTGGGTCAGCTTCCCGTGCTCTCAATAACTCCAGAAGTATTGGTTCAAAGGCTGCAATACGTCTGCCAATCCGACGCTGCTGGCTCTCCAGATCGTCCAGTCGACTCGTTATGGTCCTCGCAGTGTTTCTTCGGCGTTGCCACTCAGCTTTACTCTCTAATCGCCAGGTTATTAGTCCCCAGATCATCCTCATCATCATCAGGGACGTAGCTAGAGTGAACACTAGAACCGCAGACACAATAGGCAGGATCCACGCCTGCTCCTGGTTCAACATCTGCAAAAAGGAATGACAATAGGAGAACTGCAGTGATCCTCATACCCAAAACCAATATACGCACCATTCAAGTGTGATAGATGCCATCGAGGTGACAGGCAGTTCCCTGGGGGAAGTCACGGTTCGGTCAGCCCTCAGTCGAAGTTATTCAACTAGATAACACAGTAATGAGGTGTTCAGCGAGGGGTTATCCCTGCTGAGCTATAACATATTTACATCTGCCGTCCTATGGCGATAGGAAATCCCGCCGGTGTACATTGCGGACTGCTGGAGGCAGTAGTGGTGGGGATGATGGGGATAGAGGTGGAGGGGATAGAAAGGGTAACAAGGATGGACTAGTCAAGCTTGCCAGAATTAAAGAAGATATGTGGAGCTGGTAGATTGGGAATATGGCTTAGTCAAGCTTGCCTTTGAGAAGCGCAGTCATAACAAAGTAACCTTGTCTCCTATCCCAAGGGGCGTCACCAATTTCGGAGTCAGTCTTTAACTTCCGCAGGTTGTCTCATACAGGACACCATGAGGAGTCATCACCTAACTTTCATCAGAACGTTGTCGATCGTAGTATACGACTTCTTTAAGTCCTCTTAGAGGCTTCCAAAGCTGCCGCTTCCATGCTTGGTCTCTACCGGGGGCTATCCACGACATCTCCTCTCTCTCCTCCTTATGCCCAGACAGCCACACCGGCTCTCGCCTCTCTTCCAGAGTATCCTACACCTTCTCCGTCTACTCTCCTTCTGGCTATAGAATCTCCTCTGTATTAAAACCAAGCAGGACGGGCATTGAGAACCCGGAACCTCTTAAGACCACTACAAGATCTTAACTTCCAAAATACTTGAACTGCCTTCACACCATACTCCTGGTACAGATCTTCAAGACGAACCGTTCCCAACAGCATATCCACAGAGAGCTACTATCAAAGAGCTAGCTAATCCCTACTTTCTAATCACACGAATCATAGGTCTCCACCAACGGGTCCCACGAACAGGATGTCGACGAAGACGTCATGAAAACGGACCAATTGAAGATTTGAGTAAACAGGACACCCTGAGGAGTCATCACCTGACTTTCATCAGAACGTTGTCGATCGTAGTATACGACTTCTTTTAAGTCTTCTTAGAGGCTTCCAAAGCTGCCGCTTCCATGCTTGGTCTCTACCGGTGGCTATCCACGACATCTCCTCTCTCTCCTCCTTATGCCCGGACAGCCACACCGGCTCTCGCCTCTCTTCCAGAGTATCCTACACCTTTCTCCCGTCTACTCTCCTTCCGGCTATAGAATCTCCTCTGTATTAAAACCAAGCAGGACGGGCATTGAGAACCCAGAACCTCATCAGACTACTACAGGATCTTAACTTCCAAAGTACTGGAACTGCCTACACACCATGAGCCGGCACACCATACTCCTCGTACCGATCTTCAAGACTAACAGTTCCCAACAGCATATCCACAGAGAGCAGAAGTCCTACTTACTCATCACACGAATAGATCTCCACCAACGGGTCCCACGACCAGGATGTCGACGAGGATGTCATGAAGACGGACTGTATTTCTAAAAATCAAATAGTTCAGAAATGTATTGAAGAATGTTACTCATCCTATCTCTCCCAGCATTAACCCGGAAGACTGTGTCAAGTGGTTACGGAGAGAAAAGACATCTGAGAGCATTTCTACAGTAATTGAAGTTGGTATACACGGCTCCTGATGACGCTACTGCACTTCTGCCACCTAGAACGGCGACTATTGGAACGACGGCTGACATCTCCTCGACTGCTCCTGCAGCGAGGCGGGGTTCTTTCGGTCAGTCGGAGGCTTCCACACCTCCTACCCCCTATGGATGATTGGGAACGACGGCTGACTTCTCCTCGGCTGCTCCTGCAGGGAGGCGGGGTTCATTCGGTCAGTCGGAGGCTTCCACCCCTCCTACCCCCTTTGGATGTAATGGTACTTCTTCATGGTACAGAACATTTTATTTACAAGGTTGGTTCGCCCTCCACGAAGAGCAGGACAGTGAAGATTACTGCGACTACTGCGAAAAGGGAAGAAACTAATTTACAAGGTTGGTTGGCCCTCTACGAAGAGCATGACAGTGAAGATTACTGTGCTTTCTGTAAAGGGAATCAATTTATGTATAAGGTTAGGTTGTCGTCCTTCCTAATGGTCCTGGTAGCGACTCGGCAGCTGGTGCTTCCGCCTTGGATTTCGTCGTCCTTCTTCTCGCACATGCGGCGTGTGATCTGGTGCCTCGTTACCTACAGGTAGAACTGTGTCCTCCAGTACAGGTTCTGGTTCCTCCTCAGCCGGTACAGGCTCCTCAGCCTGTCCAGGCTCCGTCGGGATCTCTTCTTCGATCACTGTAGGGGCACTAGCGGTTTCCGGCAGAGTCCAGGATTTCAATTTCTCTCCGGTATATGGCTTCAGGCGATCATAATGGATGACCTTAGGCTTTGCTCTTGGTCCTCCCTGTATCCGGAAGACTACACTGGAAAGACGTTTGATGATCAAGTATGGGCCTTCCCAGCGACACATAAGTTTTGGACTAAGTCCAACTTTCTTAGCTGGATTATGTAGCCAGACAAACTCCCCTTCTTTCAATTCGCTCCCGTGGGCTCGCCCATCATAGTTCTTCTTCCTTCGTATCCCTTCTACCTGTAGTTTCTTCCGGGCGCGGTCATGCGCTATTCTCATCCTATCTCTTAAATCTTCAGCATAATCATTAAGCTCCTCTTCATTCTCTGGGGGCTCAGTCATAAGATCCAGGGGCAGAGCTATTTCCCTCCCAAGCATCATCATATTGGGAGTCTCTCCTGTGGATTCTTGTGGGGAGCAGCGGTAGGCTAAAGTTGCAAAGTCAACTTGAAGGTCCCAATCATCTTGGTTCTTCGTTGGCTCTATCATGATTGCTACTATGTCTACCAGGGTCCGGTTGAATCTTTCCACCATTCCATCCGATTTCGGCATGTAAGGGGTGGTTCGGGTCTTGTGGATACCCAGAAGTTCGCATACTTTGCTGAGGAGTTCGCTCTCGAAGTTGCGACCTTGGTCACTGTGCAGCTCCCTGGGAGTGCCAAATCTGCAGCAATATTCTTTGACCAGCTTATCCGTAATCGTCTCAGCTTCTTGGTTGGGTATGGGGTACGCCTCCATCCATTTAGTGAAATAATCACCGAGGACCAACACGTAACGGTTTCCCCTCTCAGTCACAGGGAAAGGTCCTAATACGTCTATAGCTACCCGGTCACCCGGAGCGCCTACTCTGTACTGTTGGAGTCGAGCTCGCCTCTTCTTAGGGGGTGTCTTTCGCTTCGCACATGGTACACATTTTCGGATCCAGGAGCGGACGTCTGAGGCGCTCCCTACCCAGTAATAACGCCTCTGAACTTTTCCCAAGGTTTTGGTGATCCCTAGATGTCCAGCTGTCTTGCTCCCATGTAGTTCCTCCAAAACCAACGCTCGCTTAGAACGTGGAAGAACTACTTGCCACCTTATTTCGGATCCATCATGTGATTCCCATTTTCGCTTCAGGATCCCATCCCTCACTGCCAGCTGATCCCATTGGGCAAAGTAATACTTCGAGTGGTTCGAGTTCGGGGCGACATCCTTCCACTTCGGTTGTGGCCCGCCTTTCTCTTTGGCTCGGAGTACGCCGCCGATGTCCATATCTTCTAGTTGTGCTTGGCGTAGTGATTCTTGGGTAATCTGGGGTGCCAATCCTATAGCCCGGACGTGGACCTTCGTAGTCTCCAATGGCTCCCCATTTTCTTCCCGACCACATTGCTTGCAGACCCTTCTGGACAATCCATCTGCATTCCCGTGACTCCGGCCCGCTCTGTGTATGATCGTTATGTTGTAGAAACTGATGACTTCCATCCACCTGGCTAGTTGGCCTTCGGGACTCTTGAAGTTGGTAAGCCATCGCAACGCTCCATGGTCTGTCCTAACGGTGATTGGCTGACCATAGAGATATTGTTTATAGTATTTGAGGTATACTACCACAGCTAACAATTCACGTCTGGTCACACAGTAATTCCTCTCTGGTTTCGAGAGTACTTTACTGCCGTAGGCTATCACCCTTTCCTCCCCGTCTTGAATCTGCGATAATACTCCTCCGATTCCATCATCACTGGCATCGGTATCTAGTATAAACTCTCCCTCAATCCTCGGGTAGGACAAGATTGGGGCCGTGATCAGCTTCTCCCTCAATCCATCGAATGCTGCTTCACACCTCTCATCCCATAGGAAGCTCCTATTCTTCTCAGTCAACTGATGGAGGGGTCTCGCAGTGTCAGCAAAGCTCTTGATGAATCTCCGGTAGTAAGATGCTAATCCCAGGAAGCTCCGCACGTCCCGCACAGTCTGCGGAGTTGGCCACTCCTTGATAGCTCTTATCTTCTCCGGATCTGTGGCTACGCCTTCGGCTGACACTACATGGCCCAGATAGAGGACCTTTTCCTGGAATAGATGGCACTTCTTGGGTTTGAGCTTTAGCCCCGCTGCTCTTAAGCGTTGGAAAACGAGGCGGAGATTCTTCAGCTCTTCGTCGATGGATTTTCCGAACACAATAACATCATCCAGATATACCAACAGAAGGTCCCACTGTAATCCCTTCACGACCCTCTCCATGAGTCTTTCGAAGGTGGAGGGTGCATTACAAAGTCCGAATGGCATCACATTCCAGGAGTATAGTCCACCTCTGGTGACGAAAGCGGATTTCCGCTTGGCGTCCTCATCAAGCTCCACCTGCCAATAACCGGCAGCCATGTCCAAGGTGGAAAAGAAACGGGCCCCCGAGAGTGCATCCAAGGAGTCATCGATCCGTGGGAGCGGGTAAGCGTCCTTAATACTGGCAGCATTAAGTTTCCTGTAATCAACGCAAAATCGCTGGCTCCCGTCCTTCTTCTTAACGAGCACCACGGGAGAACTCCATGGACTATCCGAGGGGACAATCACATTTTGTTCTAACATCTTCTCAACCTGGTTGTCAATCTCTTCTTGTTGAACTCGTGGGGCTCTCCTAGCTCTATGCTTGATCGGCCTGGTGTCGCCGGTGTCGATGCCGTGCTTGGTCCAATTGGTCCGACCCAGATCCATGTCGTCCTTAGCAAATATATCTTGATAATCTCGTAGTAGCTTGCAGACTTTAGGATGGTGTTGTTCTCCCAGATGTTCCACGCTCCTCTGGAACAGATCTTCCAGATGTTTCGGCAGTCGATGCTGGTGGGCATCTCCTCTCTTCGTTTCGCTGAGATCAGTGATTTCGTCGGCACTCACTGGAGTGATGATCCCTATGGTGGTCCCAGCTTTCACTACTCGGTCATGTTTGTCGGGGTTGAATACCCGAACCGGAATTACCTCTTCCTCGGTCTTCACTAGGGTACTCGCCAGGAGCAAGCCTTTGTTATTCAGCTCCGGATTAGTTGTCGACTCTACCATTCCCCATCCTCTCAGACCTTCCCTTTTGGGGACTGTTCCGGGTATTAGCGCTTCGTGTCCTCCTGGTATCCGGATAGTCCTCTCGGCTATGAGCCGGGCATAGAATCTTCCACTACGGAGGTCTTTACATGCTATTGGCTCGCCGTTAATCTTCAATACCTTTCGGACGCAGTCCAGCGTACCTCCGACTCCCATGAGATAATCCATACCCAGAATTGCCTCTGCACTGATCCCGGCGACCATAACTGGAATCATCCGCGTGGTGCCTCCGATCTGAATCTCGATTCTTCCTACTCCCTTTACAGACAACTGTTCCCCATTAGCCTGCAATACGGGAACACCGAGTGGTTTAAGTTCTGGTCTTTTGTTTCCTGGTATGGATTGGTATACTCCGGTCGAGATCATGGTATTCGTGCTCCCCGTGTCAATTAGGAAATTGACCGTTACCCCTCTCACCGTTCCTGCCACATAGAGTCCTTCTGAAGGTTCTGTGCAGGTCACTATTCGGGGAGACTTTGGAGGGGGGAAGTCATCTATGAGCGCTCTTCTCTCGGGGCTCTCGTCGGAGCCGCCTTCTGATCTTGCGGTCTTCCCTGCGCTCTGGGGGTCGACCGCTGCTCGTTTCCCTGATGGATGAGTTGCTGCCACTCGTTCCTCAGTGTTGGGCAGATTCTGCTAGAATGTCCCTTGCCTTGGCAATATTGACAGATCTCTATGGGTATGGGAGCAGCCATTGCTCGGGTGTGACGGACGGTGCCACGGTTCCTCTGCGCCTCTCTCTGTAGAAAGGATTCCGCCACCAACGCCGCCTGGATTGCCTCATCCAGAGTATTAGGTTGAGCACGGTAGACAGCCTCCCGTATCTCTTTCTCGTCTATCGCATCGGCATAGTGTTCGATTGCGATCACCTCGTGCGCCTCTACTACTACACCCGGGTAAGCCATCATGGTTTGTTCCATAATGCTCTCTCCGAGCTCTTGCAGACTCTCTTTCGGTCCCCTTCTGCGGTGTCTCAATTCGGCGGCCACATTTTGGGCTCGGTGCCCCGGTCCGAATCTTCGGTCCAGTCTCCCTATTAGTTCATCGTAAGTGAGCTCCTCGTCACTATTCGCCCTATTGGTCAGGGATTTCGCAGCTGCTCCTTCTAGACTCACGGCCAGAAAGTCCACGGCTTCAGGTGGATCCCAATGGTTGATCCTGGTGCACCTTTCAAAATACCTTTTGTATTCTTGCCAAGGACCTTTCCCACTGTAGATCCTCGGGGTGATGACGGGCTTGCCGTTACGCTTAGGCTTAGGTGAAGAGATATGTCGTGGCATTGGCATCCTGCTCTCTGGGCTCCAACGAGGGGTATGAAACACGTCGGTCCCCTCGGGGGACCCGGGGCTCGTCGGCTCCTCTTCGACGTCGCCATGGCTCCTTTCCCCTAATTCTCGGAGTAGCAGGTCGCACTTCCTTTGGAGGTGTGCCTTTTCTCCTCTCATTGATTCTTGCTCCCGTCGCATGGATTCCAGTCGTTGATCCATCGCTCGCTGGTCAGTCTCTTGGGAGGTACTTTCTCTTTCCCGGCGGGGAGTGGGGAGCACGAGGTCGTCCTGCGTCAATCTTCTAGTTTCCACCAGTGACTTTGCTAGTTTGCTATTTTCGCCCATTAGGATATGGATTTTCTCTTCCCGTTCGGCACGCCGTCCCTTCATCTCTTCTAGGGCTCCCGTCAGGGATCTCAGTTCAGCCTCGTGTTGAGACTTCTCGTGTCTGAGAGAGTGGAGTTCCCCTATTTCTTCAGACCTCGTCTTCCGTACCTCTACCTCCTCGACCAGGTCTGCGTTCGTCTCTGCTAGGGTCTGAACTTGCTCTTCTAAGGCTGCTCTCTGCTCTTTGAGGGTCCTAAGCTGCTCGGCCCTCTCGCCTTGTTGTTCTTGCAAACGGAACACATGGTGCGCCTGTTCAGCGTTCAGCGACTCCAAGGTTCCACTCTTCTCTCGTAAAGACTCAATATCCTCCTGGTTGAGATGCACCTCGATTTGTAGTTGAGCCATCTCCTCTTCCATCACCTTCCTAGATTCTTCAGGGAGCTCTTCAGTCATCATCCTAGAATCCCACATCTGACACCAATTTGTAGCGAAACCGGGGGTCCGGGGCGTGTAACACCAATTTGTAGCGTACACACTCCTGATGGACAATAATTCCCAAAGGACTTACTCGCGTGCAAATAATTTTATTTGTGGTTTCAATACCTTTCGAACTCCGTCCTCCCCGGGATCAGGTGAGCGGTAAGGCCTGATCCTGGAAGGTGGATTCGTTTTGAGAAAGTATATCTCAACTAGGAATGATGGACTACGGACACTCGACAATCTGATAGAATCTATAAACTTTATTAATGAAAGTGATGGAAATGAACACAACGACACTCGGATACACAATACGGGTTACACCCGGGGGGCAGAGAGCCCGTATTAATAGCGACAGGGGACAATGGAGCTCTGAATGGGGAGATGGAAATTAGATTTGGAGGTCCTAGGAACGGAAATCGGGGTACGCTCTGATTACGCACCGGAGGTGGACAGGGATATTGCCAAGGCTGCACGGGTTTCTGAGGCGGTGGAGGAGAGGAGAAAGTAAGGGGTTGGAAATCTCTCTGAACGGAAAGATATCTCTCGGGGGTTAGGTATAGTTGTGGTTGGGGCGTGGGTGGCCCAGTGGGAGTACACTCGGAGCAATAACACACACCACTTACACTTACAGACCCTGAAGATCTCTCCTGGATTAGGTCGAAGAGCTTGATGAATCCCGGTTGCCGTTCTTCCTCTGGTTCTGGACTATCCAGTAATTTAAATAGCTCCCGCTCACAAGACGCTGAGAGCAGTGGTTCCAAATCTTCGCCACCACTGGGGTCACACGGGGGCGTGAAATATTGGGGATTGGGTACCTGTGGGCTAACAGTAGGTTGAACGAGACGGAATGGCGGAGTGGACATGGTTTGTATACTGAAATAGTGATAAAGAGTGTGATCAGTATGACTGATGAACTTTAGATCAAATTAGTGGCTCCGAATGGGGACCACGGTGCATGTCTGGGATCTCTGTTCATTAATCATTGAGACCAACCCTTCCCCATATAGTCCGTATTGGGAGCAGAACTCTATTCTGTATGATTATATAAAGATTCCAGCACACGGGGATGATCTATCCTATAGGGAGTATGCAGAAATGTTTTCTACCATAGGGAGTACACGAGGATCATGAATCATATATGGATTATGCTGGAATGTTTTCCACCATAGGGAGTACACGAGGATCATGAATCATATATGGATTATGCTGGAATGTTTTCCACCATAGGGAGTACACTAGGATCATCGGACTTTACTTTAATAAGTTGAGAAAGTGAGTAGGCGCTTCTATATGACATAATGAAGTACATAACGGGACTCCCAATTACCATGGCTGCTCGTTGGGAGTAATGGATGCTACACTGAACTTATAGAACCGGAGAATCTCCAGTGATGCCGGCGGTAGAGTTCCCTCAGATTCAGTACTGGGCTCGGTGCTCAAGGCACGGAGACTTTGTCCCTCAGATTGGATTGGTATAATATTTGCCCTCAGACACAGTACTGAGCTCGGTATTCGGATGAATACGGAGACTTTTTCCCTCAGAAATTCCCAAGGAGATCGCTTAATCCACCCGGAAGCAATGACCTGACACTCTATATGTAGGAGTTCCAGCTTCAGTCCAAGGATCGGAGGTCCCTCCGAAGATCCTTGTGTGCACTGACTTCTCTCTACAAGTGACAGACACCGGCTTTCCGTAAGATACAGCAATCGTCAATGAGATTCTTCGCCTGGATAGGTAAGGCTGTTGCCGTGACTGAGATCTCCACGTGGCTCCGAGTTAAAATTCAGTAGCAGTTCCCATTAAGAGTGATAGCGCAATGGCTGTGACAATCAGAAGTCCTAACTCACTTTGCTCGCCTAATGTTGGTGTTGTGTGTGCATGTGATCTTTATGATCAAGTAAGTGTGGAAGGGTCGAGGGGGAAATAGAATCAACAAGACGAAATAATTCACGCAAGACACAATGTGTTTATATTACGTTCCGGATATAATTTTGCAATCCATTATGTATACATTTGTCGCGCAGCACGGCGAGGCAGAGTTGGTGTGACTATAATTACAACTTATTCCCCAAATGATTGACCATACACTATTAGCAATACTCAAGCAATATTCGTGACATCTCTACTGTTCATTCCTCTTTCGTTAAGGTCTGGCTAATTATATGATTTTTGTAGTCAATAATTAGATGATCGTTTTAGTGTTAAATTTGATGATGTGATTAAACTACAATTTCCAAATCATTCAATGGCCTAGGACTAGGCCTACAAGTCATTTTTCACGCGATTCAAATCTCCTCCAAAAATCAGCATCATGTCCCATCCCTCTTTCACAAGTAATCTAAAATAACTCCCTCCCTTAAACCTTAATTAACACGGTTTTTAATTGTAGGCCGAAGCCCTACAATTATATATTTAAACACACATTTTGTATTCAAACCTATAACACTCACCACTTAAAATCACAAACACTAACAGCAAGAAAATCTCTCTTAGGCTCTCGACACACGACACGACTGGCACAAAAACGCGGGAAATAGAGCAGCACAAAAGCGAATCAGACAGCAGCAGAAATCTCAGTATCAGCAGAAAAACGGTCCAGCCAGAAGAGCAGTAGAGCAGAAAGATTTTCCCGCGCGAGTGCTTATATATAGCCTAATTTATTTTGAGACACTATCTCAGGATCCCAACTAGTAACCAATCACGACGCGCACTAAAACTTCACGAGAGCAAACCCGCGCTGATTGGCTGAAACGTTTCTAGCTCATTAGCTTAAAAATTCACGATTGGTCGGTTTTACCTCATTAGCATGAAAATTCGTGATTGGCCAATTCATTTTCGCCCCAAGATCCCTAACTCATTAGCATGAAAAATCGTGATTGGCTAATTACTTTACGCCTCAGGATCCCCCATCTCGGCAATCAACTGTCAATAAAATACGAAAAAGGTCATCTTTTATGAAATCATTCCAAGAGTAATTTTCTATAAACTCCTACGATTTACATGCATAAAACTAGTATTGTTGGTGACATATATGTGAAAACTGAAGGCCTAAGATGATGTGGATTTTCCAATAAAGCATAAAATGTAAGGTAAAAGTCATAGGATCCGACCGACGGAAGCTCGCAGGATCTCTCCTCAATTCTAATACAAAAGTAAATCTGACTCATCAATGTAAACAATAATAAAAGTACGACGGACTCGGTAAATACCGTACTCAAAGTAAGTGATATGGAATAATTTGGAAGCAATAGAAGTAACTATTGCAGTCCTAAAAGCCTACTGTATATAAAGAATATCTCTGAACGTTCTGCAATGGCAAAACATGAAATGCAGTGGAAATTTGGGAAAGTAACTTTCCGATAAAAGATAAAGGCCTCCGAATTCGGAAGTCTCGCATGTGATTTCTATACGCGAAGCAATTAACATTATATACAAATACATGATCATTATACACTGTGTGGTGAGTGTTAACTTAGTATAAACATGAATACAGTTATCCCACCGTGCTGCGGTTTACAATAATTGTTTTATGACATATTATTTGAGGAAAGGGAATGCGCAGCGGTCAGGAATGGGATAACCAGGACAGGGCAGAATGGGTAGGAATTGTACAGCGGACAAGGTTCGCTACAATACTTACCTGTAATTGGCATTACAAAAATGACTTAAAGTGCTTCAAAGCAGGAGCAGCAGGATGAATGATGCAGGCTAGTTGGTAATTGATGTAGTTGCTAAGTCTAAAGGGTTGTTCCATTCTACATAAGAGGGGTTTTCTTTACAAATAAAAGGCCTATCTGTTATGAATTCATTAATTTCAGAGCTAATTGTGCACAGCCTACATTGAACTAGCAATTATGTTCATGATTATTTTGTTTGGGAATGACAATATCAATACAATTTGATTTTTACACAATGGAAGAATCCAGAGTGAGATTTTCATATTTTTCACCTTAAAAAGCAAAAACACAAGCATTCTTAAAATTGATGTAAAATCACCAAAATGCTCAGTTTTCAGTCAAAAGTGTCTTTAAAGGTAAACATCGCTTGTGTATGTTGATTCATCATAATTAAAGTCAAACTAACCACTATTAGATTAAACATACTAATTTAATCAACAGAGAAACAACAAAATTATGGTAAATTAACTAAATCATGACTCTTGGTTGGCATGGTAACCAACAAATAACAGTAGAACACATCTATGCCATTTTTTTGATGAATTAAGAAATTAAAAATTTGAATTGGAGTGAAATGTTGCTCTGAAATATGTTACTTTTGTTACATTTACGAAGTTTCAATTTTGACTAATACACAGTGAAAATCCCAAAAGTGTGCAATTTCATCGAACAATGTGGAAATTACAAACATTCTTTAAAAAGATGTAAACTCATCAAAAATATCCGATTTTTGGTTAAAATTGAATTAACTAGTTGAAAACCATTTGTATAATTTAGTTTATAATAATAAAAGTCCAAATATTGTATTCTAATGTATGTAAAATGATTAAATCAACAGAAAACAAGAATATTTCTGTAGTATTGAATAACATTTTACTTTTGGTTGCCGTGGTAACCAAAATAAATAACAAAAGAGCATATGATTGCATATTTTAGAACAATCATATACATATTAGTAAAATATGTAAAGGATAACTTGATCTGAAATAGTAGAGGGTAAATAAAATTGATTTGAAATTTGTTCATGATTTCCCAAAACACTGTTATTAAATATTAAGGTTTTACCATGGAAACTATCCTAAAACTTAGGCATGCCCCTGCATATGACCTGTGCATAGCCCAGAGTAAGATTCCTGACAGTTGTAGCTTTGATCTGATGTGGTATTTGTACTGTTTACATAGGCGTGCGCAGGATTTTTTTACCCGGGGGGCTTAAAAATAAATTTCATTGGTTCGCACCGCTATCCGCGGCAACGAGTCGGGGGGATGTGCCCCCTTGGATTGGATTTTTGGCTTGGATTGGATTTTTTGGAATATTGGCTATTGTCAAAAGAACGGTTTAACCGGGAGTTTAACAAACTGTTCGTTCCTGAAGCCATGTTGTTAAGTTTGACTCATAATATGAAACTAATTTGCGCGTAGCGCGCCAAAAATGTCTATTTTAACACTAAAAAGGTCCAGAAAACGTTTCTGAAGCCATCTTGTTCCAATTGAATAACAAAGTAGTAATAGTATGAAAATAAATGGCGCGGAACGAGCAAAAATTTGTAAATGTAATATGTAAAAATAAAGGTTTAGAAAAACGTTCTTGAAGCCATCTCGATAAGCTTGAATAATAAATAATCAGTGAAACTAATACGCGCGTATCGCGCAAAAAATGTATATTTTAACACTAAAAAGTTTATGAAGCCATCTTGTTGAAATTGAATCACACAAAATAAAAAATAATTCCCGCGGACCGCGAAAAAATTGGCTATTGTAAAAATAAAGGTTTAGAAAAACTTTTCTGAAGCTATCTTGTTAAGCTTGAATAATAAATAATCAGTGAAACTAATACGCGCGTAGCGCGCAAAAAAATGTCTATTTTAACAATAAAAAGGTCCAGAAAACGTTTCTGAAGCCATCTTGTTCAAATTGAATAACAAAATATTTTTAAAAAAATGGCTATTGTAAAAAGAAAGGTTAAAAAAACCGTTCCTGAAACTATCTTATTAAGCTTGATTAATAAAACATTCCAACTAATTCGCGCGTAGCGCGCAAAAATTGGTTATTTTTACACTGAAATGGTCCTGAAAACGTTCCTGAAGCAATCTTGTTAAGCTTGAATAATAAAACATTGAAAATAATTTGTGCAAAAACTGGTTATTTTAACACTAAAATGGTCCTGAAAAACGTTCATAAAGCCATTTTGTTTAAGCTTGAATAAAATTTAAAAAAATGAAACCAATTGGCTCGAAACGAGCAATAATGTCTAGTTTACTAACTAAAATGGTCCAGAAAACGTTCTTGAAACATGTTGCAACGTTGTTATAAAGCTGGAATAAACATTGAAAGCAATTCGCGCGAATCGCGCAAAATAAATCCAGAAAAACGTTACAAACTGTCAATTTTTTAAAACTAAAATTGTCCAGATAAACGTTCCTTAAGCCATCTTTTTATAACTTGAATAAAGAAACATTTTTTTCCCCTAAAATTGTCCAGAAAACGTTACTGAAACCATGTTGTTAAGCTTGAATAGCAATGGCGTATAGGTAGGTTATTCATGTTGGGGGGGGGGGGGGCGAGAAATGAAAACGAACCGACAAGACTTTTGTGAGCCAATAAATGCGCGCTTTTCGACTTTACACCTATTTTTGGCACGATCGAGGTACATTTTGACTCTTAAAGGTAGACGACCCGATCACATTTTCGTAACACAGAATTATTTCAAACATACGGTGATTTTCATATCATATGAAAGCTCGTATTTTTCTCATCATCATACTGAAATTTGACGGCCTAAATCGGTATAATTACGGAGAAATCGATGAAATAACGTCGAATTACCGCGAATGGTGGTAACCACCGATGTAGTTTGTGTACTACTCAATGGGTACAGTTCACAGCATCTTGTGCGTCTAAAATAAGAACCATTAGAGCTATGCAACTCAAACTTTGGAACACGACTTTTTTAAGGATGACCTTTCATGTAGAATAGAAAACTTCAAGTTGAAAATCGGAACATCTACCTTTAATCAAGCTTGTAGCAAAGAATGTTGCACTTTGGTGACACATAATGCGAGCGTAGCGCTCGAAAAATTTTCATCTGTGTACTTTTGACCATCATAATTCCATGAATCCTGTGGGTGGGGGAGGGGGCGATCGTCCCCCCTCACCCCTCCTGGCGACGCCACTGTTGAATAGTGCTTTTGGGGGGGGGGGCATCGTCCCCACCATGACAATGATGGGGGGAATCATAAAAATGGATTTTTTTTGGGGGGGTGGGGGGCATCGTCTCCACCGTGACAATGATGGGGGGAGCACTCCCCGCTTGCACTGTCTATGCTCGTTACCCTTCCTCCTTATCTTCCTTTTTATTTTTTACTCTTTTGCAAATGTGGGGGGGGGGGGGCTGTCTCCCTGTTTACGCCACTGGTGATTCAGAGGGCCGAGTTGTTGGGTTTTAACTTGCCTGGAACTCTCCTTGCTATCAATATTTACTTTCGTTATAAAACACTCACATGGTGGTTCAGAGACGTACAGAAAAAGTGAGAGACACTAATAAAAGCTCCCGGCCTCTCCTTTTCCCTCCCCTCTTCCTCCCCTCCTCCTCCCGGGCACTCAACTTTTTTGGGGGTAGGGGTGTGCCACCCAGGGTCTCAATTAGGGCGGCTACAGAACTGAACTGAGTGGATTTTATGACAAAAAATAGGGTCTTAGGAACTGATTTTTTCTTCAAAAAAGTAGGTCTTGAGAACTGGCCTATGGTTCAATTTTGATTAGCAAGAACGCAAATTTGCGATTATTTTGGGCTTAAGAACGCAAAATGTTCGAAGAATTGGGGTTTGGAATGCAAAATTTCGCGATTTTTGAATTTTCAATATACTGATGCAGGCTCAAAAGGGGTGTCATAAGAACTAACAGCAGAGGGTGAAAAAGGGGGTCTTCAGCACGGCACATACCTTATTATATCTATACCCTTTTACAATGTCAGTGCCCCCCGGCTCCTCCTCCCCCTCCCTTCCTCCTCTCCCCTCCCCTTCCCTCCTCCTCTCCTCCCCTCCCCTCCTCCTCCTCTCCCCTCCCCTCTTTTTTTTTACCCTCTGGGGACCCGGGGGGCTTGAGCCCCCAAAGGCCCCCCCCTGGGTACGCGCCTGGTTTATTCCACGGTAAGGTACTCCTAATGCAATTTGAAAGTGAACCATTACAATTTCTGGTCGCGATGCTAACACAATGGCATCACCCTGTAGAAAAGCTTATATCATGAGATATGAACAAACTAAAAACCAAATTGCTATGGTGAGCTATACAAATTTGAAAAATAATTCCTTTGATATCTTCTTTCTCTGTGCCTTGATTGGCATAATTTGATATTTACTGGATGAACACATCTAAATTGAGCATTTCATATTTTATTAATGAAAAAATTGGAAATTGACATTTTTTTTTAAAAATGTGTAAAATCGTGAAAAAAGTGCTATTTTGGTTTAAAAAGGTATTTTATAGCAGAAAACTAATTGTTTTTGGTGATTAGTATCACTAAAAGATGACAGACTACCAACTTTCAGAATTATGATAAACGACCAAATTCGAAAATCGTAAATTTCTATTAAAAATAACAAAAAAAAGAATTTTGGTTGCCATAGCAACCAAAATAATAATAAAAAAGAACATTTATTTATCATTTTCAGAAAAGGTTAATACTCATAAGATAAGATCATGAAGGAAAAGGTACTTTGTATGGTTTTATATTTGTCATAAAGTTATGTATAATATGATTAATGGGTATAAGGGAGCTGGCCTATATGTGGGCTCAGGAAGTAAACCCTCCAGACATCCTTGGAGGAACACATGTTTTGCTGGGGGCCAAGGTTATAAAATGGGGATGCTGGAAGGTCTGGGCAGGCAGGTGATTGGTGGACTAAGTACTATTATGGGATGGGGTGAGCTAATCATTATGGGATGGAGAGGCACATGTTAGAGTTAATACATGTGGTGGTGCTCTTTTGCTTGGGACTTTGGGTGGGATGGATGTAGTATGCCAGTGCTGAATAAATAAATGGATGATTATGAAGCCTATAAGTTGATTGTTTGAACTAAATATATTGAGGAATATCCTACCGAAGTAACAAGCAGCATGACATGGTGGCAGCGATGAACTTGAACCTGAACGTCGAAGTGACTGGGTAGACGATAAATTGTCAATGAAAATCGTTGATGAAGATCGATATATGAATTGCAATGTGACTGTATGTTTAATGTGGATGGTCTACAACAATTGGACGACACATGGACGATGAATAGATTAGAGACAATCTGTAATTCCATGGTACCCGTAAGGGGATTGTAACTGCACTATCATCTCTCTTATGAGATGGACTTGATGATTGAACTTCACCTTCAACTGGATTTTTAAATAACTGAGACTACCATTAAAATGGCTACGGATATGGTGGAAGAGGTTTCGAGGTGTGATGTATGAACATGTTGGGAACTACGGTTTCAGTTGGATTGGAAAATTCCATGGTATAATGGGATTGTTAAGTTGGACTTGACATTGAACTGCATCTTCAACTGCGGTTGAAAGTTTGAAAATAGCGGTGGCGAATAAGCCTTAAAAGCTATTTACTGGCCAAAAACCTTGGCTCAACTGGCAAGCTGAATCAATAAAGGGGAAATAAACTTTGGATAAAACACATCTATCTATTGATGCTGTTTAAAGACCCTAGTGATATCCTGGATTGGAGGCGGTTGTGGACAACAATTTAATTGGTGAAGGACACTGATTGGTGTTACAATAGCTGTATCAAACTACAGTCTCAGAGTGCCTGTGGGAGCCATTGCATCATGGATGGTGAAACTATTTGTAAAAATAACAGTGCAGTGGTCGTTGTATAAAGCTTGGAGATGGATTTGCATCATGGAAGGGAGATCGAGTCATCGGGATATGGAATAGATGCTAGCATAATGTAGACGATTGAAAATTTACACGTGATGGACAGCTTGGTGTAAATTGAAGGAGTTATCGTCGAATGATTATGGATATGAATGATGTACTATGTTTCCGTGGATTTTTGTGTGCCTGATACATTTTGAGTGGAGGAGAGATAGAGACACTGTGAACGAACATACATAAGGGGTAAGTGAGTGTGCTAATAATGATTATGGGTATATTGAACATAGATGCAGAGGTGTTAGAGCTAGGCCAAAACTAAATTTGTTTTGGAAGTTGTTGCTGTGGGTAAATGGTTAAAAAGTGTATTGAATTGCAGGGTGAAATGGAGGAAATTCATATTCGGAGGGAGGAAAGGCGTATTGAGTTGCGGGGTGAATTGGAAGAAATTCGTATTCGTAGGGAGGAAAGGCGCATTGCTTGGGAAATGGAGGAAAAGCGCATTGCTAAGGAGAGGGATGAAAGACGAAGGGCTAGGGAGATAAATGATAAGCGGTTGGATAGGGAGTTCGCTGAACGGCGTAGGGCTTTGGATGAAAGGTATAGGGCTAATTATGAAAAACTTAGGGTTCTGGAAATGGAGGAAAAGCGTCAGGTGAAGGAAAGGGAGGAACAGTGTAGGATTAGGGAGGTTGGTGAAAGACGTAGGGATATGGTTGATAAGTATGTTGGTAGGGTTAGTGAGAAACAGAGTAGGGACGAGGTTAAGTGTGTTGGTAGGCATGGTAGGGCTAGTGAGAAACAGAGTAGGGACGAGGTTAAGTGTGTTGGTGGGGTTAGTGAGAAACAGAGTAGGGACGAGGTTAATTGTGTTGGTAGGGTTAGTGAGAAGCAGAGTAGGGACGAGGTTAAGTGTGTTGATAGGGTTAGTGAGAAACAGAGTAGGGATGAAGTTCTAGAATTGGAAAATGCAGAAGATAGTCATTTGGAAGGGGTAGTGGATAGTGTTAGTGGTGTAGGTGAAAAATATGTGGTTAGGGATATTGCAGACAAAAGTGTTGCAAGGGAATATGAGGTAAAGAGTATGGGAGGGGTAAATGTTGTTAGAAGTAGGGGTAACGGTGAAGTTAAGGATGGTACAAGGATAGAGGGCGGTGAACGTACAGTGGTATTTAAGGCAGGGGTGAAGACTGGGAAGGGGTTGGATAAGTTGAAAGGGTTGGCGAGTAGGGACAGAGTTATAGAAGTACCAAAGGAAGGTGATGGTTTGATGGGGGTTGTTGGAGAAAATGTAAGTGGCATCGGAAGGGTAGGTGAAGTTAGGGATCGCGGTATGTTCATGCAATGGGAAGGACGACAGGGGGTATCTGAGTGGACTAGGGCAAGATGGTACAATAGGGATCATGTCAATATACTAGGCAAATGCCTGTATGTGGCTGGGTTGGTGTATGAACTTGATAAATTATATTAGACTTCTGGAATAGACAAAATTCGGATTTGAAATTAAGCGCGTTTGACGTTGATAAGGTATCTTTGGCTATGTGGATTTAATAGTGTTGTTTTAGTGCAAAATTGGAATGATTTATTTGTTTTGAATACACGAAAAAGGGGTGTGGCACATTTGTTTACAATTTGTATTACAATTTATTATAGTTAAATTTAAAATGCATCTATGTTCATGTGTATCCAAATAATATATGCACCTCACTATTTAAACCCTTTGTGAAATTATGACGATATAATGATGTGATGATTTTTGCCTACGACATAAACAATGTGACTGGGCGACAATATTATTATATTATGATGAGAACATTGGAGCGGAACAAGTTTGTGCACAATAACATTAACAAATGACAATATCAGTGGTGGATGGGATATAACTTTCGACAACATCTATCTACAGTCGGCGATGTTCTGACGCTGAAATTGTTCACAGAGTGTCTCATAGAAACTATTATGTGTGCTGAACCAAGCACATTAGCGAGTGACTCGAATAAGCCTTTGCTGCTGATAAGGAGGACTTACTGTGAAAATTAACTGACATTCAAGTCAGGTTTATAGCACTTTCATGTTATAGTTTAGAGTTTTTAAAAATGGCTTTTTAATTCAATTGTTTGATATGGGATTGAATTTTATGTTAATTGTTTTATGTTTTTGAATTTGTTTTAATGTTTGGAATGTTTCTAAATTGTCATTCCACTTCGAAGACTGACACAGTCTTTTTACGGGGAGGGGCGTGTCATAAAGTTATGTATAATATGATTAATGGGTATAAGGGAGCTGGCCTAGATGTGGGCTCAGGAAGTAAACCCTCCAGACATCCTTGGAGGAACACATGTTTTGCTGGGGGGCCAAGGTTATAAAATGGGGATGCTGGAAGGTCTGGGCAGGCAGGTGATTGGTGGACTAAGTACTATTATGGGATGGGGGTGAGCTAATCATTATGGGATGGAGAGGCACATGTTAGAGTCAATACATGTGGTGGTGCTCTTTTGCTTGGGACTTTGGGTGGGATGGATGTAGTATGCCAGTGCTGAATAAATAAATGGATGATTATGAAGCCTATAAGTTGATTGTTTGAACTAAATATATTGAGGAATATCCTACCGAAGTAACAAGCAGCATGACAATATTGATACAAAATGATTTTAAATATGTACACAATATTTTAAAACGCTATTAATTTATTTGATGGTTGCCATGGAAACGGCCTAAAAACTCATAGATGCACCCCCTATATCAACAAATGCATCCCCATAGTGAGATTCCTGAGGGTTGTAGCTTTAATTTGATATATAATTCATGCTGTTTATTTTTATGGTCAGGTTCCAAAAATATATTGGCCAAATTTTCCTCTACTAGTAGATAGAATTTGACACCGTGCAAACGACGCCCCAGTTGCAGTGTTTCCTGCTATTATGGCGACAAATTTGCGTCCGCGAAATGGAGTAAGGGGTACCCAGTTGACACGATATCTGGTAAATCCTTAAATTTGCTGTTTTTTATAGAAATTTTAAACAAATCTGTCAAATATGTAGGAAAATTATGGGTCTTTGGTAAATATATGGTTCCATTTCCCCAAGAAAATTGGTAAATGTTCGGGTCATTTTTCATTTTGCTGGCGGTACATCCCTACCAAAAACATATCTGAGTACCCCCAACCGTCGGAAATGAGCATGTATTGTATTCAGATAAGACCTTTTAACCCACAACACTATAAACAACGTCATGCTCTGTGATGCTACATGTACATACATGACAAAAACTGACGGAATGAAAACCGGGTCTACGACGTGTTCAATTAAAATTGTGGTTCTTTTTTACTTCTGTCTAAAACAGTCTACCAACAATACTTTTACTACAATTAGCAAAAACAACGACAGACCGACGTACAATGTAAGTATTAATTATATTAATTAATTATATTTAAGAATGGATGCTTACATCTGTAAACAGGGAGTCTCTCTGCTGTAACTGTGAGGCTAGAAAAATATGTAAGATCTTGGGGGTACGTAGCCATTTGAAAGTTTTATTTTTACTTCATTGTGCAAGGGCAGGTCTATATTTCCTTATACCTATTAATATTTTTTTTAGGGTAGTATTAGCTAATCCAACGAAAACGTTTTTACTAGAATATTAGCCTATACCATACCAACGGACATGTTGCTATCACAATTGGCAGTTGGCACTTACTGTATTTTACACACGCCGTACATTATTAGTTCACCGGACAGCAGTGAAAAATGGGATGCGTGGGTATAAATGGGAAAGCTAAGGGGATGGCTAGAGAAAATTAGCTAGTGGAATGATATCATTGTTTTTAAAAACTGCATGAGTTACAGTTATGAGTGTATTTCCGTTACACAATTACATCAATCCGATTGTTTAGTGAGGCACTACTTTAACAATATAATATAGAAATCTGGTTTCGGTGTTACAGCAAGTGGAAGAATATTGTATTAAAAGTACAACCAAAATCCAAATGAAGCGATGTTAACAATGGCCTCCAATATTGTAATAATCTGTTGGAAATTATCATTACTAAAGGGTTAATTTCAAAATGGCCACCATCATTTGTTTCCTTCGAATCACCTGTAGTGTAATCGAGGAGGCAAAAATATAATGAATCTCATTTTGAGCAGCTTGGTGCTAAGCATAGATGAAAGGAACCGACAATTTGGAACCCGGTAGTATATATTTTACGGAATAAATCGTATTGGAAACTGGAAACCAATGCTTAGCACCAAGCTGCCGAAAGCTGGATTCAAATATAATACTACCTTGAAAATGGTAGAAAGTTGGTGTAAGTGTCATAAGAAGTGGGGTTATATAAGAATAAAAATTCCTTTAAAAAGGAAAAGAGGCGGTCATATAAATAGAAAAAAACCCAGATAGCAGGGTGTTATGTAGTTAACACAAAGTGTTATTTAATTCCAAAGCTTAGATTTTACCATTAAAATATGACTGGATAACACAAATTCTTGTTAATACGAACTAAAAAGCAAGACCTAAACTACTTTTTTGTTACCGAGGTTACACCGTATTTTCAGAAAGATATTTATTCAAATTTGGATTTACATATTGTATTCCTGGTTGGTTGGTACGTTTTTCTGTCATGACTGACAGCTCGTGACTTTGGTGATGACACGCCACTTCCGTCGGTCAGCAGCCAATCGATTTCAAAACATCTTGACCTTGGCCGGCCTGGTCCGCGTGCACCCTCCATCTTGCCCTGCATGATCACCTTCTCTAGACAGTTTCCTTGGCGTATGGCAATATGACCGAGTTTGGGAATTGATCAGCCCAAGTAGGTAAGATTGTCTTCACACCAACTTCCTGATGCACACTTGCATTGGTTATCTTCATGACCCAGGTGATCCTTAGCATCCGGCGCCAACACCACATTTTAAATGCATTGATGTTGTCAGTGTCCAGGATTCACAGCCGTAGGTTGAAATAGGTAAAACGAGTGCTTAGTTGATATAGTCATGCCTCTGTCAGCCCATATTTTTGAGAGCTGGGTCATTGCAGATCTAGCCATAGCCATACGACGCCTGATTTCTGTATGCCATCCTCCTTCTTGAGTGATGAGAGATCCGAGGAAATTGAACTGTTGGATCTGATCCACATTTTGACCGTCAACTATAGAAGAGGGGTAATGTTTCCATCATCACCGATGACCATGAACTTTGTTTTGGCAACATTGAGACGTAGGCCCAAGCTCTCACTTTCATTTTTAACCTTCTTCAGTAAGAGTGCCTAACTCTTTTTGCTTGTAGCTATAATAATGTGGTGTCATCTGCATATCGTAAGTTGTGAAGCTGCCAGCCACCTACTGATATGCCGCCAGCCCATCCATCAAGGACATGTCTCATGATGTGCTCGGCATACAAATTGAACAGAGTAGGTGAATGGATGCATCCTTGGCGCTCACCTTGGCCGAGGTTGAACCAGTCGCTGTCTCCCTGAGCAGTGCGCACACAAGCCAATTGGCCGTCATAGAGGCTTTTTAGTAGTTGAACTACAATCTCGGCCAATATTGTTGGAACACTTTTATACGTGTGTTTAAAAACTCCCCCTCTCCCCCTGGATCAATGTTGAAACATGATTTTTGGGTTACGGGATACTGGGAAGGGCCAACATTGCCCAGTGGGGAGGGGGGAGTTATTAATGTTTAGGAAAGGCTTTAAGCCTTCCGTCAAAGACAGCAATGTTTTGATAGTGTACATTTTGCGCAAACGGGAACGCACGAAAGGGTCATTATTACATGGATGTTCCAACTAATTATGGCCGCGATTGTCTGAATCATCTGTTAAAAAAATCATCTGTTTTAAGGGTTTTGGGCATAACTTTTGATTCAATAAAGCTTTCTTTACCAGATTTGAAGGATAGATAGGTTATGTTATTGGTCACGTGGCCAACTACTTAAAAAGGTCATGCCTCAACTTACTGTTAGGGATAGGTCACTTTTAATTACAGAGGTATATTTGGCATACTAAATGCCCAATAAATTATGGATGTTGCCAGTAATTTAAATTTAAATGGTTTCTCGATCACATATACCAACAGCTAAACATGCTGGAACACATTCTCGACTCCTGCGTCATTCAAAATGGATTACATAACAAGGAAGGGGAAGGGGCGCTATCGCCAACAAGTTAAATTAATTGTTATATGGTATTTTTAAAAGTCTACGGGGGAATTGGACATTATTTAAAAAAATATTCAAAACATAGTCCGGTGCCAGGCTCGAACTTACAACATTTGGTTTGAAAGCGTGAAAGCAACGCAACAATAGCGCTCTTAACCACTTCACCACGGATGAGACCATACCACGGAACAGTGTTTTAAAAGTTATCAGGACAATTATAGACATAATCGATATGGTTAGTCGTTATTGTTAATGCACTGTATATAGTTCAATTTGACAACGTATTTGGATAGGCCATAACAGTAATCCATGGGATATTTTCAATCAGGAGTCCAAAATATTACGGGAATGTCGAGTTTCAACAGTATGCCATCATTTTCAGATAAAAGTCTTTGACATACTTCTCCTTTACTTATCGTGGCATACTGTCGCGTCAATTGATTTTGCGTGTATTGTGCTGGCATACTGTGAATATAGCCTCGACATGCACACAAAGTTCCAGAATTACATTGTAACCTGTTATATCTATGATTTGTTGACACGAGATTGCATATCATTTCACTGCGAGCGACGCTTAATATGTATATTTATGTAAAGGTTGGGATGGGGCGGGGGGGGGGGGGGTGTATGTTTTACTATGCATTATAACGCAAGGAGGTATACCAATATGTTTATGGTTGACATGTCAATAAAAGAGCGCTACGAGTTTCTTTTTAAATACAATCATAACAATAATAATCCTGTGTGTTTTACATATTTTATTAGTCTACCGACTATGATTTTCACATGGTTGATATCAACTTCTATGTTGAGGAGGGGACTAAGACTAAAAGCGTTGGTGTATAAGTTATAGAACATGTTATGATTAGTCTGCAATTTTAAACATTTTGTGAAAATTTGGAATGTCGTCTACAGACGACTGCCGCGTGGAAAGTGTTAAATAGAGCTACATGAATATGTACAATTAGGTTTATTTGTTATTTGTTTATTTATTTATTTATTTATTTATTTATTTATTTATTTATTTATTTATTTATCATATTTAAAACAATAAATAAGTCGATTGTTAAAATTGCGTGAAGTTTGTTGAAAAAATAGAACAAATTCATATAGATAATCACAACTTTCCAATTTGACATTAGACCTAAACTATCTAATTCCAATTCAAATGTGACCGTTTCTCCAATTAAATTAAACACAAATGTTTAAATTAATAGTATGAACAGTGAGCATAATACTATTATCACATTCTGCTAATTTTACAGCGATCTGTTAAATAGTTCTGGACAGAAAGTGAATCCATGTGACCATTTTATGAACAAAAATACACCAGAAATAGACCTTATATCTAATTAAAAGTGACCGTTCCCTAAAACCGTTAATGAAAAGATCAAATTTTGTCAATCACTTTTATCTATGGTATGTAGGCAAAATGATCTCCAAGTATCAATAAAATCGAATTAGCCGTTACGAAAATACAATGATTTAAACTAATCGAAAACTTTACATTTGTCACTCGAGGAGACAATCTCGGCCAATATTGTTGGAACACTTTTATACGTGTGTTTAAAAACTCCCCCTCTCCCCCTGGATCAATGTTGAAACATGATTTTTGGGTTACGGGATACTGGGAAGGGCCAACATTGCCCAGTGGGGAGGGGGGAGTTATTAATGTTTAGGAAAGGCTTTAAGCCTTCCGTCAAAGACAGCAATGTTTTGATAGTGTACATTTTGCGCAAACGGGAACGCACGAAAGGGTCATTATTACATGGATGTTCCAACTAATTATGGCCGCGATTGTCTGAATCATCTGTTAAAAAAATCATCTGTTTTAAGGGTTTTGGGCATAACTTTTGATTCAATAAAGCTTTCTTTACCAGATTTGAAGGATAGATAGGTTATGTTATTGGTCACGTGGCCAACTACTTAAAAAGGTCATGCCTCAACTTACTGTTAGGGATAGGTCACTTTTAATTACAGAGGTATATTTGGCATACTAAATGCCCAATAAATTATGGATGTTGCCAGTAATTTAAATTTAAATGGTTTCTCGATCACATATACCAACAGCTAAACATGCTGGAACACATTCTCGACTCCTGCGTCATTCAAAATGGATTACATAACAAGGAAGGGGAAGGGGCGCTATCGCCAACAAGTTAAATTAATTGTTATATGGTATTTTTAAAAGTCTACGGGGGAATTGGACATTATTTAAAAAAATATTCAAAACATAGTCCGGTGCCAGGCTCGAACTTACAACATTTGGTTTGAAAGCGTGAAAGCAACGCAACAATAGCGCTCTTAACCACTTCACCACGGATGAGACCATACCACGGAACAGTGTTTTAAAAGTTATCAGGACAATTATAGACATAATCGATATGGTTAGTCGTTATTGTTAATGCACTGTATATAGTTCAATTTGACAACGTATTTGGATAGGCCATAACAGTAATCCATGGGATATTTTCAATCAGGAGTCCAAAATATTACGGGAATGTCGAGTTTCAACAGTATGCCATCATTTTCAGATAAAAGTCTTTGACATACTTCTCCTTTACTTATCGTGGCATACTGTCGCGTCAATTGATTTTGCGTGTATTGTGCTGGCATACTGTGAATATAGCCTCGACATGCACACAAAGTTCCAGAATTACATTGTAACCTGTTATATCTATGATTTGTTGACACGAGATTGCATATCATTTCACTGCGAGCGACGCTTAATATGTATATTTATGTAAAGGTTGGGATGGGGCGGGGGGGGGGGGGGGGTGTATGTTTTACTATGCATTATAACGCAAGGAGGTATACCAATATGTTTATGGTTGACATGTCAATAAAAGAGCGCTACGAGTTTCTTTTTAAATACAATCATAACAATAATAATCCTGTGTGTTTTACATATTTTATTAGTCTACCGACTATGATTTTCACATGGTTGATATCAACTTCTATGTTGAGGAGGGGACTAAGACTAAAAGCGTTGGTGTATAAGTTATAGAACATGTTATGATTAGTCTGCAATTTTAAACATTTTGTGAAAATTTGGAATGTCGTCTACAGACGACTGCCGCGTGGAAAGTGTTAAATAGAGCTACATGAATATGTACAATTAGGTTTATTTGTTATTTGTTTATTTATTTATTTATTTATTTATTTATTTATTTATTTATTTATTTATCATATTTAAAACAATAAATAAGTCGATTGTTAAAATTGCGTGAAGTTTGTTGAAAAAATAGAACAAATTCATATAGATAATCACAACTTTCCAATTTGACATTAGACCTAAACTATCTAATTCCAATTCAAATGTGACCGTTTCTCCAATTAAATTAAACACAAATGTTTAAATTAATAGTATGAACAGTGAGCATAATACTATTATCACATTCTGCTAATTTTACAGCGATCTGTTAAATAGTTCTGGACAGAAAGTGAATCCATGTGACCATTTTATGAACAAAAATACACCAGAAATAGACCTTATATCTAATTAAAAGTGACCGTTCCCTAAAACCGTTAATGAAAAGATCAAATTTTGTCAATCACTTTTATCTATGGTATGTAGGCAAAATGATCTCCAAGTATCAATAAAATCGAATTAGCCGTTACGAAAATACAATGATTTAAACTAATCGAAAACTTTACATTTGTCACTCGAGGAGACAATCTCGGCCAATATTGTTGGAACACTTTTATACGTGTGTTTAAAAACTCCCCCTCTCCCCCTGGATCAATGTTGAAACATGATTTTTGGGTTACGGGATACTGGGAAGGGCCAACATTGCCCAGTGGGGAGGGGGGAGTTATTAATGTTTAGGAAAGGCTTTAAGCCTTCCGTCAAAGACAGCAATGTTTTGATAGTGTACATTTTGCGCAAACGGGAACGCACGAAAGGGTCATTATTACATGGATGTTCCAACTAATTATGGCCGCGATTGTAGATGGTTGGGGACTCCTAGAGCTTGTTAGCGCAATCCAGAGAGGACCATATCTCACGCAGTCAAATGCTTTGGCATAATCTATAAAGCAGAGGTATGCCGTTCGCTTGTACTCCTTGCATTTTTCAATGATGTGGCGAATATTAGCTATATGGTCTCTGGTGCCACGGCCTCTTCGAAAACCAGCCTGTTCTGGAGGAAGCTCTCTTTCGAGATGAAATTTCAATCTTTCATTAAGGATGTGCAGTAGAAAAAAATCAAAAAACCAACACAGCCACCTTAACACTCTGCATCTGAATCCCCCAACCCCAAAACCCCACTCCCAGTCTAACCATAACCACCAGTGCACAATCATGACAATGCCCTTTCCATCCAAAATCCCACCTCCACCACCACAACCCCCTCCATCCCAACTCCCAACGCCCACATAAACTTCCAGCTCTCACCATAAACTATCAACCCCTATCATATACCTCCCCCCCCCCCCCCCCCCCCCCCCCCCCCCCCCCACATCATAAACTTCCAACCCAACCACAAACCCCCGCCCAACCACAGCACAAAAATAGTGAATTTATTACCCAATTTTGTATCCTGGTTGGCACATGCCCTCCCGACTATAATGGCCCATGGAAAAGTTGACTACCTTACCGACAGACCGTTTTGATGAAGACTACTTTTTTTGGCTAAAGAATTCCATTTGTTACTTTAGATACAACTCGGTTATTATCTAATATTGAAATATCATTATTTATTTAATGATGAAACACGATTGTATCCATTTGATATTGTTTCTGGTTTGTGATCACTCGAATAATACAACTGCGAAGCTTCCGAATTTTGTCCGATGGTGAACTGAGGGCGATATTTTTGAAGCAAAGTTAAGCCAAATACCGGTATGCCACTTTTTTTAAGCAGAGAAAAGAAAAGCAGAGTAAGGTTTGAATTAATGTTTCACAGAAAGAAATTACTGAGTCAAATGACTCATTTTGGTGAGTCTTTCATTTGTCCGTGTAGTGAGACACTTTGAAGTTAAACTGAGTCATTTGACTCATCCATAATGAGTCAATTGACTCACAAATGCAATTAGTGAGTCTTCTGACTCACCAAAAATGAGTCAATTGACTCACTAGTGACTGACGAGACTCGGTAATGGGTCACCTGACTCAATACTAATGAGTCAATTGAGCCTCCTGACTCACTTGTAACATGTCAATTGACTCAATAATGAATCAAATTGGGTCATTTGACACATTTAAATGAGTCACTTGACTCACAGATAATATTAACTGAGTCGAATGACTCATTTTGATGAGTCTTTTGTTTGTCCGTGTACTGAGACACTAGGACGTTTTACTGAGTCAATTGACTCAGGTCGGATGAGTCAACTGACTCAGACTGGAATTTTCAGTTGAGCCTCAGAATAGCATTGTTTTGTGACAATTAAAGACTATCACAAACATGGGCGGTGATCTCCGAAAAGTGTTAGTTTCTGTAGACACTGTATGTTGCCCATTATTAAGCAGGCACTAAGTCCAACAACTAATGAAGTTAAATACATCCATAAGCTTACTGCAGTGTAACGACGAAGGTCCAACACTGTAAGCTTACTGAAGGTAAAAACACCGCCAAATGCAAAAAAAGTTACTGTTCTATCAGCTCCAGAAATTCCACAAAGTCATATTACTTATGAGTCTATGCAGTGTTTAATAACAAAGAAGTCCAAAAGAAATGACACAATTTGTGTCTTCAATCACTAACATCATGAACATACGCTATATAGTCACCAGTCCATGTGCAAAACAAAATGGCAAAGCTAATAAATAAAAACAGCCTCGCTTTCATTTCGTATTTGACTCATTATTTTTATGAATGAGTCAAAAGTCGATCTTGACTCATCTTTCCCTGACAAGTGAGTCAATCTGGCAATACTGTACTGAGTCACCTGAAATTTGACTCATTAACAGATTATGCGTGAGTCAACTATGATACACTTTGCAATAAGTGAGTCAATGTGTACGTGACTCACTTAAAATGAGTCAATTGACTCAGCAAATGAGTCAACTTATTGATGACTCATTCCAAAATTGTCGAAGTGAGTCAAATGACTCGGTATTTTTTTTCTGTGTACCTATTGAATTGTTAATTGTACCTATTTTCTAAAAGGATATATTCGATTCGTTTTGCCTCGCAATTTCTAGCATGTTTGCGAGACTTCGGGCCAGCGAAACGGGAGTGACTATATACACTCCCGTCTTGTAGCGATTTTCTATAGACTATATACACGACGGCTAATAAATCCTCGTAAATTCTCGCGTGATTCATGTTCAGAGGGTTTGCGACTGCGGGAAAGACGGTAAGACCGTCGTGTACGAGATAGACTTGGGACCAGTCCTTGTGTGACTTCACTTCTTGTTGTCCTTTTCGAGTCCTCATACTTTTTACTTGTTTCGGGAGAGCCCGAGGGCCGAGGGAGGGTGGGTGCCGGTGCCGGATGGGTGGATGTTTGGTAAAGTGATGCTAACATTGTCCTATAAATAATCTTATTTATTAAAATAAATTAATTACTATTTTAGGTGCGCTGTGAAAAGCAGAATTGTGTGGCTTGAGACTAAAATACGGTAAAAAAAACCCTACACAGAGAAAACGATGTACAAAATATCGCTGTTCAATTTCGGTTGTACACTTTTTCAAACAACAGATGTGTAAAAGTTATACATCGTTGTTTAAAGAAGACAACATTTTTTTAAACAGGTGTTGTTTACAGTATAAAGAACGCCGTTCACATCAATACAAAGTGATCTTGAACAACGTTGTTTACTTGTGACGTCACAAGTCACGTGTCACAATGATTCGTTTGCGATATGCTTCAAATTAATGGCCGTCGTATTTCATTCGGTAAACAAATTTCGATTTTAAATCATAATTTTAAAGATTTTGCTGACAAGATGGGGAAATACAATCAAGAAAATAATGAAATATGATGACCAAAGAACCGATATAGTTTGATGATAGACGGCGAAGATGGATATTTTTTGCAAAAATATAATTTTAATTTCGCGATTTTGCTCCACAGACAGAAGGCATCCGAATTCGACAGTTCTGCCGTTCTGTCTGTGTACTTCAACACAAGAAATTCAAGTCTTCAAATCGTGCTGGAATTTTAAACAACTACCATTAAACAAACCTGTTTTTTTAACAACCATCATTTAAACAACCCTGCAGTTTTAAACAACCACCATTAAACAACCCTGGTTATTTAAACAGGCCAATTTCATCCATGAGGATTGAACAACTTTCTTTGAACAACCCAAGATGATTGAACAACTTTCTTTGAACAACCCAAGATGATTGAACAACTTTCTTTGAACAACCCATGAGGATTGAACAACTTTCTTTAAACAACCCTTGAAAATTGAACAACAATTTTTAAACAACACCAATGTGTAAAATCTGATTTTAAACATGTTGTTTAAAAAGTTAAACAACTAGGTGTTTAAAACTTTAAACAACCCCAGATGTTTAATATTTTGAGCAACAAGTTGCTCAGCTCACCCGTTAAACAGCAGTTGTTCAATTTTTTAAACATGTTGTTCACTTTTTTTTTTACTGTGTACCCCCCCCCCCCCCAAAAAAAAACACCTAAGGTATTTTAGACTTAAACTGCGGCTCACACAATGTACGTGACATTAGGTCTATAATATAGTCGTGACAACATTGAACACATGTAGTAGTGAATGGAGTGATGATATCGAATTCCTTTGTGTACAACGGAAATGGTGTTGAAGTTTATTGAATTAATTGTGTAACAATCGATTATTTTGCTTAGAGCTTTTACAATTATAAGGCCATATCAAAGTAAACATGTTTAGCGTCCCCGCCCCTCATATTTTTTTACTTGCTTCAATTTTCTTCATTACGGTAATTTCATAACCTTTTTGTTCAGAGAGTTTCAGAGTTTGAGATTGTTTGCTTCCACATCCGACCGTTTAGGCCCGGGCGTTTAGCCTCCAATACACCCTAACTAGATAGGCCAGGGAAAGATCAGTGTGTTTTAGGGAGGCGTAAGAATAATCAACATAGTAGGAGGGTAATAAAATTAATCGCTTTCATTGGGGGGGGGGGGGGGGGGCAAAAAAGTGACGACGATAAGAACATTTTTGGGACACCTTCCCCCCTCCCCCATACAAAATAAATGATAAAACAGCCCCTTTTTATAAAGCATTTTAAAACAAGTTCTGTAGTGACCAACCCCTTTAAACCACAACCTATTTGATAGAGGCCTAGCTCCTCCTCAAGGTTCTCACAGGTTTATTAAAATCGCTTATTTCCCGGCGAATTTGTACTAAAAGTTTTTTAAAAGGCCTCCTCCTATTTTTTTTAGAAAGTCCCTACGTTAAACATGTTCTAATATTTGTATTTGCCTAATCTTATCCACACATCAGCAGTAGCACACTGCCCACTTGAGTTTCTATATCGCTACATGTACACGACTGTCTATCGTCATGTATCACTCGATTTATAGCATTCAGGTTGAAGACCGTCGTGTACATAGTCTGTGCAATTTCGCTACACGACAGTCTTTTATACTAAATTTGCATCTGCGCATGCGTTAACGACTGTCGTGTATATAGTCTGCGCAATTAAGCTACACGACAGTCTTGTATATAGTTTCGGCCCAGCGAAACAGCTGTGTGATAGCTGTTATCGTGCGCAGTAGGATTTACGTAATTTTATCACCTAAACAACCATGGATAAAGCTTTGCCGCTCGCTTATGATTATTTGTACAATGCATTACCGGAAATATGAATTGTGCAGGTACTGCTTTAATATTTCTGCCCGGTAAACATGCTTCTTTGGCTTAGGCCTATCATAACACTGTAACGGTAAAATCGCCAAGCAGCCAAAATGCCAAACAATTTTAGTTCTAGATGCTTCTTACGTTTACCTTCTTCCTTTTGTTCCTTTCTCCTTTTTTCCTTTTTTCCTTTTTTCTACTTTCCCTTTTCCCCTCTTTTTCTCCTTTTTTTTGTTTCCCTTTCTCCTTTTTCTTTTCTTTGCCTTCCCGATTTTGTCGCTCAAATTTTGTCGGGGAGTGCCCCCCCCCCCCCCCCCCCCTGACCTCCCCTGGATACGCCACTGCGTAAGGTCGAAGCTCGTCCTCGGTAAAGTCGTAATCAAGGACGTAAGGTCGAAGCTCGTCTTGGGTAAAGTCGTAATCGAGAGCGTAAATAAGGTCGTAGCTCCTCCTTGTTAAAGTCGGAACCAAAGGCATAAGGTCGTAGCTCGAAATCAAGGGCATAAGGTCGCAGCTCGTCCTTGGTAATGTCGAAATCAAGTGGACACAGTCGTAGCTCGTAGAAATGCCCTGATTGATAACAGGGCCGCGACCTTACGGGCTACAAGCTTACGAGATACGATCTTACGAGCTACGAGCTACGATCTTACGAGCTAATACGTGCTTGCTAACTACGACCTTGCAAACTACGACCTTTTAAGGTCGTAAAAGAGCTACGAGCTAACGATGGCCTCGTAATCGAAATCATTCCCCCATTTAGGGATTTTTTTGGAAACCTTACCCATAGGGCTAATTAGCAATTAGTGCGGGTTGTCTGCAAAATTCTCATCGCTGGGTGAAACGATGAGGGCTTTTTTCAAAATGGCCGCAAAATTCTAACTGAATCGCCTATGGAGGGTTTAAACAAGATATCGAATTATTTCTTTCAAAGCATAATGCCTAGTTATTTTTTTAAGGCTTACAAAATAGACTACGGTATTAGTTAATAAAGATCTAGCCGGATTTTTATCATTGCGCAACACACTCAGACTGTCAAAGATTGTTAAGGCTATTTCCAAAGGGTGAACCATTTGGTACCTGACCCAAGTGATTAAATATCATTCATGCAAGCTCACAGAGGTCCGTCTTTAGGATTTATATACATGAATTTGTTATTTTTCAAGATTATTTTACAATATCTTTTGTAATATTAAACTTGTTTGCGTAATTGAACAATTCAACAATGTATTTCTTTTGTTTTTCACATGAAATATTGTCATTTCATTTTGAGATTAACATTCCATCATTTCCATTTTGTTTCTCAATTATATGCAAGTATCCAACAGTAATATGTAACTAATACCTATTTGGTGCATGTTTACCAAATAATATTTATGTAAAAGTTGCATAAATATATATATATAAATATATATATATATAAATATAAATTAAAGTCAAATGGATGAGTTACTACTCAGAGTTTCATGCTACTGCATTCATCAGGTAACTGATTTTTTGTTATTCTGTGCTGAAGAAACAAACACAATACGCGGGCGTCGGAAGTTCGGCGAAGATCGCGGTAGTATGCGCGCGCCTTGCTCTACACGCATTTATTCACGCTCTGCTGCATAGCATTGAGCACTCTTTTATTGCATGAAGATAGTCAGACTCAAATAGAGTCTTATCTACAAGTATATATAAATATATATATATATACTTCTGTAATAATGTTCCTATGTGGACATTTTAGGTCATTTTTACCGTACTATGTGGACCCTATGTTGCTATACGGACATTTTTATGTCCTTATAGAAACAGTCGTCTAAAAGTGATTTCTTTTTACAGTGTTAGGGTGTATAGGGGGGGGGGTGAAGGTGTTTGTGGACTTCAATCAAGAGGACATCATCAAATAATGCGGCACACGGGTCCACATAATTATATATATGTAGGCCTATATATATACATACAATGTATATATGTCCACATACACATGTCCTTTACGGTTTTCATAAAACGGTATATATGTCATGTCCCCATAGAAACAGCTGTATCTGTATATATATATATATATATATATATATAGATAGATAATTAAAAACGACTTGAGCAATCACATTGTTCTACAGAACTGTTTCGTAAGGGCCTGAGATAGACCCTCACTCCTCAGGAACAAATTGCAGACTGATTTATTTGTGTCAAACATGGTTAATATATACAAAAAACTACTAAATATGTAAGGCCAGCAATAGATCAAATAAATCATGGAGGTCAACAAACTAAGCACTGTAATACAGGTTCACAGAAAGTGATTTATATATATGTCAAAAATTGTGTTAAAGAGTCAAGTGAAGAAATTCATGGTAATTTCAAAAGTCAAGTGAAGAATGTCAAGTGCAGAATATTACCATGGTTATGTCAAATGTCAAGTGGTTAGGCCAAGTAAAATAAATAACATGTTTATCGTCCCCACCGATTATAATCGGCGGGGACGATAAACATGTTATTTATTCGATATTAATTCGATGTTAAACACTTGTAGCAACACCATCGCGCTAGCTATGGATAATGTCACCTGGCTAATATAAATAGGGTGGCTTGAACATATGTTTGAATGATCCTACTATGCTAAAGTGCTATTCCAGAAAAAAATGCACCGCCCCCCCCCCCCCCCCCCCCCCCCACCCTCATATTGAGGTATTCGGAATTCCAAACTTTTTGTCAATAGTCGAGGCCTGGACTAATTCTAGATTGTTCCATACAATTGTACCATGCACCAAGATCTTGAATTCAATCCTCTGCTTGATATGCAACCAATGCAATTCCCGGAGCAATGGTTTCGCGCTTAGTTCGTCTGCCAACATGGTAAATAAGACGCGCAGCGCGATTTTGCAGTCTTTGTAAACGCTAAGTCTCGGTCGCAGTCAAACCGCCAAGCAATGAGTTGCCATAGTCCAACCGGGAAAGAATCAAAGATCTCACTGCATGTGCACAAGTAGATTTATCCATAAAACGACGGATTCTCCACAAGTTTCTCAAATGAAAATTAATGCTTCTACATAATGTGCTAACATGATTTTTTTCAACATTCTTTGATGGGGCAATCACAGAGCCACCGACTGTGGCCAACAAGGGACAAAAAAATACAGATTATACAGCTCCATGTGCATCTTATAAAATAAGACAATTGAACATGGCAACACTGATGATTATTTGTGGCACTAATTTCAACGATGAGCAAGATATTCAAAAGGACAATATCTTGGTCGTCCTATATCAAAATGGCACTAACAATGTTCTGACATTTTAGAGACTTTTTTAGATGTATATACTTTTACCCATTTCCTTATAATATGACACAAAATGTAGAAACTGTTTTAGTGAAACTCATTGGTCCACTGGTAAAACCAAGAGTCATGTGAAAATACCAATTTGCATCTGCTAGCCTGAAAGCTCCCCTTCAATATACTCTTCCCCTCCCCACCAATCAGTGGCGTAGCTCAGGGGGGGGGGGGAAATACCCCCTGACGGGAAAAACCCATTTGTGCCCCCGCCCCCAAAACCCATTTGTGCCCCCGCCCCAGCCCCTCTAAAAAATTAAAAAGGGGAAAAAAAAGAAAATAGGGAAAAAAACCGAGATTGCGTGCGGGGTACTTGTTTTGTGTGGGCATATTCAGCTCAAATAGTCAAATATAAGGCAAAATTGTACATATAGTACATGTACTGTGCGATTTTTTTTGACCGTGCGAAATGTTTTGACTTGGAAAAAATTTGGGGCAACCTTTTACGAACATTTCAGAAATCTTGCCCCCCCCCCCCCCTGAAAAAAATCCCAGCTACGCCACTGCCACCAATCAATGTTGCTAGGCCACGGGCTGATGTTTTGCAAGTTAGGCGACTCAACATTAATCAGGGGGAAAGGGGGATGACTTTACATAAGGCCTACTAAGTGTTCGAACACTTTTTTCTAACATTGTAGTCACAGTCAAAATATTGACTGGGCGGCGTCATTTCCTTATATGACACAAAATGTAGAAACTGTTTTAGTGAAACTCATTAGTCCACTGGTAAAACCAAGACTGGGTTTGGTTATAGTGGTTTACTTGTTTCCTATAATGTTACAAGAGAAGTTGATTTTTATTTCCACAGCATTATCCCAGTTGGGTATAAACATGAAGATTCAGACAATACGTGGTGATGTACCAAGTGTCATTACGCAATTAGTAGATGTCGAAAACAAATAAGAGCCTAATGGGAATTTGAGAGCTTCCATATTTGAACAAAGCCAGCGGTTAAATGTTTCGCCTTAATTTGCCACCGATACTGTATCAACTGTCTTGAATAAAGATTAATGATCAATATAAATCATATCGAGTATAGGAATATGTATGTGATAATTGTCTTTATTTAGCGACGAGCGTTAATTGACAGAATCAGGAATACATTAACAATTTAAGAATATTGTAACACTAGTATGTATAGATAAGTAGTATATCTTTGGTGTAAGATATTCATACAGGGTGAGTCAAAAAAACTGCAATAGTGGAAAGAAGCCACCATATTTTCAAGACCAAGTAGAAGTTTGAAACTTTTTAAACGTTGCAAGAATGATATATTTATTCCTAACTTTATGTGAAAAAATGAAGTCAACCGCATTTTTTGTTTGTCTTTGGTGGACCTTTTTGCTGAACAGGCTGAACAGCCCAATTTATTTGTTTGTCCACGAGCATAGTGATTTTCAAATGAAATTGCACAAATTTGAATATCCCGCCAACAAAAAAGTTGGTATAATTTAATTTTTATTTAAATTTAGAAATTAATAAACAATTCATAGCATCAGCCAGTAGGGAGGTCACGCTGCATGTCATATTTTGTTATACGCAAGAAAACAATGGAGTCCTATTGACTGCAATATTTGCTAGAAATAGCTTCGGAAAATGGTCTATTTGGGCATCTCAAAAACTAAGAAACGTGTTAAAAATCATATAGAATTTTAGAGGAGGGTCAATAACATCTGCAGAATGGTAAAATGTATAGTTTTAAACACGTTTCGTGACCAAATTTATGTCGTACAATGTCGGAAAATTCACGTTTTGAAAATCCGTGGTCTTCAAAATTACAGGAATCCTAACTCATTCTAAACCTCACCAAATCATGAAATGAACCCTCGTCTACAAAAAAGTCCATGTACGTATTGCTCTCTCTGCTTGGAGATAGCGAAGACCACGGAAACCTCATAGCTTTATACCACGGAATGAAATCTGCCAGACATTACATGGCGAAAATCGTACAGATTTGCACTGCAGACCTCTGTGTAGGGAGTGTTGACAATAGCATGACAATAGCAAGGTCGTTTGACTATTGTGTTTGTGCATGTTTGTGACGACTGACCCCGTTTAACAATCTTCATAGCTTTCATATAGGGCTTGGGTGACCTAACTATTGACTGGCATGGGTTATGTAAATTGATTATTCTATCTCCCATGTAAACAAGAAAGGATGCATTCAATTCCAATTACGCCACAAATTTACTCGAATGTTCAAATTTTAATGAGAGACGCATTTTGCCATCTCATGCATGTTTTGGATGTTTCGTGGACAAGCATGTGAAATGGGTGCATGGGTAAAAAGGTTCACCAAAGGCAAAAGAAAAATGCGATTGACTTCATATTTTCACATGAAATTAGTAACAAATATGTTATTCTGATAACGTTTAAAAAATTGCAAACATCAAATTGGTTTTGAAAATAAGATGAAGATGGATTCTTTCCACTATTGCAGTGTTTTTGACTCACTCTGTAAGTTAGACTAGTGTTAAGACTCCATTGCGGAATAAAGTTGTATAACAAAAATCTTTATTTTTGACATACTTTTGACATATTTCAACATTTTGTGACATTTCGAAATCTCGTCTGCAGACAGAGAATATCAGTGTGGGCTAACTTAACGGCTGTTTATATAAATAATAATGAATGTCTTATTTTCGGGTGATACAAGAATATCTTGCACTCGCTATAAATACCCGCACTAGTCTCAGATCTTGCAATATTTTTATATCACCTTCTAAGGGAGCAGTTCCATTTGTACGCGATAAAAATTGCGAGAATGTTCCGGGCCCCGATGAGTTTTTTTATCAGGCCCCGATGAGATTTTTAGCGCGTAGCCTACAGTTGCGAGTAGCAAAGGATTATTTATCGAGTATAGCGTATTACCGCTTGTTTAAATATAACGAAATATAAGTGGTCGGTATGTAAATAGAGCTTCGGGTTATTCATTCTAGTTGTAAGATACAAATTCAGCATTTCATGTTTTTAGAGATAATGTTATTGATTATGGATGTTTAACGTAAATTGTATTATCCTCGTGTAATTGCTAAACAATGTCCCGCTCTATTTGCTAAACATACCCCAGGGTATGGCAGAGGCCTCGTATCGGGCCCCGATGGCTATTTTATCGGGGCCTGATGTCTATTTTAACGCGTATCAACTTAAAAACATCGGGTCCAAAACATATCAGGCCCCGGTACAGTCGCGATAAATTTATCGCGTATAAATGGAACTGCTCCCTAAGCTTTTCAATATTATATAATTACTACTTTTTGAACATTTGCAATCGTGATCTAATCAAACCCTTCTCAATATCTTCGTAATAAAACATTTGTTCATAAATATAAAGACCCAATCAGTTTTCAGTGATGTTAGACAGACTGATGGTCACTGGCGTACCGCAGATATGAAAGATAAGTGTCAAGAACCGCGTTTATACATTGTAGAAACACCAAATGGACAACGGCTCAGGCGCAACAGAAACCATCTGCGTGATATCAACAAAGTTGAGTACCATCACATTGATAATGAAAAATTGAACTTTGAGACCATGTGATTTACAAGATAATCAGTAAAAATCCGTAATGATTCTTTACAATACAAGTTTGGTTTAACATTTGGGTATCATGGTAATGTGCAATATTAGGTCAATATCATATTGGATTGGGGGGGGGGGGGCTAATAGTGCTTCTCATGTGCAATTGTTGTTTGGAAGGGGGGCTTGTGAGTTTGTGTGTGAGTGCATACTTAGTGGATACATGTGTTGTCATATTGTGTGGTAAAAAGGGTTTATGTGTGCCTTTTTCTTCTTCTTTTTTTGGTTGTCAATCTTTTGTACAATTCATTTTTACTGCCCAGTATACATGTATTGAGATTTGATGTACTGTTAACATTCTCATGTGTGATTATTTGATGTGCAATTTTTAGGTCTTTATGGGGGGGGGGGGGGCTTATAGTACTTTTCATGTGCAATGTTGTTTGGTGGGTGGGCTTGTGAGTTTGTGTATGAGTGCATGCTGTGGATACATGTGTTGACGAATTGTGTGGTATAGCTAGGGGGTTTATGTGTGAGGGGTGAGTGTACACTTGTGGAGTGGGGATGTTTGTTTTATTTGCTTGTATGCGTGTGATTGGATTCTTAAATATTTTTTGTGTGGGGATTTGCAATCATAATTATGTATTTTATTTGTTATCGCTGTTTTATCATGTATTTATATGTATTTTTGATGATAATATTATATGTTTTTATATTGTAAAAAATACGCAATTTGGCCTTTGGCCACGATGTTATTTTATAATAAAATTGAATTGAAATGGTATTTGAAGTGGCAACCATTTTTACTTCGCCAACTTTTTAACTGCACGATATCCTAGTGGAATGAAAACTTGTTTCCAAATTAGCTTCAAAATTCAGGTTGTTATTTGTTGGAAAATGTACATGTTTAAACTGTATGTTTTTTTGCCTTTTTGAAAGGGGTGATTGTAAGGACATCACGTACCCGGCAGTCCAACATGGAGAGCTGATTACAACGATTAATTTTGATCTGTGATTAAACTTGTTAAATCCAAGAGATTGAGTCAGTCTGTTATATCTGTTAATGTTATTACACGACGCGCCGGTTGTAGTGTTTCCTATGGCACGCCGTTTGGTTCAAAATTAACATTGTTTTTGGCATATCAATTTGCGTTTTATATGGAGTTTTTTTTTGTATATCAATATGTGATTTATATGTAGTTTCTTTGTATATCATTATGTGTTTTACGTGTCAAACCACGGCGTGCCTATGCCACGCCGTTTGGTTCAATATGTGTTCAATGTGTGTTTTTACGTGTCGGTTTTTTAAATTGCAAATAAAAGTAATATAGACAAAGACAACTATATTATATGAAAACAGAATATTAACAAACACAAAATCGTATACGAAATGATATAAATACGGAATGATGTATAAACACAAAACGATCGACAAAGACTTACTTCGCCAAAGAGGTCAAAAATCACGTGACTAGAGTTACGGGTTGTAAATAGCAATGCGCATTCTTTTAATAAACGACAATAAACGCATTGCTACATGTAGACATCGCAAAATCACAGAATTTTTAAATTCTGTGGGCAAAATACTTTAGTTCTCGATCTTTTGGCCAATGTTTGTGTACTAGAATGGCGATGCTAGTGATAGTAGGGATGCTTGGGATAGTAGGGATGCTAGGTATAGTAGGGATGTTAGAGATGCTTGGGATAGTAGGGATAATAGAGATGCTAGGGATAGTTGGGATTCTGGGAATATTAGGGATGCTTGGGATAGAAAGGATGCTAGGGATAGAAGGGATGCTAGGAATGTTGGGGATAGTAGGGATGCTAAGGATGGTAGAGATGCTGGGGATACTTTTGGGATAGTAGGGATGCTAGCGATGCTTGGGATAGTAGGGATAGTATTAGGGATCCTAGGGATAGTAGGGATGATAGGGATACTTGGGATAGTATGGTTGCTAGGGATAGTATGGATGATAGGGATGCTAGGGATAGTTGGGATAGTAGGGATGCTAGGGAAAGTAGGGATGATTGGGATAATAGGAATGAAAGGGATAGTAGGGATGCTAGGGATAGTAGGGGCTAGGGATAGTAGGATGTTAGGGATAGTAAGGATGTTAGGGATACTTGGGGTAGTAGGGATGCTAGGGATGATTGGGATAGTAGGGATACTGGGGATACTAGGGATACTTGGAATAGTATCCCAGATGGCAAGACTACGTTTGGGCCAACGTATGCACTTACGTCGGCCCAACGTCAACAAATGACGTTGGGCCAACGTAATTTTGTCCGGCAAGCCAACGTTGGCACAACGTCAGATGTTTGACGTTGGCAAAACGTTGGTCCAACGTTGGATGCAATATAGATTAATGTACTTAGCCAACGTTGGCCCAACATTTCAACAACAACGTTGAACCAACGTTTATGCAACACTAGATTTATGTATTTGGAAAAGCAACATATCAGTCGTGTTCAAGAATTTCCCGACTTTTACTTCAAATTTCAGAGCACGAGGCATTCTGACAGTTAGTGGTGAGAAACATTGGACAAGTATCCGCTAAAATCAAGGAACTACTCGACTTTTCTCAATCAAACAACTGCTGTCATTTGACCCATGTTGCATTATTACTTCCTCTCGGTAGTGATTCGTTAACTTGTATTAACATGTTATTTAACTATATAAAATATCTTACATCTCTTATCATTGGTGTTTTTTTAATGTGGTTGGGCAGACGTCACAGAAAGAAGTCGCATTGAAGTCGTCGGGCCAACGACAGCTTGTCGACCGTCGCCTACCGACTCATTTTGACAATGATTTGCCAACCATCATCATCATCATCATTCGGCTGCGGAGCAGGCGACTACAAGTTTCCTCCAGCTTTGGCGATCTTGAGCCATTGCTGACAACTGACTGCTATTCAGCATGCTGTCCATATCTCCCAGAAGACACTGGATGTATTTAGTGAACGAGGTTCGTTGCCTTCCAGGTTTCCTTTTACCATGAGTTGGGACATACAATGCATACTCTCTGATAGGCTCATCATCAGGCAAGCGGAGTACATGGCCTATGAATTTCAGTTGACGAATCCTGGCTCTCTCCACAACGGGCGCTGTCTCTGTCAAATTGTAGATCGTAGCATTTGGTACTCTGTCTATCCTCTTGATGTTCAACATAATGCGATAGCAGGATGTGCCAAATGAGTTGATTTTGTTTTCCATGTCTTTAGATATAACCCATGACTCACAGCCATACAGCAAGATAGTGACACAGGTTGTGTCAAACAGCCTAACTTTGGTGGAGATTGGAATGGGAGCACTTTTCCACAGGTGTTCTAATTTCCAGAAGGCTGTCAGATGACTCAAGAAGTGCGATATCATCATCAAAATCCAGGTCGTTTAGAAATTTGGCTGGATACCTTCGTGATTGGCGAGGGCACGTCACAACTCCCGAATCAGCTCCAGTTGCCTTTCCCAAATGGTAGTCGAAAAAGGATGATAAAGAGAAAGGGGGCCAAAACATCACCTTGAAGAACTCCAGTTGTTACATCAAATGGTTCAGAGATGCCTCCATCAACCATCACAGCACTGCTTGAACCACTGTAGAGTACTTGTACGGCGCTAACTAAGGCCTTTAGAATGCCATAATGACGCAATACCGAGAACATTACTGGTCTATTGATGGAATCGAAGGCCTTCTTGAAGTCCACAAAGGTGACTGTTAAGGGAAGTTGGTAATCCCTAAAACCTTCCATAATTCTTCTCAGGATGTGTATTTGCGGAACATGAACCGATGACTCGCGACCATTTATAATGACAGATTGTGAACAGTTGGTGAAATACGATTTAATCCATGAAGGTGCAGAACCTGTGAATCAATATTTATTTGAGAAACGCTCTAACAGTATTTGGTGATTTATGGTGTCAAAAGCAGCCGAGTAGTCCAATAGAATGAGAATGACTTCATGACCCTTGTCAGTAGGTTATTATAGACACAAAGAAGCGCTGTTTCTGTGCTATGGTTACACCTATAGGCACTCTGCCTTTTTCCATAGGTGCAGGTTGTTCTCTGATAAATAACCTTGAATTTGGGTGGTACATGCACGCTCAACAGTCTTGGCAAGAAATTTAAGATTAGCAACATTTGGAAAATTTGGATAAAACAGCACTGTTGGATTCAGAAAATTGCACAGAGAGATAAGGGATAGTAAGGATGATTGGAATAGTAGGGATACTAGGAATAGTAGGGATGCTAGGAATAGTAGGGATGCTAGGGATAGTAGGATGCTGGGATAGTAGGGATGCTTGAGATAGTAGGGTTGTTTGGGATAGTAGGTATGCTAGGGATAGTAGGGATGAAAGGGATAGTAGGTATGCTAGGGATAGTAGGGATGCTAGGGATACTTGGGATAGTAGGGATGCTATGGATAGTAAGGAAGCTTTTAAAAATGCTAGGGATAGTAGGGATTGTGGGGATGCTTGGAAGAGTAGGGATGCTAGGGATAGTAGGGATGCTAAGGATGCTAGTGATGCTTGGGATAGTAGGGATTTTTGGGATAGTAGGGATGCTAGGTATTAAGGCGGGGTTTATGAATATTCATAAGATTATTATTCATTACAATATGAATTTATGAATATTTAGTACAAAATGGAGGAATTTCTTATGGTTAAAAATAAGTTGACCCAAGTTCAAAGTAATTTTTCAACCACATCTATAGTTTTAGAGAATTTGTGTTTACTCTGTATTGATCAGCAGTAAGTTTTGAAATTATCCTGAATAAATGGCACGTTTAGCTTGTTTGGTTTTTCATAAATGGTTCATTACAGATCAGTACAAAACTGACTTGTCCACGGGAGCGTAGTTTTTGTCTTCAACAAAACAGATGTCTCCTTTTTTATTTTTCTCATTTTTTCACAGTTTGTGACCAATCGTGTGTATAGTAGGGTCATAATCTTAGATTCTGTGACCATTTTCTTCCTACCTTTGTTTCTTTGTGAAATTGTCAACTAGAACCATTTTAAAAGAAAATGAGCTCCTATGACCCTCTCAAAAGTGACGGGAACTTTTTTATAGCGCAAATTCCAAAATGGACGCCATGTTAATTTTGAACCAAACAGCGTGCCATATAAATAAATGACCTCTTTTTCATAGCCATTTTTGTAAATGTATGGGTCTTAAATACTTAAATTTGCTATTCTGCAGTCAAATATGTAGGAAAATTATAGGTCTTTGGTAAATATATGGGTCCATTTCCCCCTGAAAATTGGTCAATATTTGGGTCAACTTTCATTTTGCTGGCGGCACATCCCTACCAAAAAATTATCTGAGTACGCCCCCCACCCAGGAAATTAGCATTGTATACAGATAGGACTTTTAAACCCACAACATAAACCACTTGATGCTCTGTGATGCTGCATGTACATGCCAAAAACGGACGGAAACCGGGTCTACATAATACAATTGAAATTGGGGTTCTCTTTTACTTGTCTACAACAGTCTACCAACACTTATTAGCAAAAAGAACGCCAGACCGACATACAATGTACATGTAAGTATTTAGTTATATTTACTTCTATGGGGAAATGGATGCTAACTGTGTGCATGGAGGGTTATTTGACACCTCCTGTGCTGTGTGTAACTGTAAGGCTAGAAAAATATACATACCGGTATTATTGTTTGGTGGTACGTGTAGCCATTTGAAAGTTTTATTTCATTCTGCATGGGCAGATTCCTTATACCTATTACATGTAGTATTAATGTTTTTGAGTAGTATCAGCTAATCCAACGAAAACGCTTTTACTAGAACAATTTGCTTATACCATACCAACGGACATGTTGCTATACACGCCGTATGTACATTATTAACTCACCGGACAGCAGTGAAAATGGGGTGCAAGCAGGGGTAAGTGCGAAAGCTGGAGTATTAAATAGCTAGAGAAAATTAGCTAGAGGAATGCATGGTATTGTTTCTAAAAACTGCATACGTAAACATTTAACGATCTGTTATAATAGTGAATGTATTTCCGTTACAAAATTACATCAATCCATCAATCCGATTGTTTTAGTGAGTGAATATAATTGGAAATAAATGGGGAAAATCTGGTTTCGGTGTTATAGCAAGTGGAAGAATATTGTATCAAAAGCACAAGAAAATTCCAAATGAAGCGATGTTGACAATGACCACCAAAATTGTAATAATCTGTTGGAAATTATCGTTACTAAAGGGTCACTTTCAAAATGGCCGCCATCACCTGTAATGTAATCGAGGAAGCAAAAGTAAAATACTACCTTGAAAATGGTAAAAAGTTGGTGTAAGAAGCGGAATTATAAGAAAAAGGATATTGTTTCATAAGTCAAAAAAATCCTATTTGGAGACAAACTAATTACAGTGATATTGACAATGCCCATCAAAATGTACCACCTAATAATAGGTGAAAAACTTTAGCTTATGACTTAAAGTAACATGATTTTACATTACATGCTAAACACAATCCGACTGGCCGTGGACATACCATATTAATGTATGACAATTGAGATGACAAATTAAATGACTAATTATCAATGAAATGACAAATTTCAGATCAGTCATTTATTTCCATTTAATTTGTCATTCAATTCATAATAAATTATTAATTATTGATTACAAATTATTCTTTTAATTTGTCATTTAATTTGTCATTCATTCATTTGTCATTGAAAGTCAAATATTTATGAGTCGTAAAAATATTTGCTAAATAGGAATTTGGCAGGTCACCCATGAGCGCGCTGCGCCGGGGGTATGGACGTAAGTCGAAAGACCCCGCCTTCGGCTCGGGCGCGGCGGTTCTCGCTGGTGGCACTCCCTCCCTCTGGAGCGAGTGGGACTTCTCGACGGACTACTAAATGGTCAAATTCCGCCAGAAATGGCTGCCATTGCGTCGAATCACCTAAAAGTGAAATGATGAAAGCTGATGAAACAACCTGAAAAATGTAAATCAGAATGATATGTTATTCTATGCAGAGCAACTAGTTGGACGATATCATTCAGAAATCATATTATCATTGTATTGCTCAGAATAGAGAAATATATCATTGACTGATGTTTTCTTTGTGTACAGAGTTATGATCTGTTATCTGAAAGTAGTCATCCAAAAAAAGTATCATTCCTTTCATTAAACCCCTGGGGTCTACCTGTCTTACAGTGGCTCTGATTGGTTCATTACAAGATGTACTCATATGAATAGCCAATTCAAATGCAGCTTGTAAAATGTTTCACTCCCATCTTTATCAGGGATACAATTATTCTAACATTGTCTCTGATTGGTGCAATCAATGATGTATCCATCTTTCTGACCAATCGGCCGGTAGTTCTCAGGGGTTTTTAAAACATGTCATGATTTGGTGTTGTAAAGGCCCTGTCACACATACGGCGATCAGGCCAGCGATTGCAGTGCGCTATAAAGAGTGTATAACACGCAGTGATAGCGCGGAAAACTGTCCGAAATCGTCCATTTTTTAATCAAAGTCACTAAAACCCTTTCACATTCTGCTGCGATCAGGCCGGCGCTTGGATTACGCTGAAACATTATCAAAACGCCAAACCAAACGCATCAAGATCTCCACGAACACTTCGGTGACGCAGTGGGAACTATCTGGGACTTTAGAGGGTCGTGAGAGGGTCTCCATAGTCGTCCTTGAGCGCCAGTGTACCACGCTTGTTTTGTGCATGCTCAAAACAAGCGTGGAGGTTCCGCGTTCTGTTCAGAGCGCTATAATGACTCAGTAGCAGCGAAAAGTGAGCGTCCCGTCGACGTAGCAAGGACGCATACAAACTACTTGTCCTCTGCGACTGCAGTAAAGGTTCGTTCACACTAGGCTATGTTTGCCGTGCGATGTGATGAGGTAGCCTTACTTCCACCGCAATGTACGGTATTTCATCGCAGGTCACGCCGGGTCAACGCAGGTCACCGCATTCGGTGCCATTTAGCACCGTTTGGCAAAATAGGAGAACGTCAGAGCGTCAACGCAATCCGTCGCAGACTGCCGCAATGGCAGTTAAACATGTTTTAACTCTATTGCGATAACGTGCCGCACCGCACAGTCAATTACGTTTTAGTGTAAACGAACCTTTGCTGTCAGGAGACAATAAAATTGTATAAAGCCAAACATACTCTTCCACAACTATTCCATTTTTGTTGTGATCCATATAATTCAATATGGTTTTCTTATTGAACTGATATCAGCAGGACAAACACATCATGATACTATCACTATATCATGTTAATGTATTCAGATTAATCAACCATGTTATTGATGCACCTGTTTAAAAAACCCGCCAACAGATTTCCATGCCTATACAAAAGTGGCATTATCGAATTACGCTAAGCTAGGATAATGCTCTCTAGCGCTCCAATAGTTTTTTTAAAATAACAATCAATGTTAAAGATTGGCAATGTGATTACCGATTTAATAGTCAGGAATCATTGTTATTCTGTCTGTATTTACGAGGGTCGTTCAATAAGTTCTACCTCCTACCTCATAACTTTGCTACTATATAAGCCAGTCTTATGAAATATGCCACAATTGTAACTTTGTATCACAGCTACAAATTTATAGTAAATTGGTCTGAGTACTGATTGTACTCTTCTGGAGATGCAGTGAAAATCAATGTTCCATTTAGTGCGACGGAAATGGATAAGAAATAGCCAAATGTCTCCTGTGTGCTATTTCATAAGGCCAATTCTAAAAGACTAAACGTACCATGGGTCAATTAAGATCATTCTAAATTACAGATAACTCTTGAACTGACTATAAACAATAAAAGTCACTGATTTCTTGGAGAAAATACCCTCTAATTAACAAGAACCAGACCAGGACCCCCATTAGTTTTAACTCTACCCTAGAGAACCGCTGCAAAAATCAAGTCTGCTTTTCATCCAAACTAAGAGATCTTCAATATACAGGACTAATGGAGGGATTACAAGTATCTGTAAGTGATAATTTTCAACCACTGACTACCTGAAGTTGACTATTATGAAGGTCACATATAAGGGAACTAATAAAGTGACTATCATGTTAAGATTTTAACTGTGGCTTGACTTGTAACAACGAATAGCAGTATTCCAGTGGTTTTCCCCCATGCTTTCAAGCATGGGGTATTAGTTTGGCTTTCACTCAGGGGGGTGGTCTGATAAGGAAGATAAGGGCAAATAAAGATTTCTTGAGCAACACCATCATGCATCATTTTCATCACATGACCCACTGAATTCTGCCACTAGTGTCTACTGGTTCCCATTGACATTACAGTACAATGAAAGGCATATAATATGGTCAAACGAGGGTCTTTTAAGAAAATCCTTCTGCAAGTAATACAATTGATGTGACTTCAATTCAGTCCTCTCATGTGAGTGAAACATATTTGTGTATGAAATGACACACCTTTGTGGATATCAGCAATTTAAGTGCAAAAAATGAAAAGAAAGTGCCAAAGTTGGTTTAGTTTCATGTTTGAATGGAGGAATTCCATTCAATATTACCAAAGTTATGATTTTTAGTGAAAAATTAACAAATTCTCACTTCTAATAAAAGATAATGTAACTTGCCTAGGGTAATATAGACCACTACACTTGTACGTTCAAGGTTATGATTTCAGCTCTAGAGACACTTTGTTTAGAATGGAAATGTGAATCACTGCTCTGGTAAATTAGTGTATTGTAAGTTCATATTCGTCTCTTTTCGGTCGATCTTTGATTAAATTGTGTGCTTATAGTAATATAATTTACGGGAGTTCATTATATGGTTTTATCATTGAGATTACAAGAAATGCCACGCAAATTCTTTGGAAGAGTGTTTTGGCATAGTGGAATTTGTAAGGCATCATTGAACGGGTCCCTGTAGCTTAGGCCTTTGCCACAATAATGTCTTAAAGTTTTCATTGTATTATTAGGAGTTCCTTTATTATATACCCTACCACTGCATGTCTTCAATGGGGACTTTTAAAGAACGACCCATACACTTACATAGTGAGGAATACAAATGGTAGGGTATTCTAAATAGTAGATAACCACCAGACTAGTCAAGCAAGAGTCGGGTATAGGAAACAATTTGTAAGAGACACTTGTAAAGCAATGTGGCATTGCTCCCCAAGAGAGATTGTTAACCCTGATACTTGCTAAATAGATGGCCTACCTTCTTCACCAATTAAGTAATTTTATTGAAAATATCCGAAGATTAATATTTAAATGGTTATCTGGTCAAACTTGAACGATAGGTTTACTATCTTGGCTCATAACAAACCAAAATGCGCATCAATTGCAAGTATATCACAGTATGGATTGTTATTATTTTGGTTCAATAATTTCAATGCAAAATATGTTTCGCGCAAAATCATAAGTTAAAAATTGACATCATGAAATAAGTTTTGAAAGAGGAATAAGAACATCAATTATCAGTATTATTATGACAATTGTGTGTGCTTGGCATAATAAAAAGAGGTTTTTGTTTCATTTCAATTTTGGAATAGCTGGCAGTATGTAGTTTTGATTGCAATTAAAATTGACATCATGAAATAAGTTATGAAAGAGGAATAAGAACATCAATTATCAGTAATGACAATTGTGTGTGCTTGGCATAATAAAAAGAGGTTTTTGTTTCATTTCAATTTTGGAATAGCTGGCAGTATGTAGTTTTGATTGCAATTGAAAATTCTTTTGAGCTTGGGATACACTTTAACCTTAAATAGCGTTGTCTCAGTTGTAGACATGGAATTAAACATCCAAAGCAGGGTCGGAATTGGATTAATCCAAAGGTATTTATCCTCCAACTTTGACCAACCTAAACAGCAATTTCATCTTTAAAAAATGAAATGATTAAAATCGGTGCCTTCCATTTATTTCATTTTTTATCTTAATAAATGAAATCATCTTGGGCATGGGTTATCCCTTTTAAAGGAAATTTTTATTTGTTATGGCGTAGCAATACATTCGAGTTGATATTATTTTATTTGCAAGCCTACCAAGGTTAATATTGCCATCTATCGAATCATAATAATACATTATTATATTCAGAAATCATTCATTTAATCATACAATACGCATACGGAGAGAAAACCTAAATTTAAACAACTTCAGTGTAATTGTTCGTGTCCATTGTCCAACATTTCTTGCTGGCTATGATTACATCATACCAAAAGTAAAACCGATATCAGATATCATTTACTATAAACATGATAAATGTGTAGCTATGATTCAGAGCTATGATCATGACAAATGTCATGAGGCTGACATTCATATTAGCCATATTATGTGTGAGGAGGTAAAACTTATTGAATGACCCTACTATTTCTATTGTTTGTTAATCTAATACCCTTCGTGCACTCGCTCTGTACTCTCCGCGCCGACGCAGAGAACGCCGATGAAAACGTGTTGAGAGGTACTATAGTAACTCAGGCAGCGACTTAAAGCGCAATACACGCGCTGGCTTGATCGCAGCAAAGCGTAAACAAGCGCGGCGCTTTGTATGGCGCTCAAGGACGATCGTGGCGAACCTACCCCGCTCTAGATGGTATCCACTGCGTCCCAAGCGGTTCCTAGAGACCTAAAGGCCCTGTCACACATACGGCGATCAGACCAGCGACTGAACTGCGCTCAAAAATATGTATAATACGCAGTGAGAGCGCGGAAAACTGTCCGAAATTGTCCATTTTTAAGTCAAGGTCGCTAAAACCCTTTCACATTCTGCTGCGATCAGGCCGGCGCTTAGATTACGCTTAAAAATTATGAAAACTCCAAGCTAAACGCATCAAGATCTCTACGAACCCCTTGGTGACGCAGTGGGAACTGGCTGGGACGTGAGAGGGTCGTGAGAGCGTCCCCATGGTCGCCCTTAAGCGCCAGTGTACTACGCTTGTTTTGTGCATGCTCAAAACAAGCGTAGTACACTTGCGCTTTCAGAGCGCTGTCCTGTCCTGTCATCCTGTAGTTGTTCACTCGTCAAACTCCAAGCACATACTGACATGACTGAGAATTCTTTGGACAAAGACATGCATGGATGGAGTCCATTCACTTGGATTATTAGTTTAACAGGTGTTTGGTATTGTACTTGGGGCAATGATTTGAATAATATTAACCTGTTTTGTCAAATTGAATATCAAAATTTCATTAATAATACGAGGGTCATTCAATGAGTTATACCTCCTCATTCATAACATCGTTAATATGAATGGCAGCTGCCTCATGACTTTTGTCATGAGTATAATCATATAGCTACACATTTATAGTAAATGATAATTAGTATCTCTCTCACTTTTATAATGACGCGATCAAAACCAGAGAGAGATTTTGGACAACGGACACGGACAATTATCCTAAAGATAAATATGTTTTTTTTGTTTTTTTTCTGAATATAATACTGTATTATCATGTATAAATCAAATGATAGGCAATATTAACCGGTGTAGGCTTGCAAATAGTATAATATCAACTCGAATGTATTGCTACGCCTTTAGCAAACTGGAGTACCGCTATTAAGTCAATTTTTCGTTGTTACAAGTCAAGCCAAGTCAAGCCATAGTAAAGAGCAAATATGACTTTTGCAGCGGTTCTCCGTGGTAGGGTTAAACTAATGGCTGTCCTGGTCTGGTTCTGGCTAATTAGAGGGCACCCCCCATACTATTATATATATATACATAGGGTACATCAATTAATGTTATTGTTTATAGTCTGTTCAAGAGATATCTGTAATTTAGAACGGTTATAATCTACCGATTAGAATTGGCCAAAAGTAGCTCTTATGAAACATTTGGCTGTTTTTTTAACCGTTTCCGTCGCACTACTTGGACCTTTGGTTTGTACTGCATCTCCAGAAAAGTACAACCAGTACTTAGACCAATCTACTATGAATTTGTAGCTGAGATTCAAAACTACAATTGTGGAATATTTCATACGACTGGCTTATATAATAGCAAAGTTATGAGGTATGAGGTAGAACGTATTGAACGACCCTCGTATTTAAATATTCCGCTTTTTACTTGACAAAACACACAATGTATTCAGATTCGACAATTATGTTATTTCAATGGCTTTTCAAGTAGCATTATCGCATTACGTTAAGCTAGGATAATGCTCTCTAAATAGGATTTAAATAACAATCAATGTATCGGCAATGAGCGTTAAACGTGGGCCATTGTTATTCCTTCTGTATCTACTACAAGGAGTATAATGTACACTCCTCAAAATAAGTAACTGACCAGGTAATAGTGTTGAGTTGAGTGCATATTATATGCCCTCAACTCAACACTATCGGCCGAGTGCACCAATGGCGAGTAGCTGAAGAATAGCGCTACCTCGCTAGTAACTGAGGCGTTACCAAAACATTTGAGAGCACCAAACCGGGGTTAGCTGCTAGGCTAGTAACTTTCGAGTCGCGATATTGGAGGCTGGTTTTGGTGAGATCGTGAATAGTGAGGCATAATCTTAAGGAAGGAAGACAATAACGGGTGTATAAAGCCAATTTGAACTCATTGCGAACCAATGATTGCTCAATATTGTACAATTTATTGTTTGTCCCACAATCATGTCATACACATCTTTTTCTTTACCATTGAATGTTATCAGCGAACCAAGGAAACGTTGGGTCCTGATCAACAGTTTTTACAATTATGTTTTCCCCAATATCAAAGTCAATTACAGTTGGTTTCCCGCTGCATAGGGAGAGCGAGCGGCATTTGCTTGGCTTTAGTGTGAAACCCATAGGCCTACTGGATGCTTAGTTTCATCTTTTAGGGGACGATGCTGATTAATGTGGATATTTACTTCGCTAGTTACTGGTGTTACTCGCCAGTTTTGCTCTCAGAATTACATCGTTAGTAAGTTACGCTACAGTTAGGGCTGCTAGGAAGTAGCTTACCTCCCTATAAAGTGGTGCACTCGGCCGATATGTGTTATATGTATGTGTTGTATATGTATAACCTACATTAGGTAGTAACTTATTTTGAGGACTGTATATAATTTGAAAACGTGTTGAGAAGGTACTAGTAACGCAGGCAGCGACTTATAAGCGCAATTTGATCGCAGCAGAGCATAAACAAGCGCGGCGCTTTGTATGGCCCTCAAGGGCGATCATGGGGACCCTACCCCGCTCTAGATGGTGTACACTGCGTCCCCATTCGGTTCTTAGAGACCTTACTGTGTTTTGCATGGCTTTTTTCAGCGCAACGAGAGCGCAAGGCCTGATCGCCGTATGTGTGACAGGGGTATTACTGCATTTTGCATGGCGTTTTGATACTTTTTTCAGCGCAACGAGAGCGCAAGGCCTGATCGCCGTATGTGTGACAGGGGTATAAGAAGCTGGGTGTGAAAGGACCGCCACAAATGGCCGCCAACCTTCGATTCCGTCAAATCAATCACCTACAGCGAAATTACGAACAAATGCAATAAAACATCGCGCACGCGTGCTGAAAAGCTATCGTTGTGTAGTCATCACCGATCTTTATGAGATGACTAGAAGTCAGTCGAATACTGTATTCCTTGGCATGATTCTGATCGGCTCATTTTTGGTGCGTTTTGTCCGTATGTGTTGTGTAATCAATCACGGTACAGTTACTGCGTTATAGCGTGGTTAGTTTGTGTAAAAAAAGTAAGGGTGTGGGTTGGAAGAAACTTTAATATGTTGTATATTATATTCATACCTACTGCATGAAAATAATTTTGAGGTCCAAAATAATTTAGAAAAAGGCGTATCTAAGGTGTTTTGGTCGGTAACCAAGGCACGTAATAAGGCCAGAATCAACGAGATAGATAGATAGATATACGTCGAGCGATGACTGTAGTTAGGGTCATTGCCAGCCCATTTACAATGCAATCCTAAATCTCGCGCTCGAAATCGTGTAAAATTACAGATGAAACGCCAAATCTTTCAAAACATAGTGAATTCAATCAGTTATACATTAGAAATGTAGAAAGAGTCATCAGCTTTTGTTTTGGATATCTTAATTACTTAGTTTAAGCTACATAAGATATCAGTGTTAAACAAAAGACAGCAATATAATTCTCTGAAATCAGTAATATTATTTCAGGGCCCGTTGCCGCAATTGGTCGCGTGAAGCCAGTTTGCGACCAATTGCAGCAACGGTTCATGAATGAATCGACTAAATTTAGGGGATTTAGTGGATTTGCAAATAGAACGGCAACTTAAATACAATTTTGCGAGCAGACGGCACTCAAAATACTCAAATAACTCGAAATAAACCCTTTTCGGTCAATCGTGATACGAGATTCTCGGCCAAAATATGTGCATGGAAGATGCATCTACCTACTTATGTGATTGATTTTGCAAAACGATGAAGTTTAATAAAATGATTTGTGGGGTTTTGTTGAATTCATTTTCTAGACAAGCAGGGCGCTCTACCTATATTTATCTCGTTGGTGTAATTAGGATGTACAGTGATGCGCCCCATCGATAGTTTCTACGCATAAGAAGTAGACCTCGAATTACATGGAATTAAAATGTGGTTTGTGTTTCATCAATCATTTTCCTCGCATTCTTCTCACTGGCATAATATGTGGGTGTTTGTTGTCATTCATACGCTATTTTGTGTGTGTTTGGAGTCATTTCTACGCTTTATCTAATAACTTGCTTTAGTTGAATATCGCGGAGGAGTACACAGTCAAGTTATAGTTTAAGCAAATCGGCTAGCGTCTATATTTTCATTTTATTTTTGTGTCAATGTGCCGGGCAATGTGCGGGCAGTGCGGCCTGGCGGCCTGGTACTGAGAAGCGTTGTCATCGAGAGCTAAGAATTTCCAGAGCTATAGCTGTATGCCGGGAGCTGTACGTGCAGATTAGACTAGAGCAAAATATAGAAATAAGAAATGTTTAAGATCCTCTCACCTCTGTCTCTTTATATAACCATACAATAATCGGGATTTAGCCGACAAGGTGTTTTTTATTTTAAGTAAGCTTATTTAGTCATTATATTTTTATAATTTGATAAATGAAATTATGGATAATTTCAGAATGAAATATTTATAGACATTTCGGGAATCTCGGGTCCCACCTAAAAAACCGGGTCCCGGGATTACGACAATAATTGCCAGCATTTTAGCCTAAAAAATGACGGACACCATCAATTCAAATGTATCTGATTTGATTTTTTGGATATTATTTCACATATTGAGTTACGTATCAAATCTGTGCAGCTAACCGTTCAAACCGCAACACATTTGACGGAGAAAATAATTGCCAGCAATTTAGCCTAAAAAACGACAGATACCATAAAATGTGCCGATTTGGTTTTTTGGATATGATTTAAATTTTTGAAGTACGCATGAAGTTTGTGTATCTAACCGGTCAAATTGTGACACATTGACAGAAAAACAAAATTACAGGCAATTTAGTCTGAAAAATGACAGACACCATAAAATATGTCCCGATTTGATTTTTTGGATATGATTTCACAATTTGAGCTAGGCCTACATATTTAAGTTTGCGTAGCTAACGGGTCAAACCGCAACACATTTGATGAAGAAAATAATTGCCGGCAATTTAGCCTAAAAAATGACGGACACCCTAAAATGTGACCGATTTGATTTTTTTGATATTATTTCACATTTTGAGTTACGTATAAAATCTGTGTAGCTAACCGTTCAAACCGCAACACATTTGACAGAGAAAATAATTGCCGGCAATTTAGCCTAAAAAATGACGGACACCCTCAAATGTGTCCGATTTGATTTTTTTTATATATCATTTCACATTTTGAGTTACGTATAAAATCTGTGTAGCTAACTGTTCAAACCGCAACACATTTGACAGAGAAAATAATTGCCGGCAATTTAGCCTAAAAAATGACGGACACCATAAAATGTGTCCGACTTGATTTTGTTGATATTATTTCACATTTTGAGTTACGTATAAAATCTGTGTAGCTAACCATTCAAACCGCAATACATTTGACGGAGAAAATAATTGCCGGCAATTTAGCCTAAAAAATGACGGACACCATAAAATGTGTCCGACTTGATTTTTTTGATATTATTTCACATTTTGAGTTACGTATAAAATCTGTGTAGCTAACCGATCAAACAGCAATACATTTGACGGAGAAAATAATTGCCGGCAATTTAGCGTAAAAATGACGGACACCATAAAATGTGTCCGACTTGATTTTTTTTATATTATTTCACATTTTGAGTTACGTATAAAATCTGTGTAGCTAACCCATCAAACAGCAATACATTTGACGGAGAAAATAATTGCCGGCAATTTAGCCTAAAAAATGACGGACACCATAAAATGTGTCCTATTTGATTTTTTTGATATTATTATTTCACATTTTGAGTTACGTATAAAAACTGTGTAGCTAACCGTTCAAACCGCAATACATTTGACGGAGAAAACAATTGCCGGCAATTTAGCCTAAAAAATGACGGACACCATCAAATGTGTCCCGATTTAATTTTTTTGATATTATTTCACATTTTGAGTTTCATATAAAATCTGTGTAGCTAACCTTTCAAACCGCAACACATTTGATGGATTAAATAATTGCCAGCAATTTAGCCTTAAAAATGACGGACACCCTAAATGTGACCGATTTGATTTTTTTGATATTATTTCACATTTTGAGTTACGTACAAAATCTGTGTAGCTAACCGTTCAAACCGCAACACATTTGACAGAGAAAACAATTGCCGGCAATTTAGGCTAAAAAATGACGGACACCATAAAATGTGTCCGACTTGATTTTGTTGATATTATTTCACATTTTGAGTTACGTATAAAATCTGTGTAGCTAACCATTCAAACCGCAATACATTTGACGGAGAAAATAATTGCCGGCAATTTAGCCTAAAAAATGACGGACACCATAAAATGTGTCCGACTTGATTTTTTTGATATTATTTCACATTTTGAGTTACGTATAAAATCTGTGTAGCTAACCGTTCAAACCGCAATACGTTTGACGGAGAAAATAATTGCCGGCAATTTAGCGTAAAAATGACGGACACCATAAAATGTGTCCGACTTGATTTTTTTGATATTATTATTTCACATTTGAGTTTCATATAAAATCTGTGTAGCTAACCTTTCAAACCGCAACACATTTGATGGATTAAATAATTGCCAGCAATTTAGCCTTAAAAATGACGGACACCCTAAATGTGACCGATTTGATTTTTTCGATATTATTTCACATTTTGAGTTACGTACAAAATCTGTGTAGCTAACCGTTCAAACCGCAACACATTTGACAGAGAAAACAATTGCCGGCAATTTAGCCTAAAAAATGACGGACACCCTCAAATGTGTCCAATTTGATTTTTTTGATATTATTTCACATTTTGAGTTACGTATACAATCTGTGTAGCTAACCGTTCAAACCGCAACACATTTGACAGAGAAAATAATTGCTGGCAATTTAGCCTAAAAAATGACGGACACCATAAAATGTGTCCGACTTGATTTTTTTGGAATTATTTCACATTTTGAGTTACGTATAAAATCTGTGTAGCTAACTGTTCAAACCGCCGACAATTTAGCCTAAAAAATGACGGACACCATAAAATGTGTCCGACTTGATTTTTTTGATATAATTTCACATTTTGAGTTACGTATAAAATCTGTGTAGCAAACCGTTCAAACCGCAATACATTTGATGGAGAAAATAATTGCCGGCAATTTAGCGTAAAAAATGACTGACACCATAAAATGTGTCCGATTTGATTTTTTTGATATTATTTCACATTTTGAGTTACGTACAAAATCTGTGTAGCTAACCGTTCAAACCGCAATACATTTGACGGAGAAAATAATTGCCAGCAATTTAGCCTAAAAAATGACGGACACCCTAAAATGTGACCGATTTGATTTTTTTGATATTATTTCACATTTTGAGTTACATATAAAATCTGTGTAGCTAACCGTTCAAACCGCAACACATTTGACAGAGAAAATAATTGCCGGCAATTGCCATCAATTTAGCCTAAAAAATGACGGACACCATGAAATGTGCCGATTTGATTTTTTGAAGTACGCGTATGAAGTTTGTGTATCTAACTGGTAAAATTGTGACCCCGACTGTGACACATTGACAGAGCAACAAAATTACAGGCAATTTAGTCTGAAAAATGACAGACACCATGAAATATGTCCCCATCTGATTTTTTGGATATGATTTCACATTTTGAGCTACATATTAACTTTGCGTAGCTAACTGGTCAAACCGCAACCCATTTGACGGAGAAAAAAATGGCCAGCAATTAAGCCTTAAAAATAACTGACACAATAAATTGATATTTTTTGGATATGATTTCACATTTTGCGCTACGTATGAAGTCTGTGTCGCTAATCGGTCAAACCGCAACACATTTGACGGAGAGAAAAAAAGTTGGCGGGAAATTTACCCTAAAAAATGCCTGACACCATAGAATGTGTTCCGATTTGTTTTTTGTCTCGCCTGAACTATGTTCAGAAAGAGACTTAGTTACCACTATTTTGTCTGTCTGTCTGTCTGTCCGACTTGCGAGACACGTTATCTGGAGATCCATAAGGCCTATCTTGATGGGAATTGGTGAACGGAAAGGGAGTGATGTATTCCTTTGCTGATTAAATTTTCAATGACCAAAAATCACGAAAAATCACAAAAATCCATGAAAAACTGGCCGAAAATTTCACTCAATCACTCAATCCACGATCGCGATGTATAAAAACTACTACGTGGCGCAAAGCATGATGGGAGAATATCTGTTTGTTTATAAGTACGCTGGTTCCCTGCGCTTATGGTCTTCCACACACACGGCCCGACACTAATGGTTAGCGGAGATTTTTCCGGATCGGAGCAAAGGGCTCAGGGAACCAGTGTACTTTATAAGTAATATTGCACTCTCCAAATTTCGATTGGCGTGATGGCCTAGTGGACTAAGCACTGGATTTAGAATCATTGGCTGTTAAAAAAAGTTGTGAGTTCGCGCCCAGCTAGGAACTTCAATTTTTCTTGATTTCAAAAGTTTAAAAAAATAAAAATAAAAAAAATTAAAATAATAATAATAAAAAAAATTATTTAATTTAAAAAAAAAAAAAAAAAAAAAAAAATTAATTAAAAAAAAAAAAAAAAATTAAATTAAATTAAATTAAATTAAAATAAAATAAAATAAAATAAAATAAATTAAATTAAATTAAATTAAATTAAATTAAATTAAATTAAATTAAATTAAATTAAATTAAATTAAAATAAAATACATTAAAATACATTAAATTACATTAAATACATTAAAATACATTAAATTACATTAAATACATTAAAATACATTAAATTAAAATACATTAAATTAAAATACATTAAAATACATTAAAATCAATTAAAATCAATTAAAATCAATTAAAATCAATTAAAATCAATTAAAATCAATTTAATTCAATTTAATTCAATTTAATTCAATTTAATTCAATTAAGAAATGAAATGAAATGAAATAACAATACTGAAACATATCAAAATAAAATAAAATGAAATAAAAAATTAAATTAAATTAAATTAAATTAAATTAAATTAAATTAAATTAAATTAAATTAAATTATAAATTAATTTAAATTAAAATAAAATAAAATAAAATAAAATCAAAAAATAAAATCAAATCAAATCAAAATAAATAAATAAATAAATAATTAAATACATAAATAAATAAATACATAAATAAATTAATAAATTAATTAATAGGTTGCACACCACCAAAAAATAAATTTAAAAATAAAATAAAATAAAATAAAAGTAAATAAAATAAAAAATAAAATAAAATAAATTAAAAAATAAAATAAAATAAAAAATAAAATAAAATAAGAAATAAAATAAAATTAAATAAAATAAGAAATTTAATAAAATAAGAAATAAAATAAAATAAAATATAATAAAGTAAAATACTGAAACATCAAATCAATAAAAAATAAAATAAAATAAAATAAAATGAAATAAGAAATAAAAAAATAAAATAATATTAAATAAAACAAATTAAAAATTAAATTCAATTAAATTCAATTCAATTACATTCCATTAAATTAAATACTAAAAAATATCAAATCAAATCAAATTAAATTAAAATAAACTAAAATAAAAAAAACTGAAATGAAATGAAATAAAATATGAGCAGTTCAGAATTAATTCCTACAATAGATCGCACAAGAAAGCGGTCGCGAAAGAAGGCGAGACTAGTGGTTCGAGAACCGCCTTGTTTGGATATTATTTAACATTTTGAGTTACATATAAAATCTGTGTAGCTAACCGTTCAAACCGCAACACATTTGACGGAGAAAATAATTGCCAGCAATTTAGCCTAAAAAATGACGGACACCATAAAATGTGTCCGATTTGATTTTTTGGATATTATTTCACATTTTGAGTTACATATAAAATCTGTGTAGCTGACCGTTCAAACCGCATCACATTTGACGGAGAAAAAAATTGCCAGCAATTAAGCCTTAAAAATAGCTGACACAATAAATTGATATTTTTTGGATACGATTTAACATTTTGAGCTACGTATGAAGTTTGTGTTGCTAACCGGTCAAACTGTGACACATTGACAGAGAAACAAAATTGCTGGCAATTTAGAGTTAACTAGCCGGTCAAACCGCAACACATTTGACGGAGAAAAGATTGCCAGGAATTTAGCCTAAAAACAACAGACACCATAAAATGTGTCCCGATTTGATTTTTTGGATATTATTTCTTTTTCTTGAGTTACGTTTGTGTAGCTAACCGGTCAAACCGCAACACATTTGGCGAAGAAAAAAAATTGCCATCAATTTAGATTAAAAAATGACGGACGCCATAAAATGTGTCCTGATTTGAATTTTTGATATGATTTAACATTTTGAGCTACGTATTAAATCTGAGTAGCTAACCGGTCAAACCGCAACACATTTGACGGAGAAAAAAATTGCCAGCAATTAAGCCTTAAAAATAACTGACACAATAAATTGATATTTTTTGGATATGATTTCACATTTTGCGCTACGTATGAAGTCTGTGTCGCTAATCGGTCAAACCGCAACACATTTGACGGAGAGAAAAAAAGTTGGCGGGAAATTTACCCTAAAAAATGCCTGACACCATAGAATGTGTTCCAATTTGTTTTTTTTGATATTATTTAACATTTTGAGTTACATATAAAATCTGTGTAGCTAACCGTTCAAACCGCAACACATTTGACGGAGAAAATAATTGCCAGCAATTTAGCCTAAAAAATGACGGACACCATAAAATGTGTCCGATTTGATTTTTTGGATATTATTTCACATTTTGAGTTACATATAAAATCTGTGTAGCTGACCGTTCAAACCGCATCACATTTGACGGAGAAAAAAAGTGCCAGCAATTAAGCCTTAAAAATAGCTGACACAATAAATTGATATTTTTTGGATACGATTTAACATTTTGAGCTACGTATGAAGTTTGTGTTGCTAACCGGTCAAACTGTGACACATTGACAGAGAAACAAAATTGCTGGCAATTTAGAGTTACTAGCCGGTCAAACCGCAACACATTTGACGGAGAAAAGATTGCCAGGAATTTAGCTTAAAAACAACAGACACCATAAAATGTGTCCCGATTTGATTTTTTTGATATTATTTCATATTTTGAGTTACGTCTATGTAGCTAACCGGTCAAACCGCAACACATTTGGCGAAGAAAAAAAATTGCCATCAATTTAGATTAAAAAATGACGGACGCCATAAAATGTGTCCTGATTTGATTTTTTGATATGATTTAACATTTTGAGCTACGTATTAAATCTGAGTAGCTAACCGGTCAAACCGCAACACATTTGAGGGAGAGAAAAAAAATGTCCGACAATTTAGCCTAAAAATGACGAACCCCAATCAAATGTGTTCCAATTTTTTTTTTGGATATGATTTCTCATTTTGAGCTACTTATAAAGTCTGTGTAGCTAACCGGTCAAACTGCTACACATTTGACGCAGAAAAAAAAATCGGGCAATTTAGCCTTAAAATAACGGACACCATAAAATGTGTCCCGATTTGATTTTTTGGATGTGATTTCACATTTTGAGCTTCGTATAAAATCTGTGTAGCTAACCGGTCAAACTGCAACATATTTGATGGAGAAAAAAAAATCCGGGAATTTAGCCTAGGGTACCAAGTTACGACCTGTACGTATGTGAAAAAGGCAATAATTTTTGACGACCCCTTACTCACTGATAACATTTCTGTACACCAGTTTTATTGATTATTTTAAAAATTGCTGTGAAAAATATTACAGTGACCCTACTAAACTATACATTTGTATTCATCAGCCACAGGATTAACCAAGGTGATTGACCCAATCATATATAAACAAAGAACATGTGACCTTGCATTTGTCCTGTTTATGCGCGTAAAACCTCCGATTACTAGTGCCATTCTTTTTTACTAATAACCTCTCTCTTTTAACTACAACATCTAAATACTATTTGTGGCGAGTCTGTCTGTCTGTCCGTCTGTATGTCCGTCCAATGCCTTCGGGTGCAGATCCCTGCCCGTCTGCCCATGTAATCGCTGTGCACAGGGATCTTCACCCCACGTAGACACCAAACTGTTGCTACGCGAGCGCGTATAAACAAAACATGGCGCACGCAAGTGCCGGCGAACGCGTTATGGCGCAGACCGTAAGGTGCGTACACGTTCGTGGCGCAAACTGGATCTTTTCATGGGGCGGGTAAAAGGAAGCCGTATACAGATAATATTCAACTAAAACAATATTCGCTGCCTGCTACTTAGCCTTGATCAGGCTTTCTAAAATGTGTATCGGGTTGTAGTATTCCGGGCTATTATATGCCAAACTCCTTGTGCATACTGATATTTATAAATAATAACAAGTCCTACAAGCTTATTTATTTAGTGCGATAAACTTAGCATCCAAACTGCCGCCCCCTTTACTGGCCCACCAATTACTCACTGAACACGCTGGGCGAAGCCCGGTGTAAACTGTGCAGTGATCGCCTTTGAGATACCATCGCGGGAGAACGAAGTTCGACTTGTACAATCCTTGTACAATCTGTTATGACTGGTGAAGTAATTTATGTTAATTGCATAAACATGTTGACCCGCCTCCATTAGTGTCGTAATAGCGCATTTTAATGAATATTTACGATGTTTACCGGTCAAAGGCTGCTTGTCTTTTCTGATTGGATGTTATACCTTATGAATAATACATATTCGCCATATTTGAGAATATTACCCCCCACGAAAAACCATAGGATTTCCATCAGTTGTATAAAGTGAAACATTAGATTGGCATTGCAGAATGTGCAAGGCTTCGTGTTCAGCACAGCTCTCAGGTCGTAAATCCTATGTCACTTGTCTTAGCACGCTATAATCAGTTTAATAGAGAAGGGTGGGATTTCCGTGTTATGGTGTTAGCAACGACAGATATGGTTACGGACAATATGAGACTGCGTTATTTTAAATGATTTTAGAAGCCTGGTCAAGGCTACCTGCTACTGCACCAATTAAATTTGTCACCACAACAATAAAAACATCTTTTTAGTAAACATGTGTACAAACTATCAAACTATCTATTATAAAAACACATCGCTAACAATGTAACAGTCATCGAATCTGGTTCCCCTGGGATCCTAAAGTACCAACCACAAACCATGTCTACTGAAACCGCTCAACCAAAAACCATGCAACCCGATAACCGCGAAATCCGCGAACCGCGAAACCCGAGAACCGCTCTAGTTTATTTTTTGTTTTCCGAATAACAGGACCTAAGAGTTTTGAGTGATGTTACTTTCGGACGCAACTGCTTCGCTATGATCACAACACTCGCAGCAAAATGATTCTAAACATGCTAAACATGGCTAAGGGTTGTAAAATACTGTACCTATGAAATTCTTGATCGAACCAAAAATTATTAAAAAGATTATAAAGAATAAGAACCAAACCTTTTGGGGTTATTTAATTTTTAAGAACCCATTTTTTTTTTGCGGGCTCTTTTCTTGAGTTCTATCTCGCTATCACTTTCAGTTTCAGATTTACCATATAAACAATAGCGATGATCCCTACATGTACTACACTGAAGGTGGGTGAACATGTCAAGCAGAGCTCGAGAAGAAAAAAATACAAATCAAATAATGACCCGTAATATGACAGCACATCGACCGTACGGTGTAAATGATACCAAAGGGTTGCAATGGTGAATAAATCGTTTACAAAGCAAGTACTAAACTTATTTGTATATAATGTGTACTTGTACATTGTATAGCCAGGAAACTTTCCTGCTGGTATATACAGGGTGAGTCAAAAAAATCTTTACTCAACTTTGGGAATTTATGTATGAACATCTGAACTTGAATTATCTATATCAATTATAAATCAGTGAATAAATCGTTTACAAAGCAAGTGCTAAACTTATTTGTATATAATGTGTACTTGTACATTGTATAACCAGGAAACTTTCCTGCTGGTATATACAGGGTGAGTCAAAAAAAGCTTTACTCAACTTTGGGAATTTATATATGAAAATCTGGACTTGAATTATCTATATCAATTTATTGGAACAGGCGGTGCATTTTTTAAATGTTAGTTCGTCAAATCGGTTGATGAAAACATGTTTACACTCATTTAAATGAATGAACACATTTGAAATATAATTTTTTGAAAGTATCTGATTCAAATTAAGCGTTAAACGACCATACGAAATGTGTGAAATAAAACCTGTTCCCGGATTTGGGAGGAAACGTTTGAAATGGCATGACATTGCCCGCTTAGGAGCGCTATTAATTCGGCCTGGTAAACCTATTGTTATCAATTACTACGAGAGGATTGCCCAGTGCGCGTGTACAACCAGGCAATCATATTTAAATTCGGGGCGTGTACGAGCGGTACTACTTGCTAACTGCATGGGTGAGTTTCCATTATGTTGCAGCCGGTTGGTTGCACACGTGATTTATGTCATATAGCATCTAGCTTTGATGGAAGGCGAATATTTAAATTCGGTGCCGGTTTTTAGGGCACCAATTTACATGAATTTATAGCTCTGCTAAGCTGGCCTTGTAGCCTAATGGAAAAGCACACCTGTACATCGTGCGTGTGACGTAAGAATAAAAATAGGAGACTCGTCGTTTTCATTTCAGTATTTCATGATTGTTTAAAGGAACCATTTTTTTTAATTTCTTAATCTCCGACATTTTATGATACAAAATAGTGTTTGCTCGTTTGTTTGTTTGCTCATTGGCTCATTTGCTCATTTGCATTGCGTCGTTTCAACAATGTTGCCCCATCATATTTATCCGAATTGTTATCAAACTATGTGCCAACTCGCACTCTTCGTTCTGGACAAATGCAACTTCTTCAAGAAACTACGAGGGTCATTTAATAATTAATGAAAGTGATCATGGTATGAGATGCATGAGTGATTCTATTGAGGGATAGTGTGATCAATACAAAGTATGAACCTTTGTCTTTCAAACAATACAGTTTTGGATTTCTAAGTGTGAACTATGACGTCATAGCATTGTCTCAAAGTACGTACACTTGGGACACTGCTAAATCAGTTATTTGGCGAGAAATTTAGATTGTTTGTATGAAACATGTGATAAGAAGATTACATAACATGACACTAGAAACAGGTAAATCCCATTTTTTTCGCGTAAGTATGATAAAAAAAGACGATAACTTTAATCCCTGTGTAATTTGATATATGTAGTATAGAGGAAAAAGTAAGGCGAGGCAATTGAATAAAAAGTATACAAATATCAGTATTTCAAATAGCCAATTTCATTGAAAAATGCCCAGTCAGTGAATCACTAATATTGCGGAAAATCAAACAATTTAGGAAAAATCCAAGCAATTAGCCAGTTTGGGAGATCCCATATGATAGCTAACTAATTATCTGAACTTATTCGCATAAAACCTGCAGAAAATATGCGCATGCGCAGAGGGCAGATCATTTTGAACAGGGCCAAAAATTGCTAAAATCATGACATTTACCAGATAAAAGCTTACTGTGCCTTCAAATTCTAATCAGAAATCATGAAAAATGCTTAAATCAATGTGAATAAATATTGTGATAGGCGAAATGAAGATATACATGAATGTATCAATCAAAGATGGCTGCCACAACCTCTCTTATTACTGTTATCTTTAGAGCTACTAGATCTGTATTGTTTAAGTAATCGTCACATAATGTCAATGGTTTGAGGAAATTTTATGAACAGCTCCTCTTGAAATCCCCACTATTATTGCTTTACATCCCACAACAATTTACTAAATTATAATTCCTCCATTGTTCTTTATCCTTTGTTGTATTCTAAGGTATATTATTGCGGATTTTGCTAAATAAAAGCGTATTTGAGATGGTCCCTTCTTGTTTGTATTAAGGAATTCAGATCTGAAAAAGAATGTCATACAAAGATAAGTGTGTGTTCTAACTATGTGCCAAGTGTTATCTGTTTTTATGCTTGTATTGCCGAGATAGATATACGCAAATGTATCAATCAACCCATATTCAACATATTACATATCCAGCCAAATAATTGACAGATTTCAGTCAGTGTCTGAAACCTATTGTGTTTATGTTAACTAGCGGCGTACCCTCGCTACGCTCGGGTCCCCGCTAGATGGTTCACATTAACTACCTCTGAAACCACATAAACCCCCTTCAACACCCCTAAACCAGGTTGATTTATAACCATATCCATTCTAAAGGCATTATAAACCCCCTATAACCTCCCCCCAATCAGAATCAGAATCAGGTTGATTTATAACCATGTCCAACCCCCTACAATCGCCCCCCCCCCCCCCCCACCCCCACTGCAACTACACCAACCAACCATTTCCCGCGGCTACTTCATTAACTCTTAACCCTATCCTAAAACATTTCCCGTGGTTTTCCCCCCTCCCATGCACACACCCAAACCAGTTTGATTTATAATCCCTTAGATTGTTGTTAAAGTAAAGAAATCAGGTTGTTTCATTAACCCCCGCAAAACGCTAATTGTACCATTATAACCCTAGGCCTATCCTAAACCATTTCCCGTGGTTTTACACCGCCCCCTCCCCCACCCCCCCCCCCCCCCCCCCCCCGCCCTCTCCCCCAACATGACACTGTACACAGGCCTGTAACCATTTCCCGTGTGGCTTCTGCGCCTTGTGTAGGGGTGCGTGTGCCGCGGCAGTGAGACCTTGCGCAAACATGCACGCGACGCGTTACCACGGTAAGATTACGCTGTAGTACGCGCAACGCACAATGTTGTTCAATTCTAGTGGCATTTATGAGCCAAATCTGAGAGGTTTTTTGCTGTTTTTGGAGCCAATTGTTAACCCATTTCACTGAAATAAACTTTAACACCCTTCCCGTTATTTCCTCTATCTTTCATGCGAATTAGGCGCCACTTTGATCACATCTAACGGAGAAATAAGGATAACAAACACACAAATAAACACACAAATAAACAAACAAACACACAAACACACACCGTTTCCAGATTTATAGTAAGATGACGTTACACCAAAGGTATCTAACAATCCAAAAGTGTATTGTTTGAAAGACAAAGGTTCATACTTTGTATTGATCACATTATCCCTCAATGGAATCACTCATGCAACCCATACCATGATCACTTTCATTATTTATTGAATGACCCTCGTATATCTAAGCGCTCTTGGGGAGACAGATCGTTTGCTATTGCAGCTCCTCGTCTCTGGAATGAACTTCCTATCCATATTAAAACTGCAAACACTGTTACAATCTTCAAAAAACTGTTGAAAACACATCTGATGTCAGAGACATTAATTTTGTAAAAATTAAGTAGTTTTATTGTTGTTGTTTACCGTTTTCTATTATATTGTATTTTATGTTTGTGCCTTGGGCGCTCTTATTTAGAGTGGATATGTGCCTTGCCACTATTATTCTGATTCTGATTATTATTATTATTTAACATTGGTGTTCTACAGAAAATGTTGTGTTCCAGGACCCCCATTTTTCTATACTATAATACTACCTGTATTCTAAAGATTTTGAAATGAGTACTCTGTAAACTAAAACACTAATATTTCCCTGCATTAAAATTTAGCGAATTAACAAAACACCAAAATATAGCGGCATTTTAATTTCACTAATTTGAATTATAAAATGTAAAAAGATGAATCCAACGGAACCAGGCACAAAACACACAGAAACAAACAGAAAACTAATACAAGAGATATCTTACTAAATTATACAATCTTAATTAACGGCATTTTAATCGAGCGAATAGAGGACTTATCAAAATCCCGATCGAAATGAACAAAATTGAAATGCTAGCGAAATTGCTTTACAGCAATGACTAGTTTGAGAACTCGAGTATTATGGATAGATTATTATCCCAATCCAATACTCCCTGTGCCCTTTAGCATCTGTGCCTTTAGTGACCATGGTTGCACATGTGGCATTTCACTCATGACTCGCCTGCAGGTCAAATGGCAGAGCAATATAGCAGTCTGGTGTATCAACCCATGTAACAGACACTATGGAATCACATATACTAGAGTTGAATCTGTTCAAGCATGGTTCAAGTGATGAGGAAGAGTGTTGGTGTCATGTTACCCCCGAAGGTCGCCGGGGGTAAACCAGTGTATTTAGCAGAGCAAAAGGTGATCCGAGCAGAGCCTAGTATCAGAACACATCACACACAGCGGTATGGACCATCTGGTGACTGCAATAGAGAGAGTGTTGGTAGATAATTGACCTGCTGAAGTGTTTCTAGAAATTCTCAGATTTTGCAGAACTTGGCAGATATTACATGTAGTAATAATGAGCAGTTGGTATGGTCAGTACAGAAGTGCCAGTGATATAGTAGTATGCTGTTTATATGGTGTACATTATCAGTGTATGGTTGGTATTGGTGCAGGCAAGCATAGATTGTGTAACATTTATGAGGCAATGCAGTGGTGTAGGGGGGGGGGGGGTGGGGTTGGTCACAGATAGTCGGTTTGATGGGTTGATAAAGGGGTGGAACTAAGAGTGGCTCTGTAGCAGAGCTATATGCTATGTGGAAGTGCTGGAGAAACAAGGTCTAGGCGGGAGAGATGACAGCCCTGCTTAGATAGGTTAATAAATGCGTATGTATTGTTTTGAGAGAAATCAAATAAATCAATGCACTGGTGCTGCTGCTGAGTACGTAATGTTACGAATATGCACAGGGTGCTACTGTGAGCATATCAACATTTGCGCAAGTGCATTGATTTTTCGAGGAGCAAAACATACGCATGTATTGTCCTAATTCATACACGACAATACAAATCAAAATTTCCAAATTTGGGCATAGACTACTTTTCCTCTCTCTTAGGGAAGTGTCAACCCTTGCCCTTTTGATCCTTGTTTTTCAGCGCCGCGTGCGGTGTGTGTATGAAATCATTTGTTCATAATGAAAGAAACCTGTTACTGGCATCCTCTCACTTGAGTGTTAGACAGGGCCACCCAAAACGTCGAGTAAACTTGGTTTCCGTTGGTTCACAGAGGCCAAAGCACTCTTAAGGGGGGGTCTATGTCGGGGTCTATGTTAGTCAAATAGTAAAATTCAGTGCTTCTGACAAAAATGAGATATTAGAACAGTAGGAAACTGCTAAGTCTCTGCTTTAAAATGCTTTTTGTTTGAGGTAAATTGGATTTTCGGTTCCGAAGTTATGGTCGATTGAGTTTCGGGTGTCTCAAAATATCGGTGGTGTTTTGTATACATTTGTATGTAGAAAACGCTCACCCTGCGATTTTAAGCATTTTCAGTTTTAATTATTTTTTGATCAAATGAATGTAACATTTGATCAAATTTATTTATTAAAATATTAAAATAATTAATTGCACATCATAAATCATCAAAATTTCAAAGTCAACGTAATTTCTTATGTATTTCTTTATTTTTCTCACCCGGCTATTTTTAAGCCATTTATCTTTAAAAATCAATAAAAATGCTAATATAATTGCTATTTTCACCCAAAATGTGTCTAAATTCATGCTCTTCCATAATTGAACAACATTTTTTATCCAAAATGTCAACCTTTTTTTTTCTCGCCAATTTTAATATTTTTCATACGTTTTGCACGATATCTCAAAACTAGAAAACACGCAAGCTTGCAATACTGAAACCAACGTAACTCAAAAACGAAACCTCGTATCAGGGTGATATTTGGAATGGATAATAAGCTCGAATAGAGGAAGAACCCGATGAAGCCGGATTTTCAATTTAGCTTTCCAAATTTGAATTATAATGTAAAATTACATGATTGGTCGGTTCCTGGTTACCATGGCAACCGTATAAAAAATCCGGCTTCATCGGGTCGTGCGCATTGTTCCCATGCATCATCTACCAAAGTATGGTGAACATGCAACCTTTAGTTTTCTAGTAAAGTTGGATCCCGTGTTTAGCCAATCAGAGGTCTGGACTACCATAGCAACCAGATCAAAATAACGCGCATTTTCTAAAACGCTGTTACCTAAGCTTCAATTTGATATATGACTCTAAGGGGTAAACCCATGGTAACATTGAGAAAAACTGTTTCCAAAATTGGTGAAAATAACATAGACCGCCCCCCCCCCCCCCCCCCCCCCCCTTAACATACAGCCCTGTCATCCAATCACCGCAGCAGACATATTCTGATATTTTTTAGATCTTACCGTCTTACCGCTCCCATAACCCTCCAGGGTCGTAGGGGCACTGCATGACGGATTTCTTCACCACCTCCCTCCATCTGACTCGGTCATGTGCTAATGCTTGGGTTTCTGCGAAGGTTTTCCCAGTCCATTCTGTGATGTTGTCTCTCCAACTTTTCCTCTGGCGACCTCTTCTTCGCTTGCCCTCTATGGTGCCCTGCAGGATGGTCTTGGAGAGGCCACTTGATCTGGTCACATGGCCATACCATTTTAGTTTCCGCTTTTTCACGGTGGCCAGCAGGTTTGTATAGTTCCTCATGTGCTGTGCCACTCTACGACGCACTTCCTCGTTTGTGATGTGGTCAGTATATGAAATGCCAAGGAGGCGTCTAAGACTTCTCATCTCTACCGCTTCAATCTTTCTCTGTAGTTCTGCTGTCAGAGTCCATGACTCGCATGCATACAAGAATATGGAGAGCACAAGGGCATGCAGAAGCCTTAGTTTGGTGCCGAGAGTGATATTTGTATCTCTCCAAATGGGTTGTAACTTCGCCAAGGCAGCTGTTGTAAGTGCGATTCTTGAAAGGATTTCTGGCTTTGAACCTTCGTCGCTGATGATGGCCCCAAGGTATTTGAACTTCTTAACTGTCTGAAGTCTTTGGCCATTGACTGTGATTGGTGTTGTTATCACTTCGTCTTTGTTACTCATCAGCTTAGTTTTCTCTGCACTTATTTCCATGCCGTATCTTGTCGATGTTTTGTCCAGTTGGTCAACCAAACTCACCAGCTCTTCTTCGCTACCTGCCAGTCCGTCAATGTCGTCAGCAAACCTCAGATTGGTGATGTTTCTCCCTCCTATGCTGACTGTTCCATTGTGGTCTGTTAGTGCATCAGTCATGATTCTTTCTAGGAAGATATTGAATAAGGTAGGGGATAGTAGGCAGCCTTGTCGGACCCCAACTGCGGTGTGGAACCATTTACCAACTTTACCTTGTGCAAGTACTGCGCTGCTGGCTTTGCTGTACAGTTGCTCGATGGTTTGAATGAGCTTTTGGCCCATGTTGTAAAGCTTCATCGTGGCCCACAGTGCTTTGTGCCACACACGGTTAAAGGCCTTTTTAAAGTCAATAAACACATGAAAGATGTCTTGCTGATGTTGGTTATACTTCTCGCACAAAACTCGCAGGTTGAATATTTGCTCCATTGTGCTTCTTCCACTTCTGAAACCGGCCTGCTCTTCAGCTATGATTTCTTCCGCCTGTGGTCTCAGTCTGTTCAGTAGGATTTTGAGCATGACTTTGCTGCCATGGCTGATTAGACTAATGGTTCTGTAGTTCTGGCATTGCTGTAAGTTACCTTTCTTGGGTAGAGTGATGATGAGTGACATGGTCCATGGTGTTGGCCATTCACCAGTTTGCCAGATCTTGTTGCAGATGTTGGTGAGGAGGTCTAACACAGCTTCGCCACCTTGCTTAATGAGCTCTGCTGGAATATTGTCCACTCCTGGAGATTTTCCATTTTTCAAAGATTTTATCATCATTTGAAGATTCGTGGCATACAGTTACAGTTTTTTAGATATCTAAGCACAACTGTGATTTTTAAGGCAGGCAGACATGGCGCGGCGAATTACTCACATCTTACAGTCTCACTCTCATTGCTCACATTAATATAGTCCGTCCAATTATGTGGGTCATAAGAGCCTTCTAGATACTGACCTGGAATGCTGTTAATGGTATTGTATTGGTTTGCTGCCAGAAATATATACTTGGAGCTAACTAACTTAACTTTGACTTTAGAAGGGCATATATCAGACTGGCCTTGCTGTTAATATGAGAGGTTTGAATACAAATATAGAAACCAATAGCTCCCATAAGGTTTGACATGTTGACACTTTCTCTTTGTGCAGTATGGTATGCCCTTAGTTAACACTTTCCACGCGGCAGGCGGCTGCAGACGACATTCCAAAATTTCACAAAATGTTTGAAAAATGTCAAAATTATTTAATTTCATTACCATATTTAGAATCACCATGAGAAATGCATTGACATAAGTACAAACATGCCTAGTATTGAGTCAGTAATCCTTGAGATAGACTTTGAAAATTGGGAAAGGTTTCTGAAAAATCTGTTTTGTATTGAAGAGGTATTTTGCAAAAGGGCTATGGTGCATTTTTTCAAAAAATGAGTTTGATATAGAAATGTATAGGGAAAAATCATATGTTTCAAGGGAACAAAGTCATTTTTTTCAAAAAGACCTACATCTCATTGTAAACAGCCATTGAAATTGTTATTTTGTTGCAAAAGGGCCTGTATCCAGAATTATATCGGGATACAGGCCCTTTTGCAACAAAACAACAACTTCAATGGCTGTTTACAATGAGATGTAGGTATTTTTGAAAAAAAATGACTTTATTTCCTTGAAACATATGATTGTGACCTATACATTTCAATATCAAACTTATTTATTTTCAATGATTAAAATAAATGATTTTTTGTGTGTGGTATTTTTTCTTTATGTACAAACAGATGGAGTTTTGTTGCAAAAGGGCCTACATCCAAATTTTCAAAAAATGTAAACATGATTTAAAAAAAAATTAAAACTAGCACATTTAAAATTTATATCAATTTCAATTAGTATGTAGTGTACCTCTTTCATAATCCATTCAGTTTTTCAATTGCTCAACTTGAATATTTAGAAACAGTTTTTTGACTTTTTCTCAATAAGAGCCAAAGTGGACGTAGGCCCTTTTGCAAAATACCTCTTCATATGGTAAAACTAATAGCCGCGTGGAAAGTGTTAACACTTTATCCAAAACAAATCACTCCACAAAATATTAGAAACTCATACAGGGACCAGGATATCCCACAAAGATTTATACCTTGTCTGAAAATTTTTAAAATTACTTTAAAATTAAACTTCTAGAACATGCCGATTTAGTACAAATATCAACATTTTCCACCATTTAAAGTTAAATTTGCACGAAATACGTGGGGCGTGTGACTTTAAAAGACGACTATACTATGAACAAGTAATTAACATCGAAATAAACTATTGTATTCAATTAATATTGTCAAAATGTGAAGAAATTGGAAGAAAACCGAAATTTAAATTATCGTAAGATTGGCCTTTATTAAGGGGGCTGTCATTTTCTTCGGGAGGGGGGGCCACAAATATGGTGGGGGGTCATAATTTTGTAAAATCTAAAATAGGGGGGTTATAGTTTGGTGTAGCAAATCAGATTCTAAAATTTCAAAACGGCAATTTTTTTCGCGCTTCGCGCGCATTCATCTAAGCATATCCTTATAAATGTACATATTTACAACACCTTTCCTGTTTATTTTTCATTATTTGCTATTTTAGTCATTACAAAATCTAACTTCGATAGGCCAGGGGGGGTCATAAAACTATTTTGTATCGGATGGATAGGGGGGGGGGGTTATAAATTTATTAACAACGGCCATTGACATATTTGTGACCCCCCCCCCCCCCCCCCCCCCCCCCCTGCCGAAGAAAATGATAGCCCCCTAACATTTTTAGACTGACTTGTTTTGCTTCTTGCGTCTGCGTCGCGGTTAATAAGCAGCGCGTCTATTATTAAGCACGGGACAATTCAGCGCGCGACGCAAAGATCGAACAGCTGTCGCAGCATTTGAAAAGGGTAAAACTCCGTTTAATTTCCCGCCAAATGACCATGTGCCTTTTCCTGACTCAAACTTACAACAATAACAACAATTAAATCACCTAAAAGAACGGGAAATGATCGCTTCCGATAAGTAACTTATGTTAAAGGTATATTATGTGATCTTTCCATGGAAAGCCCTCAACATCGAAAAAAGAATTGAAAGCAGATTTTCTTGCAGATTTACATTTCTGATCATAAATCGTACATACATTCCAAGTTACAGGGCGATATGATTTCACTCTAAATTCGCTCGAAAACCATGATTTTGAGGTAATTAGGAATCGTACCGCTCTGTAACTTGGAATGTATGTACAATTTATTATCAGAAATGCAAATCTGCAAGAAAATCTACTTTCTAAAAAATAAAATCATGAAAAGAAGGCGCTCTCTGGAAAAGATCACATAATATGCCTTTAAGCTCTAACTTGGTATACAGTTTTACATCACCCGCAGTAAAAATCAGCGATCCCGTGGCGGCGTGAACAACGAAACAAAATAAAGAGCGTGGTAGTTATTCTATGAGAGCGTGTGTGGTCTAGTGGATAGATCACAGGTCTCACAATACAAAGGTTGTGAGTTCAAACCCCGCTACGGCCAACATGTTTGTATCCTTAGGCAAGGTACTTAGTCTCAACTGCCTCGTGGTTCGGAAGTCACGTAGAAGTGGTGGTCTCGTGCATCAGAAGAGCAAATTCGAGCACGGTAAAAGGTCACATACCGTACTCCTTCGTAAAGAGTAGGGGATCATCCCGGTCTGTGTACACAAACACTCACGCCCCTAGGTTTCAGGGGCACCCTACCGTTAATGCCCGATATAGGGCGCTGTGTACAGTATTACAGAATAGATGTATGTATGTATGTATGGTGGTGCCCGCACTTGCACGCGGAGTGTAATTATAGTTTGATCAGTTCCAAATTGGCAAAGCCTTCTTACAGCAGCAAATGAATACAGGAGGACGCGGGCATGCATGAAGGCAATAAGCGAACTGTATATCATGCGTACTCTTGGATTACTTTTGCGCACGGAGAAGATATAAACCGAATATTTCTCACCAATTTGGATCTGATTAAACTACAGGGTGAGTCAGAAAGAACGGGCACTTTCTTTTCACAAAGTCATCACAAAAACGGTATGCGTTCAAACTCAAAACCAATGGTAGCACTATTACAATATAGATAGACCTATAATTTGGCTTTCATTCAAAAGACGAATTTAAAAAATCGACAATTGCATTATCATAATTATCATGTTACCAGTAAAGCCCCCAAATGTTGGACCCTATCCACGAGATGGTCGAATTATCAAGCTATTCCAGAGTATATGAATGGTGATTGGTTGTGATAGCCTGAATGAAAACACCTATCGCCAACTTTTTCACCACCTTCATATAAACTCCATAATAACCCGATAGAATGGGTATATTGGTGGTTAGTTCAATAGTGGTCGTTCAGTGGTGACGTTTTTCCACATGTCGCGCTTAAGCTATGTGAATTATCGCGTAAACATTTTTCGTGGTTCCCCCCACGCGCGGGTTACTAAGATGATCGCGAAGTGTGACGATTTCCTTTGTAACGCTTGCGTTATTTGCGAGTATTTTGGTCAATTTCCAGCACCACTACCTTTTGCTGCTGAATAGAAACATATGTCAGTGGTTGTTGGTTATTGGTGGTTATCATTATGGAAAAAAGTGTACTTTAGGTATCGTTCAATCCTGGAAAATAAAGGTTCCCAGTTTCGCTCGATATTGGTACGATTTTACTGTTCCAGTACCAAATTGTGTTCCAGTATTGAGCGATACTGGAACAGTTTTATGTTCCAGTATCGGGCGATGCTGGTACACTTGCTACGTAGTAGTGATTTGTCCCAGTTTTAGACGATACTGCTGGTACCCTACATATAATACTGAAACATATGAATCGGACGATACTGAAACACTGACTTTTGTAACTTACACTGATTGGAACACCTAGTATCAGACGATACTAGAAGAGTCCAGAATCTTGGACCTAAAGTACACTAATTTTTATGATCAAATACCATCATGACCACTAAAATCGTATAACTTGTTGTAATGGAATAGAAAAACACACTTCATGTGCCATTGTATTTTACCAATGGGCAATTCCATAAATAGGTAAACCACGGGCCAAATCACGTTATATTGGCTATGGTTCACTAAATAGCAGTGGGGTAAGGGAGAGCGGGGAATGTTCGCCCCATTTTCATTTGGAATGGCCTAGAGACGTCAATTTTAAAGATTGAATGGACTTATTGACATTACCTGAATGATTGATATCTTGTCTACATTACGACCATAAATTCAGTACCCTGGGCCTTACTGAAAAGGAATGAGTAAAGGATCAAGACAGGTGTATATCATTGCATTGTGTCTATTTTTGTACTTTGTATGCATTTTTTATATATTTGTTGGTCTTTTTAATGATTCGTTTTTTAATGTGTATGTAATGATGGTGATTATTTTTGGCCATTTTATTCATGTAATGCGCATTGAAGCTTTGCGTACTGCGCTATATAAGTCCTGTATTATTATTATTATTATTATTATTATTATTATTATTATAGGTGTCAAAAATGGTGAACTTGCCCCGACCACGTGGCAGGTTCGTCCATCTGTCCATAGGCCGGGGCAAGTTCGCGGGAAGTTCGCCATAAAGTAGTATGCATCAAATAGATATACATGTACATATGTGATTTTCTTCCAAAATAACACTTAGGGAGCCTAAAATGTAAGGGTGTGGCCATTTTGCGGAATATACTCGTTTAGAATTTTAAAATTATAATATTTTCAACATTTAGAAATATAATCTACTAATTCTAGTGCTACTCCATTCCAGATAGCTATTTTTATCCCCCTGGTTTGTAAAACCAGAAGGGGATTTTGTCATCGTGTAATGTGCGTCGGGGTGTGTGTGGGGGGTGGGGGTGTGTGTGCCTTTTCCTTTTGGTTAGCCTTTTTTCCGAATGCTGTATCTTTTGAACGGATGGACGGATTGACTTCAAACCTTCAGCGATAGGTAGGCCATGGTCAAAGGATGTGGCTGCTTGTTTTGAGGTCTAATTTGCATAGGTCATCTGAGGTCAAAGGTCATCCAGAGGTCAAATCGTAAAAGTTACCCGATTGACGTCAAACTTGGAGAAAAGAAACATGAACGCCGGGTGATTATTTGTTTGGGTCTAATTTGCATAGGTCATCTGAGGTCAAAGGTCATCCAGGGGTCAAATCGTAAAAGTTGCCCGATTGACTTCAAACTTGGAGAAAAGAAACATGAACACCGGGTGAACATGTCTAAAATAAATTAAAGGTCATCCATGGTCATCTGAGGTCAAAGGTCATCCAGAGGTCAAATCGTAAAAGTTGCCAGATTGACGATTTTTATAATTACAAATAGGCTACAGAGGGTAAATACCAATTTGAAATCATACAAAATCTTAAAGGTTGATGACCCGATCACATTTTCATAACACAGATTTTTCTCAAACATATGGAGATTTTCATATCATATGAAAGATCATATTTTTCTGATTAACATACTGAAATTTGACGGTCCAAATCAGTATGATTACGAAGAAATCGGTGAAATAACATCGAATTACCGCGAAAGGTGGTTAACCACCAATATAGTTTGTGTACAACTCAATGGGCACATTTCACGGCATCTTGTGCGTCTAAAATAAGAACCATTAGAGTTATGCAACTCAGAATTTGGAATATAACTCTTTTAAGGATGACCTTTCATGTAGAATAGAAAACTTCAAGTTGAAAATCGGAACATCTACCCTTCATTATGTAAATCCCCATTGGCGAACATACTCCATCATGAAAGGGCGAATGAACCCATAGCCCAATAAGTACAATGACCCGATAACCACGCATGTCCCACATACAATGACAGGTTTATAATTGCATCAAATCCATAACCAATATTAGTATCAAACCTATCTTCTGTACGAATATCTTTAGAAAAAAATCAATATCAAAAATGGAAGAAAATCCACTTTTTGTTTTTAGATGATACTTTGACAAACTTTATACGGAGATCTGCCATGTTACCATGGGAAGATCGAAACAAACAGCGGAATATATTGTGTGTTCGTCGAATTCGACCAGTGGCTGCAATGATGAGAATCACGTGGTAGGCAAACCTGCCCCTATGGTGTACACTCCCCGCTCTCCCCTACGGGGTCGGACATAGGCTTGCACGACCTGGTCGCCATTAGTCGAGGTCGCGACCATTAGCGCTAGTCGCGACTGCGACTATGTACCTGAAAATATTTACTATGTAGTAAAGTTTACTTTCGGAAGTCCTAAATATACACACTTAATGAGAATAAAAACTGCTCCCAAGTAATTATTTCCGACTTTTTCGCACAGTTTTCAGTTAATTTCACCTATCTTGCTTCACACACACACCCCCACACACAGTAAACAAATATGATACAAAACATATATTTTAAAATTACTATGTACCAAGCTAAGTCGTTAGTGCAATGCCTTGTGTAAGATATCTGTTCTTTAAAGGTTCAGTCACACAGAAGACAGCTCCCGACCCAACCTCTTCCCAACTACACAAGACCACCATTTTATCAAAATCGGCTGAAATCTTGTTCAAACTTGCACAATTTACATTTTGGATCCCGACCAGCGATGAGTAGGGATGATTAGTATGCGATATTTCCCGCCTTCAACAAGACAAGAGATGCTGAATCGCCTACCAGTAGGCGACAGCATCATGAAATCGCCAAGATCAAGCATGTTTAATCGGCGACGTCAGTGTTCAGTCCCCGATCAATCGCCGACCTTGACACGACGGCACAAGTTGTGACATGTTGCTGTCAAGACTGCTCGCCGATTTGTCGCCGAGTTGTTGGTTACAAGTCGGCGACTAAGATTCTGTAGTCGCCGATTTTACATGTCAAGTTGGCTTGCATCTTCTCTCCCGCTTGGAGCAGACTCATTGCCGAACATTTTCCAACTACACACAACAACTATGATGCGCACCAACTCATCGGCTACCGCTTCCAAACCGCTCATGTGTCCATGCCGACCTTCCAGATTTAAAAAAAACACCACGATTTTTTTAGGCTGCGAGAAAAAAATCGTGGCGGTTTTGTCAAATTTGCCACGCGCTCCCGACCACACAAGACTGCAGAAGAGTGCACAGTACATTCCCAGACCTTGCCGAAACGTCACATGAAAAAAGAAAACTGCTCACGATTTTCGAATGATTGCCAATCGTGACCAGTCATGAGCAGTCTGGAAGTGGTTTTCTAGCAAATAATCGTCTGTGTGACTGAACCTTTAGTTCGTGTCATACTTCCTTTATTTATACATTTTCAAAAATAATTGAGCATAGACATTTCGTCAGATTTTAATCTCTATGGTCACTGGACGACGACTAGTCGCGACCATTTGGTGGCAACTGGTCGACCATGGACGAACCCTTTGCGAGCAAGCCTAGTCGGACGTACATATGACAATTATGCATTTTTTTCTCAAGAGGATTGTAATACTATTATACTATTACTTTTTTACTATTACTGAAATTTAAAAAATGTATCAATCAATTCTAAGATCGATCAATCGATTCACTGTCTATACCAAGGAACCATTAATGTATATTTCTTATCCTTTCTTTGTCCACAGGTCAAACAACAACCAATCAAGACATGTCTCTGTTCGAAGGTCTCGATTCTGTTTTGTATCCATCTTTTTGATTTTCCTCGGAACGATTTTGATTAATTGCATCTGGGAGTCAGATTACCCGACGTGGACAAAGACGTCATTGCCAACAGATCAAACTCGGCAGCTTGATAAGAAGGCAGCAACGACAGCAATATTGTCCAAAATCACCGATCCTCCAAGCAAAATCACCGATCCTCCAAGCAAAATCACAGATCCTCCAAGCAAAATCACAGATCGTCCAAGTAACATCACAGATCGTCCAAGTAACATCACAGATCGTCCAAGTAACATCACAGATCGTCCAAGAAAAATCACAGATCCTGCAACCGAAATCACATCGTGCGCTAACATGGCTAAAGTGCAAATAAACTCTTCGTACGAGAGCAAATCGCTGCCAAGTTGGTTTTCTAACGGTTATGTTCAAGAACTTGACGAGGTGAATCAGCCGATTACGAGACCTTTGGTGAAACAGTCTTCGATCAATCCAACTTGTTTGAAATATTTCAGAGCAAGAATCAAAGATCCTAAACCGGTTTATCAGTTATGTGATACCATCGAATTGATCATTGAAGCTCGGGGCTGTAAAAATACAAGACTCACATCAGGAGGTGATTACTTCTGGGCGTGGTTAAAAACAGAATCTCTTTCAGCAAACCAAGCCACCGATGGCAACATCACTGATTTGGGTACTGGGGAATACGTAGCACGATTTACGCTTATGTGGACAGGTAAGATTACCCCAGTGGTTGCGGTTCTCGGGACTAGAGAAGAAATCCACTTTATGCGAGACTGGAGAGAAAAGATACCGGCACGTTTTGCTTACACTGGAATATTCAAAAGGGGTAATATCACGGTGTCCACTCCTTGTCATTTGACTCCCTGGATGGATCTCTCGTATACTGATGTCAAATCAAATGGCACAACTAGACGTGTATGCAACTTTACGGAGTCAATTACAGCAACGCCTTGGTATTGTATCAAGCCAGAAAATATGCCGTGTTCTGCGTACGATTATCATAAAGGAGACACGGTACGGGAGAGAAAACTCGATATCGCAAAAAAGTATATTCAAAAGAGCGCCGGAACAAAAAATAAAATGTATTATATCAAAGGTATTGTCCCGAATGAGATTCAAGTTCTTGGTACCAGCCCTTATTCACGATGTGAACCTCTCACCTCGAGGTTACCGCAGTGTAAGCACGGTTTGACTAAAAATGACCCGACGAGGACTTCTGGATTTTATTTCAAAAACGTATGGGTATCTTTGATATGCAAAAATAATATGAAAATTGATGCAAAGATGATGATTGAAACTATGCAAAACAAAACATTATACTTCTTTGGCGATTCTACTTTACGACAGTGGTATGAATATCTATCAAACGTTGTTTTAACAGCCGAAACATGCGTCGGTAACTCACGCATGGGACGCATCACTCATAATACACCTCATAATATATCGTTAGTATTTTCATTTCACGGATTGCCCATCCGGGGCAAACATACTACGGTGGCCGTTTCGGACTATGTTGCAAATCGCTTGGATGCTTTAAAAGCCGGACCAGGTGTAGTAATCGTGATTTCTGTATGGGCACATTTCACAGCTAGTACTTTAGATTTCTACTTGCAACGTTTGCTGTCTATCAAGAAAGGCATAGTCCAATTAATGGACAGATATCCGGGGACAAAAGTGTTCATCAAATCTGCTAACACGAGAGAAATGATCTCGTACTTTACTAATAATTGGTACGCGTGGGAGTGTGACCGTTTGATGAGGACAGTTTTGGGAGAGACGCCCGGGATAACCGTTATCGATGTATGGGACATGACGATGGGACATAAAACCGGTTTTCATGTACATCCAAAAGAAGTCGTTGTCAAAAATGAAGTAGCAATGATGTTATCATATTTGACCGACAGTGTCGACATTAACAACGACAATAACAATAATAGCAACAACAATAAAACGTAAAAACTACAATATTAAAACAATAAAAACCGCAAACAACGACTATATGTGACCTGCTCCCACAAAATCGGCGTAAAGTCGTGGCGAAGATGTTGCTGAATTGAATGATTGAGGCAGCATAGCATATTATTGATTTGCCGTTTAAATTGTTGTTGGTATGGACCCATGGTCCCTTCTATTAGGGGAATTCTAAAATAGCAGTATGTATTGTTATTTTAAGAGTATTACCAATCATGCCTGGCTATTTTTTTATAATCCCGCTATAATAAAAGGGCTTGGTCCATACTAACAACAAACGGCAAAAATCAAAAACATGCTATTCTAGCTCAATTCAGCAATATCTTCGCCACGACTTTACGCCGATTTTGTGGGAGCAGGTCACATATTACGAATACATCAATTTAGTTCCACGCCTTGTACCATTGGAATAGAGTCCTAAATGTTTCGATACATTTTTAAAGCTCTGTAATTCTCTTAAAATATTTTGCAGTACTACCAAACTTAAAGCATATTTTATGAGGCGGAATTAGGATCATAACTCGAAGGTCGTAAGGCCGTAGCTCGACATCGGTAAAGTGGTAACCAAGGGCATGAGGTCGAAGCTCGTCCACGGTTAAATCGTAATCAAGAGCGTATGGTCGAATCTCGCAAGGTCGTAGCAGGCGGGGAAAATATTTCACGACTGGATCGTCACTTGACAAAACCACGTTCTTGCATTACAGCAGTGCCTTATAAGATCGCGAAATGACGGAAGAAATATCGGGTACAAGCTACGAGCCTACCAGCTACGAGCCTACAAGCTACGAGCTATGAGCTTGCTAGCTACGAGCTTATGAGCTTACGAGCTACGAGCTACGAGCCTACGGCGATCAGGCCAGCGATTGCACTGTGCTGAAAAAGTATCAAAATATGAATAACACGCAGGAAGAGCGTGGAACACTGTCCGGAATTTTCAAGTTTTAAATCAAGGTCACTAAAACCCTTTCACATTCTGCAGCAATCAGACTAGCGCTTGAATTACGATGAAAGATTATCTAAACGTCAAAACCAAACACATCAAGGTCTCCAAGAACCCATTGGTGACGCAGTGGGCACTGGCTATAGTTTGATAACCAAATTAGCGAAGCCTCATTACAGCAGCGAATGAATACAGGAGGACGGGGCGTGTGAAGGCATCAATCGTACTGGCGCATCATACATGACGCGTGCGTGCGACCAAACCCGCGTGCGTCTGAACAGAATCGCATGAGTACCCTTGTATTACCTTTTCGCGCGGAGAGATAACAACCGAATATTTCTCACCAATTTAAAACTTATTAAACTATAGGACGGGAAGCGCAATTTTTGTTCGTACATGAGTTAAGACAAAATAAGTTCATTTGTTTTAAAATTTAAAAAAATCATTTTATTCAGTGAATTTTGCTTTATTTCGTATTAAAACGGAATACAATTTTTTTTCTCAACTCATGTACGAAAAAGGATGCATACAAGCTACTTGAGGTCGCAGCAGCTATTGAGATCGCGGCAAGAACTCAATTCGTTCTCTGCGTAGGACATGTGGATTGTGGTGTTCTATGTTGTTCAATGTTGTTCACTAGTCAAGCCCCGAACAAGACTGAGCACACAGGAGGCTCTGTTTATACGCTCTTTGGACAGATCCGCCCGGTGCGAGGAGAGCCGCCTAAATGGAATCAGATTGCATCATTGCACAATGTCTCACTGCATGACCAGTCATAGTGTGTAGAGAGAATCAAACTACATGTACATGTAGTACCAGTTCGAGGCTCTCCTCACAAATAGCGGACCGTGCAAAGGGCGAATAGGTCGAACGCAGGGTCATTAGTTCATGCATGGATGGATTACAATACCAAGCACCTGTTAATGACATTTACCCAACTGAAGGCATGTTCAGACGGGCATAAGGTATCGGCGTAAATTTAGACCCTGCAGCAATCAAAATTCCACAAAGATTTCCTCTACTCCGGACAGTTGTCCACACGGTACTAAATATAACGCTACTCCGAAGTTTTCCGACGAAGTTAACACGACCATCGCAGGGGGCTTAGGAGTAAATATCGGTAAATATTATCGGAGTTCTGATTATTTGGAATCCCGTTTTCGGCAGCCTGGTGCTAAGCATTGGTTTCCAGTTTACAATACGATTTATTCCGTTATTTCCAAATTGTCGGTTCCTTTATTCGATTATTTCAGCTAGGTTTTAAATGGAGAAAGTCTCGAACCTCTGATGATCATGACACATTCCTTGAGCAGCAAGCAAAGGTCAACAAACTGATTAAAGACAGTAAAACTGAGTATTTCAAAAATACTTTAGATAATGCAGATGCTAAGACTATGTACGTACTCTGAATTCGTTGCTTAATTCGTCAGTTCATAAATTGCCTTAATGTAACTCTAATGCATCGCTTAGCAACAAATTTGCTCAATATTTTGACAAAAAGGTGTCTGACATCAGGGCTGAACTTGATAGTAAATGTGTCTTGAACAATAATGATGATGGTGATCAATCTGATACTGTATGTGCAATATCTCATATCTCTTCATTATTTGATAATGATGATAGTAGTGTTTCAAATGTTCAATATACTGACAACTCAAACTGTTACCATACCATGTTATGCTAGATTTTGATGCTGTGAGTGAGGAGGAGGTAAGAAAGATCATTTCAAAGCTGCCAAATAAAACAAGCCCCCTTGATCCAATCACATCTTGGTTGTTGAAAAAGTGTATCGATACTCTTTTGCCTATTATTATGTATGTTATTAACAATTCCCTCAGAGTCGGATCCTTTCCGTTAGTTCTACGACAGGCTGTTATTAAGCCTTTGATCAAAAAGCCGTCTCTGAATCCTGATCTTCTTAAGAATTACCGGCCCGTATCGAACCTTCCTACTTTAGGAAAAATTATTGAATACCCAGCTATTTCGAGATTCAAGCAGCATTTCCAATGTAATGGGCTCACATAAACATATCAGTCTGCCTACAAATCATCTCATAGCACAGAAACGGCCCTTCTTAAGGTTAAGAATGACATGTTGGTGAACTTGACAAAGGTAGAGTAATTATGCTTGTTCTTTTAGATCTCTCCGCTGCATTCGATACAATTGATCATGCTATTTTAGTTAAACGAATGCGGTCGGAATTCGGAATTGCAGGTTCTGCCAAAAATTGGCTTGAAAGTTACCTTCAAGATCGTAGTAACAGGGTTAGTATCCTTGGTGAATATTCAGAAAACGTCCCGCTCAAGTATGGTGTTCCTCAGGGATCCGTCGCAGGTCCACATATTTTTACAGTCTGTGGCTTCTATCATAAGACGTTTCGGGGTACCGTATCATGTCTACGCTGATGATACCCAGCTATATGTTAGTTTCGATTATAAGTCAAAGGTGGACATTGCTTCTGCTCAGCTTAGGCTTACCAAATGCATTGCAGAAATTCGATCATGGATGCATGCTAATAAGCTGAAGCTCAATGATTCAAAAACTGAGCTGTTCCTGATTTCGTCTCCAAGGCATATTGAAGCAGTGTCTCACCTGGAAATTAATTTGAAAATAGGTGGATCTGTGATCGCATTCTCAGTATGAAACAACATGTTAGTAAACTATGTCGTACTGTCAATTTCCATATACGTAATCTTTGGAGGATAAGACGATTTATTGATAGAACAACCTGTGCACATGCAGTAAGATCTTTGATCCTTTCTCGGCTGGACTATGGCCATTTTTTGCTTGGTGGCCTGTCAAAATCAGATATGCAACGTCTCCAACGGCTTCAAAACCGCGCTGTGCACGCCTTGTCTATCATGTTGATAGGCGCACTAGCGCAGCACCTTTAATTCGTGAGCTGCATTGGTTGCCGGTCCAGCAGAGAGTTGATTTTAAGATCATAGTGCATGTGTACAATAGTATACAAGGTTCATCCCCACTGTATTTGCAAGATCTCATTTGTTTGTATACACCATGGTGTATACAAACAAATGAGATCAGGACATGCTGGTCTTAGGTCAACTCAAGATACAACCCGTCTTGTGACCCATTCTACCAGTAGAACCTATGGGGATAAATGTGTTTTTGTTTTAGGACCCAATTTATGGAATATCTTACCTATAGGTCTCTTCGTGAAGCAAACAGTGTAAAAACGTTCAAGAAACTTCTTAAAATTCACCTTTTTCCTAAAGATTAGTTCACTTCCTGGCCTACTGGGTTTTTAAATTATATATCACTTTGTGCTTCAATTCATTCTCGTATTTTTAAACATTTTGTAACTGATTATTGTGTAAATTATGTAATACTTTTTATACATCAATGGTGCTTTGCTTTAATGCATCTTTTATATCATATTTTTAAAAATGTTGCTGTTATTTTGTTGTTATATAATTGTATACCATTTTTTGATGTAGCCTATGTGATTTGTACAGCGCATTGATCTTTTGGAAATGCGCTCTATAAGCACCGGTAAATAATAATAAATAATAGGTTTATTTATCGCTCGCTTGTAAACATGAATTCAAGATCGAAATTAACACGTTTTCTCTATCCAAATATGTTTTCAGTGTGATAATGCGAATTATTCTACCGAATATATAAAGCTTTACTTTTGGAGTAACCTGTAAAATAAGATAAAGTTTAATATAATGTTGGTATAGTTCTAATAATAAAATAACGTGGCAAAAAACCCAACCAGATTCGGTTACTAAGATGATCGCGAAGTGTGACGATTTCCTTTGAAACGTTTGCGTTATTTGCGAGTATTTTGGTACATTTCCAGCACCACTACCTTTTGCATGTTTTGCTGCTGAATAGAAACATATTTCAGTGGTTGTTGGTTATTGGTGTTTATTCATTATGGAAAAAGGTGTACTTTAGGTATCGTTCAATCCTGGAAAATAAAGGTTCCCAGTTTCGCTCGATATTGGTACGATTTTAGTGTTCCAGTATCGGTCGATACTCTGGAACACCAAATTGTGTCCCAGTATCGAGCGATACTGGAACAGTTCTATGTTCCAGTAGCGGGCGAGGAAAAAGTGTACTTTAGGTCCCAGATACTGGTATACCAGTATCGGTCGATACTGGTACATGAATTTTGCCAGTATCGCTCGATACTGGAACAATTTACATGTACCAGTATCGGTCGATACTGGAACATCAAATTGTGTTCCAGTATCGACCGATACTGGAACACTTCATGTGTTCCAGTATCGCAGTATCGCCCGATACTGGAGCGGTTTCATTCCAGTATCGATCGATACTGGAACAAATTAAATGTTCCAGTATCGCCCAATACTGGAACATGTAAATCGTTCCAGTATCGCTCGATACTAGAACGGTTTACATGTTCCAGTATCGAGCGATAATGGAACGATTTTATTTTTTTCCAGAACTCGTGTATTGTCATATTTGTGAAAAGGGGACGACTATTTCAGCTTTAAAAATTAGCGACATTTTTACGACGTTAGCTTTGAGTGCATTATAGTTATTTTTTCCTTTTTCAAATACGTGTTCAGTTGTTATATATGATTGCAGGATTTTTTTCTATTATTTGTTTGAAGGAAAAAATGTCGTAGTGTTTTAAAATATTGCGAGGGAAAACCATCTTATTCATTATGGTTTGGGAACAACATTGTTTATGTTGGAGTACTACACACTAAATGGGGTCGTTCAATATATTTCTCTCGGCTCTGAAAAGAGCTTTTATAGGCCGTCCTTGATATTGATTAAAATATTGTGATTTTTGCGTTGAAAACCCCATGTTTGCATTGAAAAACAAACAAGTAGCTATGTCGTGACATTCCGATATGGAGTTTTTTTTCAAACATTTCAATGTTGGCCTACATGTATATTTCACTACACAAATATAAAACGGCATGTTGAGGCCATGTTTATAATGTCATTGTGACGTCAAGCGTAAGATGTTTGTACTTGTCACGAATAACCAAACAAATAATAATAATGAAGTGTCTCAGACAACAGCTTCGACGGGTCCATCTAAAAAGAACAACCAGTTGCAGTCATTAAGAAACGGAAACACCGACACATATCAACACTAGACACTCGCCAACGTATAGAATAAACCGCACGAGAGAAGAGACGAACCTCCCAAAGATTCCCGTCGGTTGACACATCACAGGCTGTTTTGAATACCACAAAATGGCTCTTTTCAGAGCCACCTTTTTTCCAGAAAGAGAAATAACCATACAAGCCAACTTCGCCGATATTGTATTGGGTAATACTGGCACATTTTTCATGTTCCAGTATTGGGCGATACTGGAACATTTTTCATGTACCAGTATCGGGCGATACTGGTACACAATCTACCAGTATCGACCGATACTGGAAGAAAATAATGTACGCGACATCTCTCACTGATAATGGATGACTCAAGCTATAAAAATTGAAACAGCAGATATTATCGGAGGCGTGTCTTTTTCATAATCACAAGCCGACGGCACGTCAGCTAGGCAAATTTAAGAAGGGGTTCTTGTCAACCGAGCTAAAGTGGAAAGTCTGAGGACATCCCGACGGACTGCAAGGTACAAATGAACCTACCAACACTATCAGGCGATGATGAGAGAACATCAGAAAGCTGTTTTGAAAAAGTTGTCGCAGTTGAGTATGGGGATATTTAAATTCTCAAAATAGAGTCAACTATTTCTAAGCTGATTGACGATTCGAGGAAGCATTTCGAGAGGATGAAGCTCCCCTTGGAAGCCCCAGTGCAATACATTACACTTGATTCAACTACTAGGTATTCACTAAAGGCAAAAGTCATACGTTAGAAGGCGTGGAAGATCACAACGATTTTCGTTTGAGATACATATCATCGGTAGTTTTCTAAGCCGGACTTTAACCTTAAGCCAATTTTTCAAAAAGAGAAAATGATCATGCATACGTAACGTTAAATTGACTTTACCAATCAGCTCATCCTACTAGTATCAATAAAAGCTCTCTTCAGAGCCACAACAACTTCAAGAGAAATATATTGAACGACCCCATGTAGTACGTGTAGTACTCCAACATAAACAATGTTGTTCCCAAACCATAATGAATGAGATGGTTTTCCCTCGCAATATTTTAAAACACTACGACATTTTTTTCTTCAAACAAATAATAGAAAAAAATCTCGCAATATGACAATACACGAGTTCTGGAACAAATTAAATCGTTCCATTATCGCTCGATACTGGAACATGTAAATCGGTCTAGTATCGAGCGATACTGAAACGATTTACGTGTTCCAGTATCGAGCGATACTGGAACAAAATGTTCCAGTATTGGGCGATACTGGAACATTTAATTTGTTCCAGTATCGATCGATACTGGAATGAAACCGTTCCAGTATCGGGCGATACTGGAACACATGAAGTGTTCCAGTGTCGGTCGATACTGGAACACAATTTGATGTTCCAGTATCGACCGATACTGGAACATGTTAATTGTTCCAGTATCGAGCGATACTGGCAAAATTCATGTACCAGTATCGACCGATACTGGTATACCAGTATCTGGGACCTAAAGTACACTTTTTCCATCTTGTTAAGCTTGACTAATAAATAATCAGTGAAACTAATTCGCGCTAAAATGTATATTTTAACAATAAAAAGGTCCAGAAAACGTTTCTGAAGCCATCTTATTCAAATTGAATAACAAAATATTTTAAAAAAATGGCTATTGTTAAAAGAAAGGTTAAAAAACCCGTTCCTGAAGCCATCTTGTTAAGCTTGAATAATAAAACATTTAAAATAATACCCGTAGCGCGCACAAATTTGTTATTTTTACACTGAAATGGTCCTGAAAACGTTCCTGAAGCAATCTTGTTAAGCAGGAATAATAAAACATTGAAAATAATTTGTGCGTAGCGCGCAAAAACTGGTTATTTTAACACTAAAATAGCCCTGAAAAATGTTCATGAAGTCATTTTGTTTAAGCTTGAATATTAAAACGATGAAACTATATAATTCGCTCGAAACGCACAAAAATATCTAGTTTTCTAACTAAAATGGTCCAGAAAAAGTTCCTGGAGAAATTATGAGGAGGCTAAGAAGAGCCTAGGGGAGGCTTATGATCATGTAAAAGAGGAAGACCTTACCAATAAGCTTAGAGAGGTAGAAAATGCCCACATAAACTGCAAGCATGGTAAGATTTGGAAACTGATCAACAAAATATCAGGAAGATTGACTACAAGAAAGGGTCAAATCAAAGGATCCACACAAAAGGAGAGACTAGATAATTGGTATACTCATTTCAAAAATCTACTTGGGAGCCCACCACACATAAGTAATGAGGATGAGGAAATTGCCTCAGTTCTATCAAATCTCAGCATAAAAGAAGGACCCTTTGACTTGGAGGAATATATGTAAAGTATAAGAAGGCACTCGTAGAAGGGAAAAGCAGTGGGGAAGATGGTATCACACCTGAAATGCTCAAAAGATGTGATTTGGATAATATCATTCTGGACTTCTGCAATGATGCATTGCTGAACGGGAAAAGCCAGACCAATGGTCTATTCTCAACATAATACCAATACCAAATCAGGTGATCTCAGCTTGGGAGGCAACTACCGTGGAATAAGTCTGAGCTCAATTGTTGCCAAGCTATACAACAAGATGATACTCAACAGAATCAGACCTGAGCTTGACATCCACCTGAGAGCCAATTAAAAATGGCTTTAGAGTTGGACGTACCACAGTTGGCCACATTCTTGCCCTCAGAAGAATTATTGAGGGAATTAGATCAAACAACCTGCCAGCCATCATAACCTTTATCGACTTCAAGAAGGCGTTTGACACAATATACAGGGGACGAATGCTGCAAATTCTGAAGGCCTATGGTATACCTGAGCAGCTTATGAATGCGATTGCAGAAATATACAAGGACACCAAGGCAAAGGTTATATCACCTGATGGGGAAACTGAGGAATTTGAAATACTGGCTGGAGTACTACAAGGTGACACCCTGGCTCCATATATCTTTGTCATTGTTCTCGACTACGCCCTAAGAGAGGCCTAGATGGCAAAGAAGAAGAGCTATGATTCCGCTTAACAAAAAGAAGCAGCAGACGAATAGGACCAACCACAGTTACTGACCTTGACTTTGCTGACGACATTGCACTGTTGTCTTGAAGAAGTGTCTCAAGCGCAATCACTACTTAACAGAGTGGAGACTTCGGTGGGTAAAGTTGGGCTCAAAATGAATGCTGCAAAGACAAAGTACATGTCCTTCAACCAGAAGCTAGTACCTGTCATCACCACAAGCGAATGTATGCGCCTTGACAAAGTGGAGGACTAAGTACCTTGGAGCCTGGATGAACAGTACTGAAAAGGACATTAAAACACGCAAAGCAGCTGCATGGAGAGCTTGTGGCAAACTCAGTCAGTTATGGAAGGCCAATGCACTATCCAGAAAGCTCAAAGAAAGACTGTTCATAGCTACTGTAGAATCAGCCCTCCTCTATGGATGTGAGTCATGGATAGTCACCCCCAAAGCTTAGTAAACAGCTGGACGGATGTTACACTAGAATACTTAGAACTGTGTTCAACATCAACTGGAGACAGCATGTGACAAATAAAGACCTGTACGCGGATATGCCCAAAGTCTCGGATAAGATCAGGGAGCGTAGATCTAGATTTGCAGGACACTGCTTCAGAGGGTCCAATGAGCTGGTCTCCAAACTAATACATTGGATACCTAAACATGGAGTGAGAAAGCGTGGTACACCAGCCCTAACCGACATTGACATACTGAAGCGTGACACAGGATTACAGGTAGAAGAAATCAAGACAGCTATGTTGGAAAGGAAGATTTGGAGAAGCATCGTGGTTCGGGAATATCACCCGCCATAAGTCAAGTAAGTAAGTCAAGGTTAACTTCCTAAAGAACAAATAGCTGCTACATTTTCCAAACAAGCTTTTTCTCCAGGTTTTTATGCCAGAGAGGTGCACAAGATACATAGAAAAGATGAATAATACAAAGGTCAGCTATTTAGTAAAACTCTTGCCTAGAGTGCCACCAATACTCCATATTACACGCGGGCGGACAAATATTAATGGAGAAAAACACTGTGCTACGGGAGATGGTAAAGGTTAGGCCTTGTGGTGTAGGGTGGGGTGTGTGTGGGGAGGGGGGTGGTAATGAAGTAATGTGTTTGGGAGGTAGGGGGTTAATGAAGAAATGTGAAATAACCAAGGGCCACGAGGTAATGAAATAATAATGTGGTTTCTGATGAGATAAAAACATAGTATGGTGAATCTAAATCGCGTAACATGGTGTCAGATGTGGGATTTGTCTGAAGGACGGGCGTCCCGCTAACACTTACAAAAGGTCCCGGCTCCTCCTCCTCCTCCTCCTCCTCCTCCTCCTTTTAGAAATCTTGCCCCCCCCCCCCCCCTGAAAAAAATCCTAGCTACGCCACTGCCTCCTCCTCCTCCTCTCCCCTCCCCTCCTCCTCTCCTCACACTCCCCTCCACTCCCCTCCCCTCCCCTCTGTTCACACAATATGGAACCTATGGTTTGTGCCAAACCATAGGTATTTTTCCATATTGTGTGAACATGCAGGGGATAACTAATATGATTGTGTATCGAATGATATGAGCATGCGCAGTGTGATTACTTGGAGTTTCAACATGTCAGAACTTAGTCGAACAATGCGTCCCCGAATGTTTTATTATTAGGTGTTAAAATACCGTAATTTGGTAATAGCAACATCCAACATGGTGTCAGATGAGGGATTCTGACAATGGAGTATCTCCCGCCTGAACTGATACGAGTCCCATGGCCATGGATGTCGATGATATGCAAAAACAATGTTAAATTTGAACCAAACGGCGTGCCATATACAGTCATCAAAAAAAGTAACTATACAGATAATAAATGGACTTTTAACTCTAAAAATATATATCCTACCTAAAAATATTAAATCATAAAGTTGTTGAGAAATTTATCTTCTTGAATATGAGATATTGCACGCTCATAGGATCGGTTGAATATTGAAGAAGTGACAATCCAAAGTGTAAGGTAAAGTCACAATTTTATTTTCACATATTACATTTCAACACGGGGGGAGTATGACAGGTAGCGTGTGTGTGGTGTATTGATCCATCGGAACAATACGGTCGACTGTCCAACATGCGCATGCATCGCCCAATTGCACTACCGGTAATCGATAGGGTACCAGTAGATGGGTCCGCGTGTAGAAAATGAAATTGTGAAAATGAAAATCAGACCTCCCTCACCTTACATTTTGGAGTGTCACTTCCTCAATGATCATTTGATCCTAGCGTGCAATATCTCATATTAAAGAACACAAATTTCTTAATTAGAAGCCCATTTATTACCTGTATAGTTACTTTTTTTGATAACTGTAAATGAATGACCCTTTTCTATAGCCCTTTTGGTAAATGTATGGGTCTTATAACCTTAAATTTGCTATTTTCATATATGTAGGACAATTATGGGTCTTTGGTAAATATATTGGTCCATTTCCCCCCGAAAATTGGTAAATACTTGGGACAACTTGCATTTTGCTGACGGCACATCCCTACCAACAAATTATCTGGGTACGCCCAACCCATCCCCTGGGAAATGAGCATACATTGTATTCAGTTAAGACCTTTTTTAAACCCACAACATAAACCATGTCAACATGTCAAGCTCTGTGATGCTATACATGTACAGTACTTGCCAAAAACCAAAAACTGACGGAAATAAAACCGGGCTTACATGTACAATTGAAATTGTGGTTCTCTTTTACTTGTCTAAAACAGTCTACCAATACTTATTACCAAACAGAACGCAGAACGCCAGACCGACATATTATAATGTAAGTATTAATCATATTCATTTACTTCTATGTGATTTGTAAGGCTAGAAAAACAAATGTTTTATTGTAAGATTTGGTGGTACGTAGCCATTTGAAAGTTTCATTTCATTGTGCAAGGGCAGGTTCGATACCTTTTGATATACTATACCAACGGACATGTTGCTACGTTACACGCCGTTTGTACATTGTTAGCTCACCGGAGCAGCAGTGAAAAATGGGGTGCAGAGGTAAGTGTGAAAGCTAGAGGAATGACCGGGGGAATGACTAGAGAAAATTAGCTAGAGGAATTCATATTATTGTTTTTAAAAACTGCATACGTACATTTGACGATCTGTTACAATATTGAATGTATCTCCATTCTCCGTTACCATGGTTACAAAATTACATCAATTCATCAATCCGATTGTTTTAGTGAGTGATTGGTCCATAAATATAATAGGCACTACTTAGAAATAGATGGTAAAAATCTGGTTTCGGTGTTATAGAAAGTGGAAGAATATTGTATCAAAAGTGCAAGAAAAATCCAAATGAAGCGATGTAGGCCACCAAAATTGTAATAATCTGTTGAAATTATCGTTACTTAAGGGTCAATTTCAAAATGGCCCCCATCATTTGTTTCCATCGAATCACCTGCAATGTAATCGAGGAAGCAAAAATATAATACTGCCTTGAAAATGGTAGAAAGTTGGTGTAGCCTAAGTGTCGTAAGAAGCGGCGTTATATAAGACAAGAAGAGTGTCAAAAAACACAATCCTCGCTTAGAGGGGGTTAATTTTGAATGCAAGCAGAAATAAAGGAAGAGTATTTTAAAGAGAATTGTGTCATAACAAAACATGCACTTTCTGTTTCCTTTAAATCAAGTTTCAAGATCTGTTTTTATAACATAGAGTCATAGTTATATTGTACATGATTGTTTACATAAACAAACTATACCCTGAACTTTAGAGTCATAGTTATATTGTACATGCTTGTTTACATAAACAAACTCCCTGAACATTTGAGTTAAAAGTCCCAAATAGGAATATTTTGTATCTAATTAAGAATAGACTTATCACATCAAAGTCAACCAGGGACAAAAACAACAATGGATAATTAATAAATAATTAATTATGATTCATTAATGATTAATTAAGTATCAATTAATTAATTATCAAGTATTAATTAATAAATAAATAATAAATCATATATTAATTATTAATACTTATCTATCATCAATTTATTATTGAGTAATTAATGATTATTAAATAATTAACTAATGATTAATGAATGATTAATGATTGATTAATAATAAATAATAAACTTTTTTACTAACTTTCCAATTTGAGCCATAATAATGTGGCACTTTAAATACACAAACCAGTCATTGTTATTAGTTGCTACATGGATACACTATGAAACACTAAAGCATTATTTATCCAGGGACAATCCCTGATTTACCATGGCATGTGTAGCTTTCCATTATTAAAATTCACAATTTATTGTATTGACCGTTGACCCTTCCTTGTACATACAAAAACTAGTTGGCTGGATCAATCTGTCACCAAAACCAATTATACCTTTCCGTTAGTACTATTTCAGGTCATTGTGTCAATACCGTGGTGAATAATGGGACTTATTAATAAGTGCATAAAGACGGTGATGTGGTCCTTGCGTGTTATGAGTATATCTGCAAAATTGTGAAACGGTTGCGTATGGATAATTGGAAATAGTTATAATCAGCTGTTATGATTGGTTGACAGGGTTGTTTGTTAACTTGTATGGGTGAAAGTGTGAACAAATGAAACCAAGGGTACTTGACGGTTTAGATGGCATTATTTTAACACTATACCTAGAGAACCAAATGCAATATATCCAATGATGTGACCTTGCCAGAAAATAAGTTGATCTCTGCAACGAGCGTGCTGAACTTGTACCAGTACAGGTTTGTACAAGTAGTAACAAACTCACTTCGCGAGAAAAAGGGTATATTGTATCAAAAGTCCCCACAAATTCTATTTGGAGACAAACTAATTACAGTGATGTTGACAATGCCCATCTAAATGTACCACCTGATAATATGTGGAAAACTTTAGCTTATGACTTGAAGTAACATGATTTTGGTATCGTATGTATAATGGATTTTACACCACATGCTAAATTGGAAGATTTTAGACATCGTTACTAAATGGTCAAATTCCGCCAGAAATGGCAGCCATTGCGTCGAATCACCTAAAGTGAAATGATGGAAGCTAATGAAACAACCTGAAAATGAAAACCAGAATGATAATGTTATTCTATTCAGGACAACTAGTTGGACGATTACATTCAGAAAGCATATTATCATTGTATTGCTCAGAATAGAGAATTATATACATCATTGACTGATATGTTTTATTTGTGAAATTATGTTTTATTTGTGAAATTATGTTTTATTTGTGTACTGAGTTATGATCTGTTTTCTGAATGGAATCATCCAAAAATGTATAATTCCTTCCATTAACCCTAACTCCCGCGGCTATGTTTTTGCGTGTATCGGGGAAAAGTACGATTTTTGTTTAACCCGATAAATCACGACCGAGCACCCCTCGGCATTCGATCCCGGGACCATCCGCACCAAAGTATGTGCCCCTATCGGCTGAGCTAACTCCCCAGCGTATGCGGGCACCAACTTCGTGCTCACATATGCCTGCGGTAGGTGACGTAATCGAGCCACGCGCGTGGAGATTTTGGACGATTTTGAATGATGCAGTGTCATGATTTGGTGTTGTAAGAAGCTCAGTGTGAAAGAACCGCCACAAACGGCCGCCATTATTCGATTCCGTCAAATCACCTATAGCGAAATGCTAGGAGCTAAAAAAGTACTACCTGAAAATGTGTTGGTTCGGCCGGTGTCACGAGATGTGGAATTTTAAAGAAACATTGTATCGATAGTTTTTATTTAAAAAAAAGTTGATTTTGATACGTATTATGGATGCGAAACGTATGTTAATATTGCTCTAACTTAAAGGGATGATTGAAAAATCAAAAGGCCGCCCAAAATGACTGCCCGCATGATTTTCGTCTTATAACTTAAACAGATGTGTGTAGGATGATACTTTTGAGAAATGTTTTACCATAAATAAATGTTGCAGAGATAGTATAGCTTTGCTTATACAAGATTTAGAATTTTCTATATACCGTTTAAGGTCGTTGATCGCGTTCCCTTTGCCTTGAACTTATATACCGGTATATCGTTGTCTTCCTTTTAACACCAGTGATGCATAGTCCTTTATTGCTTCCGTGTACCACGTTGACTTCCTCCCCTTTATTTGCAAATTGAAAGCATGGACTTTATACAAAAAGAGTAAATTTGAAGAGGAAAACTTTGATGTAATAGTGGTGAAAGGTGTAATCAGTCACACACTGAAAGAGATTGAAGGGGATTTATTGTCTTTGAAATGTTATAAGGTCTGATTGAAATGTTTTTTCAACTGTCATGATAAGGTTTATTTGCAGTAGACTGGACGTTCACAATATTTGTGACAAAAGTGCATTTACAGGTGGATGATCAGATGTCAGTACTTCTTTGTCACATATGATAATTAGTTTGTGTATTGCTACAATGGCTTATGTGATGGCAACAAAAAATCAATTCAAATTCTAGATAGAGTTGACATAATAATTGATTATCCCTACATTAAGAAAAATGATTAGGCCTAATTAGTAGCTTTTGCAGAGAACAATTTTCATCCTACATTTTGAAAAATATTGTATCTGGCACCCAGAGTATTAATTTATGGGAACAAGTAAATGTGAGTGGGTCACCCACGTTAAAGGCTTTGTGGCTGCAATTCATGCGAAATGTGAACAGAATAAATAAATTGAAATCTGAAGAATATTTAGTCCATAGGCATTGTTTTATTATGTGTATGTTATTGCTTCTTAGTTACTGGTGTTGAGTGCAGAAATACTACGGTTAAAAGTTGTTAACAAATAAATGTTAAAATGTACATTGTCTTAATATGATATAATGGTCGTTAAATTAGATTTATTATTTTACAAATGGTCTAAGGTTCTCAATACATTTTAGCGTTGAGCATAGCTAAAGCGAATAGATACACTTGACAATGGGAATTTAGGAAAGATGGTGGTCTGCATATTTGACGGAATATGGAATAACCCGTTGGTGCCATGCTTCCAGATTAAGACATGCTTTAAAATATCCTGATTGCACATGAGTATTTGGAGCAGTTAAATATAGTAGTATTGAACGGAAGTTTTGGCAACACATGTAGTAGAATGTTGTTGTAGTAGGAACAAGAAGTTGTTGGTATGACACTTATGTATGACCACTGAAACAGGTTATTTGTTGTAATGGAATAGAAACACTCTTCACGTGCCATTGCATTTTACCAATGGGCAATTCCGTAAATCGGAAAACCACATGCCAAATCACATAATATTGGCTATCATTCACTGGAAATTGATTCAAACTGATTTTGGTTTATGATAGGGTCACTACATCACTTGATATCCGGATACATAATCTTGACGAATGTGCAATGTTTTGTCGTACAGATCAGAGTCAAAACCTTTTGGGGTTAAAATAGCAGTGGAGTCAAACGTACATTTGAGAATTATGCATTTTTCAAGAGGATTGTAACACTATTACTTTTTTTACTATTACTGAAATTAATTTGAAGTTATCAATCAATATATTTCTTATCATTTCTTTATCAACAGGTCTGAAATAAACAACAACCAATCAAGGCATGTCTGTGTTCGAAGGTCTCGAGTCTGTTTTGTATCAATCTTCTTCTTGATTTTCCTCGGAACGATTTCGATTAATTTCATCTGGGAGTCAGATAACCCGACGAAGATGTCCAAAATCACAAATCATCCAACCGATATCCCATCGTGCGCTAGAAAAGAAATAGCGCACATGTATTCTTCGTATGAGAGCAAATCGCTGCCACGTTGGTTTTCTAACGGTTATGTTCAAGAACTTGACGAGGTGAATCAGCCGATTACGAGACCTTTGGTGAAACAGTCTTCGATCGATCCAACTTGTTTGAAATATTTCAGAGCAAGAATCAAAGATCCTAAACCGGTTTATCAGTTATGTGATACCATCGAATTGATCATTGAAGCACGGGACTGCAAAAATACAAGACTCACTTCAGGAGGTGATTACTTCTGGGCGTGGTTAAAAACAGAATCTCTTTCAGCAAACCAAGCCACCGATGGCAATATCACTGATTTGGGTACTGGGGAATACGTAGCACGATTTACGCTTAGGTGGACGGGTAAGATTACCCTAGTGGTTACGGTTCTCGGGACTAGAGAAGAAATCCACTTTATGCGAGACTGGAGAGAAAAGATACCGGCACGTTTTGCTTACACTGGAATATTCAAAAGGGGTAATATCACGGTATCCACTCCTTGTCATTTGACTCCCTGGATGGATCTCTCGTATACTGATGTCAAATCAAATGGCACAACTAGACGTGTGTGTAATTTTACGGAGTCTATTACAGCAACGCCTTGGTATTGTATCAAGCCAGAAAATATGCCGTGTTCTTCGTACGATTATCATAAAGGAGACACGGTACGGGAGAAAAAACTCGATATCGCAAAAATGTATATTCAAAACAGCGCCGGAACAAAAAATAAAATGTATTATATCAAAGGTATTGTCCCGAATGAGATTCAAGTTCTTGGTACCAGCCCTTATTCACGATGTGAACCTCTCACCTCGAGGTTACCGCAGTGTAAGCATGGTTTGACTAAAAATGACCCGACGAGGACTTCTGGATTTTATTTCAAAAACGTGTGGGTATCTTTGCTATGCAAAAATAATATGAAAATTGATGCAAAGATGATGATTGAAACTATGCAAAACAAAACAATATACTTCTTTGGCGATTCTACTTTACGACAGTGGTATGAATATCTAGCCAACGTTGTTTTAACAGACAAAATATGCGTCAGTAACTCACGCATGGGACGCATCACGCATAATACACCTCATAATATATCGTTAGTATTTTCATTTCACGGATTGCCCATCCGGGGCAAACATACTACAGTGGCCATTTCGGACTATGTTGCAAATCGCTTGGATGCTTTAAAAGCCGGACCAGGTGTAGTAATCGTGATTTCTGTATGGGCACATTTCACAGCTAGTACTTTAGATTTCTACTTGCAACGTTTGCTGTCCATCAAGAAAGTCATAGTTCAATTAATGGACAGATATCCGGGGACAAAAGTGTTCATCAAATCTGCTAACACGCGAGAAATGGTCTCGTACTTTACTAATAATTGGTACGCGTGGGAGTGTGACCGTTTGATGAAGACAGTTTTGGGAGAGACGCCTGGGATAACCGTTATCGATGTATGGGACATGACGATGGGACATGAAAGCGGTTTTCATATACATCCAAAAGAAGTCGTCGTCAAAAATGAAGTAGCAATGATGTTATCATATTTGACCGACAGTGTCGACATTAACAACGACAATAACAATAATAGCAACAACAATAAAACGTAAAAACAACAATATCAAAACGATAAAAACCGCAAACAACGTCTATACAGGGTGTCCCTAAAAAAATTGTGCACATGTTTGCGCAACTTGTTGACCTAAAGTCCTAAAGTTTGGTGTAATATATTTATACACACGAAAAGGGAAAACACTCAGCTTTCAGATGCCGTTTATTTTATCTGATTTGGATTTGTCAATCCCGAGATATACCCAGTTTATCAAAGCTACCCAAAATCGATGTTGTGCCACTTTTACAGAATAAATGATTATGAGCGTCAAAACGATACTAACATTGGTCTATCCATGGGCATCAATCGTCTTGAAACATTGAGGTAGGCATTTGACCGGAATTGTTTAAAAGAGGCTGAGGAACAAAAATGATGTCCTTGGAATATGTGGTAAGCAGTTATTCTGGGATCCCTCTGAAGTGCACACGCACGTTATCAATGTGTTACTGTGTCCTGCCACTTTTCATCTTAGTCTTCCAGAATGTTCTCTATTCATTGGTGCTTGTACCATACCATCTACCAAGCATTTCCAATACTCCTTTTTATATAGGTGTATTCCTAAACGGTACGTGAGTGTTTGAGAAATGAATGGCAAATTCTCAGGTGACTCTTCTGCTGGACTTCTCGTTTCGTGATATTTTAAGACCATGAACACCCTCTACTATCATGTCTATTGAAAATTGAGGCCGCACCCAGCCATGAACGTCTGTCTTGTTTTGAAAATGTAGGCCCAATAAACATTTTGTGAAACCTCGTCAAAAGGACTGGTTCGAATCATGTACCAAAAATTTTGATATTCAGTTCTGCTTGGATACACAGGCACTCATTCCTATTCGTTCAAGTGGAAGTTGTATCTTCATGATCTTAGGAGTAAACCTTTGAAACTGTAAAGTGGCACAACAACGATTCTAGGTAGCTCTAGTTAATTGTCCATATCTCAGGATTGACAAATTCAAATCAGATAAAATAAACGGCATCTGAAAGCTGAGTGTTTCCCCTTTTCGTGTGTATAAATATATTACACCAAACTTTAGGACTTCATGGTCAACAAGGTGCACAATTTTTTAGGGACACCCTGTATGTGACCTGCTCCCACAAAATCGGCGTAAAGTCGTGGCGAAGATGTTGCTGAATTGAGGCAGCATAACATATTATTGATTTGCCGTCTAAATTGTTGTTGGTATGGACCCATGGTCCCTTCTATTATAGGGGAATTCTAAAATAGCAGTATGTATTGTTATTTTAAGAGTATTACCAGCCATGCCTGGCTATTTTTTTATAATCCCGCTATAATAAAAGGGCTTGGTCCATACTAACAACAAACGGCAAAAATCAAAAACGTGCTATCCTAGCTCAATTCTTCGCCACGACTTTACGCCGATTTTGTGGGAGCAGGTCACATATTACGAATACATCAATTTAGTTCCACGCCTTGTACCATTGAAATATAGTCCTAAATGTTTCGATACATTTTTAAAGCTCTGTAACTCTCTTAAAATATTTTGCAGTACCACCAAACTTAAAGCATATTTTATGAGGCGGGATTAGGATCATAACTCGAAGGTCGTAAGGCCGTAGCTCGACATCGGTAAAGTGGTAACCAAGGGCGTACAGTCGAAGCTCGTCCACGGTAAAGTCGTAATAAAGAGCGTATGGTTGAAACTTGTCCTCGGTAAAGTCGCGATCAAGAGCGTATAAGGTCGAAGCTCGCAAGAAAATATTTCACGACAGGATCGTCACTTGACAAAACCACGTTCTTGCATTACAACAGTGCCTTATAAGATTGCGAACTGACGGAAGAAATATCGGGGTACAAGCTGCGAGCCTACCAGCTACGAGCCTACAAGCGCTACAAGCTAAAGGCCCTGTCACACATACCCATAGACTAATTACTTACATACGGCGATCAGACCAGTGACTGAACTGCGCTCAAAAATATGTATAACACGCAGTGAGAGCGCGGAAAACTATCCGAAAATGTCCATTTTTAAGTCAAGGTCGCTAAAACCCTTTCACATTCTGCTGCGATCAGACCGGCGCTTGGATTACGCTGAAACATTATCAAAACGCCAAGCCGAACGCACAAGCGGACAGTTGTCCACACGGTCCACACTTGCGCGGACAGGGAGCCCCCCGTTTCAATTCACTGCCCCTTCTTGCCACCCCAAATGAAAAAGTCTAGTTACGCCACTGGGCTGCCGAAAACGGGCTTCGAAATAATCAGAACTCCGATATTTACCGATATTTACTCCTAAGCCCCCTGCGATGGTCGTGTTAACTTTGTCGGAAAACTTCAGAGTAACGTTGTATTTAGTACCGTGTGGACAACTGTCCGGAGTAGAGGGATTAATTGTGGAATTTTAATTGCTATAGGGTCTAAATTTACGCCGAGCATTTATGCCCGTCTGAACATGCCTAATGTGATAGTATCATGATGTGTTTGTCTCTGCTGATATCGGTTCAATAAGAAAACCATATTGAATTATATGGATTACAACAAAAATGTGATGGTTGTGGAAGAGTATGTTTACAGGTGTCTGAGGAGAGTGGCGTAACTAGGTTATTCATAGAGATGCGCGCGAAACAAGCTTGTACCAAAGAATATTTCGTTTTGGGAAGACAAATTTTTCATATGTGTACTTTTGACCATCATAATTCCATGATTCCTTTCGTCAAATGAACCGACAGTGCCAATCTCAACCGACACGACGTCATTATTGGGGGGATTTGGCGTGTACTATTTTTGTAAATTTCATTTACAGCTTTACTTGATTTCATTTGGGGGCAAGCAGCGGGGGGGGGGGGGCAAGGGTTCCGAGATCCCCCCCCCCCCCCCCCCCCCCCGCTAGTTACGCCACTGCGGCAGCTTGGTGCTAAGCATTGGTTTCCAGTTTGCAATACGATTTATTCCATTATTTCCAAATTGTCGGTTCCTTGATTCGATTATTTCAGCTAGGTTTATTTATCGCTCGCTTGTAAACATGAATTCAAGTTCGAAATTTCTCTTTTTGTTACTAATTTTTCGCCTCTTTTCGGATGGTGGTATACAAGATTTAGTGCCTATGCTGATAGCAACAGCGGTATTTTTTCAAGGCAGACGATCTGATAGGGATGAGCAGCATCGGATGCGTTTGTGGCATCATTATATCATTGGCGAAGGTTTACGCCAGAGATCGTGTTAAGTGCATCCACACGGGCGTGCTAATCCTAACTGCAGCTCGTGTTAAGCGCGTTACTCCTGAGAAATCTCAGGATTAAATCGGGTCCGAATAAGGTCGGATTATTTAACACGGGTGCCGTCCACACGGTCACTACTCGGCGCAAAAGTGCGATCGCGGGGATCCTAACCCGCTCTATGGTATCCACTGCGTCCCAAATCGGTTCCTAGAGACCTTACTGCGTTTTGCATGGCGTTTTGGTACTTTTTCAGCGCAACGAGAGCGCAAGGCAAACTGTCCGAAATTGTCAATTTTTAAATCAAGGTCACTAAAACCCTTTCACCCTTTTATTTCGTATTAAAACGTAATAAATATTTTGTTCTCAACTCATGTACGAAAAAGGATCCATACAAGCTACTTGAGGTCGCAGCAGCTATTGCGATCGCAGCAAGAACTCAATTCGTTCTCTGCGTAGGACATGTGGAGTGTGGTGTTCTATGTTGTTCAATGTTGTTCACTAGTCAAGCCCCGAACAAGACTGAGCGTGCAGGAGGCTCTGTTTATACGCTCTTTGGACGGATCCGCCCGGTGCGAGTAGAGCGTTCTAAATGGAATCAGATTGCATCATTGCACAATGTCTCACTGCATGACCAGTCATAGTGAGTAAATAATAACCCGTAGGTATTTCAATGATGGTAGTCAATCAAGCGAATGACGACAACGTCTGAAATGTCAAACAGATGAAAAGAACAAGAGAGTTATTATACAGAGAGTTCATTATTGTCTATCTCCCCCCAAGTCGCTGTCCAGCTGACAGATGTGACAGGGGCTGAGAAATCCGTATGAAAATGTTTGACTAGAGTTTATGTCACATAGTCCTTGGTCCATTCAGGTGGTCTCTTGACACGCGTGGATCGTCGCTGAGCGTTGGCCATTTCTGGATCGATCATAGTTAGCTGTGGCGTTCGGGGTCCTGTTGCGGGTGGTGTAGCGTGCGATTGGGCCGCGGGTAGTACCCTTTGTGTCTCGATAGCAGGTCGTGTAGACTTAGGCAGAGATTGGGTGTCCGGAGCTGGCTGAGTGACAGACTCGCTGTTGGGTTCGCCATGTAGCGCTATGTTGTATGGGGTAGCTGGGATGATCGGATGGTCAGGATGAGTGTTTGCGGGAGTGTTTGTCTGCGTTGTGTCCTCAGGGCACATGGGACTGTCGTGTTGCTCCTTCAATGGGAATGGGGATGGGCGGCAGTTGGATCTTGCCATGTCGTCAAGTATTGACTTACGAGGTTCTGGGCAATACACAGGCGTGTATTTTCGCAGAAATTTTCTGTTCCTTAAAGTTGTGCGACCTGAGCCGTCAACTCGTACAATATATTGATCAAATTGACGCACTTCTATCACCCGGCCTGTTTTGTCCCATTTCCTGGGGTGGAAACCAACTTGGTTCTGTACACGAACTGTGTCGCCCACTTTGAGCGGCGAGAGCCGACGAGTGTGTTCAGACCATCGCTCCGCTTGAAGCACGTGGCGATTGCGTAATGCTTCTTCTCTGGCGGTAAGCATATTGCGCCAGGTGGAATGTGGCGTATACCGGCCAGGATGAATTGGAACAAAATCCCTGATCGGTCGGCCAAAGACACATTGAGCAGGTGACAATTTCGTGGTCGGGTCTGGTGCGTTGCGGTATTGAAGTATTGCCCGCTGGAATGAGTTTGTGTCTAGCGTACCGCTGTGTCCCGTGTTGTCGGTTATTATACGCTTTACAGTCTTAACGCCTACCTCAGCGCGGCAGTTGATGTGAGGGAAGGCGACGGATGACAGCCGATGGTGCACGCCCCACTGCTGAAGGAAGTTGCGAGTTGTGGTTGCGGTGAATTCAGGGCCTCCGTCTGATGTGATCTCATCGGCGATGCCATAAGTGGCGAAGATACGTCGTAAGCAGGTAATGAGCCCGGCAGCCCCGTCAGTGGCTCGCTCGACAACGGGCCAGTTGGAGTACCTGTCGACGACCACGAGGTAGTTGGTACCTTTGTACTGGAAGTAATCTGCGCAGATACACTGAAATGGGTAAGCTGGTTCAAGACGTGGCATTGGTGGGGCGCTGGGTTGTGATGGTGCCATGCGATTACAATGGCTGCACCTTGCTCTGGTGTTTGTTATGGCTGTTGTGATACCTGGCCAGAAGACTGACGACTCGGCTCTTGAAGTCATCATGGACGCGACTTGGTGGGCGGAGTGTAGCGCCTGAAGGCAGTCATCGCGCAGTGTTGGTGGGATAACAATCCGCTCTTTGTACATTATGACACCGTCGAGGGTGTAAAGGTGATCACGGAACTGATAGTACCCACGGATTGATACTGGCCATTCGTGTCGTGTGTGAGGCAGGTTACCGTCTTCGAGCATGGTGGTGAGACGAGCTAAGTCTTGGTCACTAGTGGTTGCTAATTTGACACGATCCCAGGTTATCGACTGTAGGCCGTCGAGTGATGCAGACGCTGAAGCTTCAAGTGACATGTCAACATCGCTGTGTGGAGGGGCGTCGTCACGTAGGAGTGCCATGAATTCTGTTGGCTTGTGTGTGTGCGAAGCAAAGCTTACGTCGTCCTCCAGGGGGTATTTGGCTGGGATTGGGTCACCCGTAGGGTAGCGCGACATACAGTCAGAGGCCTTGTTCTGCGCACCCTGGATATGAACCACTCTGAAGTGGTAACGAAGTGTTTTCTCCTTCAGGTTGCGGAGGCGCGGGTTGCTGATATCGTCTAGGGCACGCGTTGAAAAGATGCCGAGGAGTGGTTTATGATCAACCGCCACAATGAGGTCTTTGCATCCAAGTACAAAATATCTTGCACGGTCAAGGGCATCTGCCACGGCGAGGGCCTCCCCTTCGATTGGTGCGTAGCGTGATTCGGCTGGGTGTGTGAATCGGCTGCCAACCAAGACGATTTTCCATCCTTCGCGACAGCAGAATGGCTTAGCTGTGTCATCAGCATGACATTGGCAGTGCTTTTGCAGTAGCCAGTATCCAATACCAGTTTTTGACCAGTCAGTCACGAGGCAGGTGGTTCTTGACTTGTCAAAGATTTTTACGCCATTGTGTATCTCTTCAATGATCCTTTGTTTTGACTCACGGAAGAGCTGGTCAAGAGTCTCGTCCCAATGGAAAGTCTGTCCTGGCTTGAGGAGGTTGCGGAATGGGGCCATGGTAGTCGCCATTGAGAAAGCATATGCAACTTGGTTAACGAGGCCGAACCATGATCTGACGTCCGTGACTGATTTGGGAGCTGGGAAGTCTCGAATGGCCCGCATGTACTTTTGGCTTGGTCGCACGCTGTTGGTCGTGATCTCAAAACCTGCGAATTCAACTGTCTCTGCCGCGAAGATAAATTTGTCAGGGTTTAGGGTTATGCCTTTGTCGCCACAGATTTCGAGCCATTCAGTGGCTTGATGAAAGCTGGCTTCGATAGAATGGGACCATAGCAGGGTGTCATCAACACATTTCACTTTGTCCGCAATGTGTGTGACTATTTCATCAAATCGACGGGTGTAGCTGTCACCGGATGCGATGTAGCCTTGCGGGCAAACCCGGTAACGGTAGCGTCCCCACGGTGTGATGAATGTAGTTAAGTGGCGGTCGTCCTCGTGGAGAGGGACACTGTGGTAGCCATTCCAGGCATCAAAGACGGTTTTGGTTGTGTCGTTGGGCACAGAACGAGCGAGATGGAATGGTGACGGTGTGTGGTGTGTCTCCCTGACAGCATTGGCATTCAGGGCTTGCATATCGACGGTGCGGCGGGGCGTTCCATTCTTCTTGGCGCATATGACCATCCGGTGGCAGTAAGTCACAGGTGTGCCCACAGGAACTGGTTCAATTACACCGAGGCTGACGTCACTGTCCAATCCCGCTTTGACTTTATCTTGCCAATGGATGGGGACTGGGATGGGGGTGTGGTGTGCCACTGGCTTGGCATCTGGGTCGATCATTAAGCGCATTGGGGGGCCTTTCATCATCGGGAGTGGTGTATGTGTGCATGTGTTGAACGTCGATGAGGCGTAGTAGTCTAGAAGCCACTGTTGGAGGCGTTCTCTGTTGTCAGTGGTGGCTGGAAACGGGGGCGAGGTGGGACGTGATGGGGGCTTCTTGCGAGGTGGGCAGTCACAAGGCATCGCTTTGTCATTGCTATCTCCACTGGTCGAGCACTCACCAACGGTGGGGAAGGTCCCGCGTATTATCTTAAGAGCCATGCAGGCTTCCCGGCTGAGGAAGAGTTTGTCAGACTCGTCAGTGATGTATACCATCTGCTTGGTTGTGAGGGCCTCCCCATCTGGCGATCGACCTGTGAAGCGTACCAGGGCTGCTCCGACGATGTTGATACCATCGTTATTGGCGGCGCGCATTGACATTGTCACTGGGAGTAGATCACTTTTGTTTAATCCTAGTTGAGACAGGATCTGCACTCCTCCTAGGCAACTCTGGCATCCTGTGTCGGCCATGCAGTTGATGGGGGTGGGCCCAGTGTCTCTTGGTATGAGGACGCCAAGGGCTTTGTAGTCTTCGCGATTGACGCTGGCAGACAGATTGATATACGGCTGGGGCATGGACGAATGCTTGAGCCAGGCATTTGAGAGTTGATCGTGCACATGGTGGTCCAGGGTGATGGCTGCACTGGTGCTGTGGCCCAAACTGGTTCGGGGCTGGTTGTGGAAGATGTCGTGAATGCCGCAGAGATTTCCAAACTCGGCATCCTCCTGCGATGCGGCGGCGGTATTGTCGTTGCGTCGGCCGCCTCTGCAGACAGAGCTGAAGTGGTTCCTGATGTTGCACTTTCCGCATATCTGGCCGTAGGCGGGACATTCCGTTCTGCGACCTCGCGTGGGGGCCTTAGCTCCGTGGCCATGTTTTCCACAATATATGCATGTGTCGCCAGGTTTAGGAGGCTGTCCAGTCTGGGTCTGTGGTTTCTGTGCGCGATCTTTAGCTGGTCCCCGTTGCTGCTTTTTGTATGAGCTGCTGGCCTCTGCGGTGTGGTGTGCGTTCACAAGTTGGTGTGCTGATCGTTTCCCGGACTCTTTTGTTTCAATGAACTGCAGGACTTCTTCGAGGGAGGGAGACTGGTTTTTGTCTCCAAGGAGATCGAGCTGGATGTCTTTGTCCGCGAGGCCATGACTGACTATATCCCGGATCATGGGCTCAGTATAGTCAACATCCTTTCCGCAATCTGGGCATGGGACGGTGTACTGGCATGTGTCAGCCTGTCCACGGACGCGGGCGCTGAAGGCACGAACTGGTTCATCATGGTCCTGTTGCATTGTTTGCAGCTTTGCGCGTGTCACCATGGGATTTTCTGCTCTGATTGCTAGGTTTTTCATAAGCATTAGGACATCCTCTTTGCTCTTGTTTGTGAGTGAGCCCCCGGCAGTGCGGGTCAGGTCCCGACGGAGTTTATCGTCGCAGCACTCAAGTAGTTGTAGGATTCGGGCTTTTCCTGTTATTCCAGTCCTCGGATGTACCTTCCGCGGCTAGCACAGGTCGGTTAACTTTCTCGACCCTTGCTGTAGTGTGGGTGGGTTTGGCGCCTATATTCGCGTGGACCAGGCCGTGTATCTTTATGAGTTCCAGGGCGAGCTGTGCGTCCACGTCACCTGTGTTGTAGGCGCACTCCGGGAAGGGGCACTCGATCACAGGCATGTTTAGTCAGCGATCGATGGTGGTCGATGGATAATGTTACTCAGAGTTTACGATGTTGTCGTCATAAATAATAACCCGTAGGTATTTCAATGATGGTAGTCAATCAAGCGAATGACGACAACGTCTGAAATGTCAAACAGATGAAAAGAACAAGAGAGTTATTATACAGAGAGTTCATTATTGTCTAGTGAGTAGAGAGAATCAAAATAAATGTAGTACCAGTTCGAGGCTCTCCTCACAAATAGCAGACCATGCAAAGGCCAGGGCGAATAGGTCGAATGCAGGGTCATTTGTTCATGCATGGTTGGATTACAATACCAAGCACCTGTTAAATGATATTTAACCAACTGAGTTTGAAAGTAGGAACGCAATGGGTCGTACTAAAGACTAAGAGCGCAATGAAAACGTGATAAGCGGAAAAGGAACGAACCGTAAGAGCTACCTTGTTTTACAAATTTGACAATTTTGGACATTTCTCTCCTGAAACTTTCCTCGTCAAAATGAGATTTCATTTTATTCCGCGCATGACGTCCAATTCATTGCATGAACCGTGGTTACCAAAAGGGTTTACAACAGAACCAATACTAGGAATGTTAGTACTTATGTTAATGCATTTATCATGGTGAGTCTAAATATGGTAATGAAATGTAATTATTTTGACATTTTTTAAACATTTTGTGAAATTTTGGAATGTCGTCTGCAGACGCCTGCCGCGTGGAAGTGTTCAGATGAAGCATCAGGACCACGAATCTATAATAAAGCACAGCTGTCGTTTCGTGCATTCCATGTATACATTGTTGGAGAGATTATGGAGAAGTTAAAAAGCTTGCAATGTCCTCGCGACATGAAACGCTGACGAAAAGGTTTCACGATGATTCCAATCTATTCGCCAAATTTAACTGAAAACCCGAATTACTAGTATGTTGTTTCTGTTCAGATAAAGGATACAGCTTATGTTTTGGACGAGTCCTTTCAGAAACAAACTTATCATAGCTCAGTACAA